>CM053029.1:185372785-185724587 GCA_028564925.1 Lithobates sylvaticus | reverse complement strand
CTGAAACTGAGCTGCTGCATGGTGGCCAAGACCATACAGTGGTTTAACAGGACAGGTTCCACTCAGAACAGGCCTCGCCATGGTTGACCAAAGAAGTTGAGTGCACGTGCTCAGCGTCATATCCAGAGGTTGTCTTTGGGAAATAGACGTATGAGTGCTGCAAAGATGGTGCGCAAGAAAGCCCGCAGTTTGCTGAACACAAGCAGACTAAGGACATGGATTACTGGAACCATGTCCTGTGGTCTGATCAGACCAAGATAAACTTATTTGGTTCAGATGGTTTCAAGCGTGTGTGGTGGAAACCAGGTGAGGAGTACAAAGACAAGTGTGTCTTGCCTACAGTCAGTCATGGTGGTGGAAGTGTCATGGTCTGGGGCTGCATGAGTGCTACGGGCACTGGGGAGCTATAGTTCATTGAGGGAGCCATGAATGCCAACATGCACTATGACATACTGAAGCAGACATGATCCCCTCCCTTCGGAGATTGGTCCGCAGGGCAGTATTCCAACATGATAAAGACCCCAAACACACCTTCAAGACGACCACTGCCTTCCTAAAGAAGCTGAGGGTAAAGGCGATGGACTGTGCACAAAAAAACAACTTCCCAGATATACTCTCATCTCTTTAGAGTCTCACTACCAGCCATGGAAAAACACAGGGCCTGTTGGCTTCAGGACATCCCAGAGCTTGATGGAGATGACTGGGATGATATCTGGGACTTCCCATTCCGGCCCTTAGCTTCTCTTCGAGACCAATTACTACAGTTTAAAATAACCCACAGGGCCTACTACACCCCGTACAGGCTTCACAAAATGAATACCCACCTTTCCCCGGAGTGCTGGAGGTGTGGGGAACTCCGGGAGTCTTTTCCCACATCTTCTGGTCCTGGCCAGCTATAGTGGGGTTTTGGGAGGAATTGTTATCATGCATCCGGTTGATCAATAAAATCTTGCTACAACCCTCCATGTCAGTATGCCTGTTGGGACTAGTTGAGCAGTACATCCCCACTGTGACGGGGCGCACTATGGTGAGTTTGTTACTGTTTTATGCAAGAAAAACCATCACTCTTCACTGGAATAAATCAGCTCCACCCACAAGCATATTCTTGAAACAATTAATGAATAATAACCTACCAATATATAAAGACACATACTTCCACAGAGAATGTCCCAAAAAATGGTTAACAGACCCGACCACAACTTAATATAAATCTCCACAGGTGATTGTGTGATAGTCCTTGCTGAAATGCACCCCTCATCATACAAGTCTCCCGCTTATTTAGAGGTCTAAGAAAACTATTTTTTTTTCCATTAATTTATGCGTTTTGAGGTGACGCACACTTTATCAAAGTGGAGTCTATACTGTCATAACCAAATCTGTCTCATGTGTGAATCATGTTTTTAACCTTTGTTTGTTACCTGGGAGGTGGAGGAGCGCAAGGTCTCTAACATCCACCAACTCCGTGTTGTGGTCATGGAGGAGTGGAAGAGGACTCCAGTGACAACCTGTGAAGCTCTGGTGAACTCCATGCCCAAGTGGGTTAAGGCAGTGCTGGAAAATAATGGTGGCCACACAATATTGACACTTTGGGCCCAAGTGGACAGAAAATTTACACTGTTATACAAGCTGTACACTCACTACTTTACATTGTAGCAAAGTGTCATTTTTTCAGTGTTGTCACAGGAAAAGATAGAATAAAATATTTACAAAAATGTGAGGGGTGCACTCACTTTTTTGAGATACTGTATGTTTGTGGCAGGCCACGGCTGCTAATGGGGATGACTTTCCTGCTGTGAAAAAAATGCAGGAACGTCATTCCTACACGTTCCCACAGGACTGGAGCTCTGCTGGTCATACATTATACTATTTTATTGTTCAATTTTCCTTTAGAATTACCAAAACCCATATAATATCCGGTCATATCTAAATATTTTCAATGTGTATGCAGCCAGGCAGTCCTTGCAATACATAGTTGAAGGTAAATATAAAGAAAATTTGAATAAGAAAATTGTATAATGTTTGGCCAGCTTTAGTTATTCATAAATCCAAATCAAAGAAAGAAAATGCAGACTAAATGTATCACAAAGAGACAATATTTTTTGGTTAAATTCAATAACCATTTATGAATAAGATAAAAATGTATGGATCCTAAAATGCACACAATTTCTCAACATCAGTTTACATTTTCTGATAAGGAAAATCCATTCCAAAAAATAGGAACGCCTGATGCCAACAATACCCTACTGAGTTTTCATATTTTTTAATGTCATTATATTACTCAAATATAAACAGGGGGCATAACCACTGGCAGAGCGTCCTCCTACCGTTTTTTACTACATTTTTGTGTTTTATCACTCCATACTTCGGAAGCTGGTGTGAATGTGTGGAATGTTCACATCTATACATCTTTTAATATAGTTCAGATATAGAAACCAGTCAGCCAAGTATGACTCCTAAATCCCAGAGAAGAATCAGGATCATTTCATAGCACAGAATAAAATGAAGGGTCTTTTGTTATATTTCTTGTGTGTTGTGGCAATGCATGCTGAAATGCACGTTGCTGAAATGCACGTTACCATAATGCATGGCAATTCAACTACCCATTGTGCGGTGCCATTCAATTTGAATGGTCCCTAATTGGATTCTAAAGTAGAGCCTAATAGAGGGAATATTAAAAGTCAGCAGCTACAGTATTTTTCTGAAGGAGCCTGGAGCATCACTTTAAAATGGCCTCTGCCAGATTAAAGAAAATTCCCTGCCACCCATTTCAGTACCTTTGCTGACCCCCTGCGGCACATTCTATTACCTCACCTGTCGCTGGTTGTTTAGGATGTACAGCAGACAGCCTCCTAGCAACCGGTGATACTGACAGTGGGCGAAGCCTGATGGAGGAAGCTGAGGGACTAGTTCCTCAATAGGTCTACTCTCTCCTTGTGATTGACAACAGGAAGATTTTATTGCTAAAAGCAGGCTGTGTATTGACTATGCATCCCCCCACTGCCTGCTGTCAATCACAAGGAGAGTGGACCTGATGGGGAACTAGTGTCTTTGAATCCCCATCAAGCTCCACCCACCCAGCTACAAAAATGCCCGGCCGTTGTGCTATCCGTGCGATAGATGCAGCGGCAGGAGTGAGATCAGCTGATCATGGAACGTTGATGGGGACACTCCAGCTCTTGGTGTGCACTCCAATATTTTTATTCTATAAATATAATTCATATACTACTTAATGGGCCTATAATCTACTTTTTGTAAAATTGTTTCTCTGTGTTCTAGCTCCTTGTCCTAGTCCATCTTGGGAGAAAGAAACATTCAGTGGCACCAAGGTGATCGAACATCGCCACCCTCTAAGAGGATGAGAGCAATAAAAGGTATGTTTTTGGGTTAAGAACACATACTTGAACAGTCTTTTTTAAAACCATAATTTAATGTCACTTTAATCGCAAATATGAATTGTATTCTTGCTAATTTTTCATGATAACAGTGAAAAGTGACCCAACAAGTACCAGCTGTGGCTTCACTAGAGACTGGCTGTCTCACAATATAACACTAACTTTGCAGATTTTGGGGGATCACGGGAAGTGGTGTTTGCAACCATGGGAGAAGGGTGGTCAAACTCTAACCTTTATCTTCTGGGGCCAGTTCTAAAGTTCTAATTGGAGTTCATTTTGGGAGGTATTCAGCCTCTCTTTCCCTCGACCAGGCCCGGACTGGCCATAGGGCACACCGGGCGTTTGCCCGGTGGGCCGAGGGCCGCATGTCTGGCTGTGACATGAAGGGTTAGCCGCGGATTAAGATATGCAGGGCCGGCCGCTGATGTTCTGCATATGCTGGTGGTGGTGGTAGGAGTGGAGGCATTCTCCGCCTACCAAATCCCGCTACAGCTCAGTCTGGAATATGGGCTGTGGGAACAGCACTGCAGCATTATTGCTTCTAAACGCATACATTGCCAGACAGTATACAGAAGATCCGAGTATCCTTTCTATCTCCCCGAGTCTTGTGCATGCTCGCTCTGCACCCTTCCTGCACTCCGATCCTCCTCCCTTCCCCTCACCTCGGTCTCCAGTGCCCTTCTGAGAGAAGCCGGAGCCCAGTTAATGCTACTGTGCAGCGTGGGAGTTGAGCTGTGCTGTGGAAAGTTTGTGAAGATAAGCTGACTAATGTCGGGACACAGGACGAATTTTCTTGCAGGACATGAGACACTGGAGGAGTCGAAACAGCAGGCGAGTGTGTGTGTGTGTGTATGGGGGTGCTGCTAAGTTTGCAGTCTCTCCCCCATAGCTGACACAAATCTCTCAAGCAGGCACACATCACTGTATAAGCATCCCCCGATCAGTCTGTATGTCCACATATTGTGAACTTCATTTTCGACCCTTCCATTTAACCCTGTGTTATCCAAACTTTATACAGTGAAAAGTATAAACTCGCCACACAAACTAATAATAATCCTTAATAAACAGCAGAGCGCAGTGTTCACAGCAATCTGCATGCTAGCGCTATTATATGAACAATAATTAATTTAGAGAATCATTTCTGTTTATGGAGGATTGTTTTTTTTGCATTCACTTACAAGCTCAGTTCACACATACAGGTATGACCAAACATGGGCATATTTTTCACGCATCATGTGTAGGGAATACCCATCATTTCAATAGTATGCCTTACCTGCAAACAACTAAATGTATGTCCATCATGTCGGTGCCAGGGTCCGACGGTTGGTGCCAGTGTCCGCTTCACGGCAATACATCGACATTGCCATGATATGGAATCTGGACTGCAACTGTGCAAAACCCATGACCCATGCATGCATGGTAAGCAGCGCCATCCAGGGAAATACAGCAGGGCAACAACAGCAGAACAGGCATTGTCCCACCCTAGTTGCTGTAGACAAATGAGACCCTTGTATATGAAAAGGAACTTTTCTTAACAGGCCTAAAGCTGTGCAAGGGGCCCCAAAATATTTGATGGCCGCCCTGTGCAAAGCCGATCTTGGGCAGGTGATGAGGCAGAGGGGGGGGGGGTGTGCGGTCTGGCCCAAATGCCACACTGGGGGGTGTAAGGCCAGCATCGCCCACTGCGACAGCTTATATTTGAATCACTGGGTGCCCACCGTCACACAAGTCCCGCCTCCTGGTTTGGCTCTTTTGATAGACAGCACACTTGTCCAATGCCGGGACATGTGCTGTCTATCTTAGGTAGGAGCCGATCCAGGAGGCGGGACTGGTATGACAGCAGTATGGTATTGATTCAAATTAAAGCTGTCACAGCAGGCAACGCCGGCCTGTGTGATGACATGGCCAGCTCTCCTCTCAGATTCCCTGCACTGGTGAGGCTGCATAGATGGGAACTGGTGAGGCTGCATAGATGGGAACTGGTGAGGCTGCATAGATGGGAACTGGTGAGGCTGCATTGCTTGGCACTGGTGAGGCTGCATTGCTTGGCACTGGTGAGGCTGCATTGCTTGGCACTGGTGAGGCTGCATTGCTTGGCACTGGTGAGGCTGCATTGCTGGGCACTGGTGAGGCTGCATTGCTGGGCACTGATGAGGCTGCATTGCTGGGCACTGGTGAGGCTGCATTGCTGGGCACTGGTGAGGCTGCATAGATGGGCACTGGTGAGGCTGAATTGCTGGGCACTGGTCAGGCTGCATAGATGGGTACAGCTGAGCACTGCATTCTTTATGTAGAGCACTCCTGTGCCATGCATTCTTTATGTAGCATGCTCCTGAGCGCTACTTAGCCCTGTGTTCTTTATGTAGTGCACTCCTGAGCCATGCATTCTTTATGTAGCAAACTCATGAGCCCTGCATTCTTGAAGTAGTGCACTGCTGAGCCCTGCACTGTTTATGTAGCGTATTCCTAAGCCATGCATTCTTTATGTAGCATGCTCCTGGGAGCTACTTAGCCCTGCATTCTTTATGTAGTGCAATCCTGAGCCTTGCATTCTTTATGTAGCGCACTCCTGAGCCCTGCATTCTTTATGTAGCGCACTCCTGAGCCCTGCATTCTTTATGTAGCGTACCCTTCAACCCTGCATTCTTTATGTAGCGCACTCCTGAGCCCTACATTCTTTATGTAGTGCAACCCTGAGCCCTGCATTCTTTATGTAGTGCACTCCTGAGCCCTGCATTCTTTATGTAGCGCACTCCTTAGCCCTGTATTCTTTATGTAACACACTACTGAACTCTGTTTTTTCTCTATCTTATCTTGATAACCTTTGGTAGTCCTTTCTCAAAAACTTTTAAGTATCTTTTTTTTAATCTTTATTTATGGCCGAAATGTGAGAAATAACGTATATATCATACAATCATTCCATAAACACATACACTGCATATATAATTTGAGGAATAAGTTTCAGTTTAGTGGTATGTACAAGGGTTAATACTTTATAACAGGCTTTTCAGTAGTCACAAAGCAGCATTTACTTAACTATAAAGATTCCTTTCCGTGTGAAGTTTACACTTTATATGTTTTTATTTTATGTATCTGGCACTCCCAATTTATTTGAAAGCATTTTTTTCGCACACTATGTACAAAAGGCTGCCCCTGGATTAGAGCAACCCTCACCTTGTGCTGCTTCATACTATTTTCAGTACTCCACCATCAAAATCGGAGTTAACATAATCAAACCTACACATCCTGGAATCCCACATCCCTCCATCAACCGCCCCCGCAAATGCCCCCCCCCCCCCCCCCCCCCCCCCCCCCCCCCCCCGGGCTGCTAAGTCTAAAATGCCTGGGCCTATTTTTTGTCCCAGTCCGGGCCTGCCCTCGACCTTCTTTTGGCGATCTAGATTCTTTCTGCATTACCCCCTCCTCCCTCTTGAACTGTAGGTATCCCGAGTGTAGGGTGGTGGGAATGGGAGGATTGGGAGCTAGCATGCCATCTCCACTAAGATGGTCACCATACTGCGGTCCATGGATGCATGGCCTGTTAGACTACTTGACATCATTAAGCTACTGATATCATCACATGCATTAGGCAGGGTTATGGCCGCATGTGTTGAGTTTTTGATAATAATGGGGGGACATTTAAGAGAGATGGCGCACTCGCAACATGTTATCCAAGGGGACTTGATTGATGTGGCTATTAAGCAAGTACACTATACATTGGGGTGTGTGAGAATATTCCTAAATACTCTGGAGGTAGTTAGTAAAAGGAGGGTTTTTAGTAATGGATATTCTGTATAGTTTATGATGATTAGTATTTTTAAGAACATCTTGCTGAATGCTGGGGAATTATGGGACATGGTAGACTATATCTAATCCTAATTGTATTATTGTATTGTAATTATAAAGCATATCATTGGCACATGTCCCTTTTATATACATTGAAAGACTCATATTTAAATATAATTGATCTATTCCAGGAGTGAGCTACTTCCTCATATTGGTCCCATGAAGTCTTCCACTGGCATTTTCTGCAGACCTGTTAAACTGCTTTTGTAATGTTGGATGTGCAATGAGATCACAATAACATGTAAGTCAGCATATATACGCTCTAGTATCAAAGAAATGTTCATGATATAAATATAATGTACTCAAATCTATGATTACTGTATAAAAACTTTTAGAATTGGTAACATACATAACTCCTGAAGAAGTGGATTTGTTCAGAGAAACATACATAGGGAGTTTATAACATCTCACCTTTGAAATTGTGAACTGGTACTAACAAATTTTGGGATATTATTAGGAGGTTATATGTAAGATTTGGGTGGTATGCTGTACAACACCTTTTTAAATGTTTTTTATGGTGAATAGTTCTTTTGAATAATATTTACTTTTGATCATAGACCAATGATGGGCTCAGGCAGGTTCGGTCCAAAACCCACCTGAGCTATCCCGCCAGGAAGTTGTCAAAGTCAACAGCCAGTCATAGGTGACATTCCCTGCCCCGCAGCCACAAATACTATATACACTCCTTCGACTACTGTAGGTGTGGGGAATGCCTCCACTGCTTACGATTGGCTGTTAGTTTTGACAACTTCCCAGCAGGATAGCTCAGGCAGGTTTGGACTCTTGTCTGAACATGCTTGAGCTCATCCCTATCACAGGCCTATTAAAGTCTCAATATCTTGTCTATTTTGTTATGCCGATAAAAGTCAATTTGAAAATCAGCTGAGCTGGGTGATACATTTTTTGACTGAACAGTAACTGCATCATATCTGATGCAGGCACTGTTTGGCAGTGGCCCCCTGAATACAATAGAGGCTTTTTTCATCCATTCTATGGCCCCTTTGAAACTATGAAAGAACCACAAACAACTGAAAACAGATCATTTAAAAATTAATAGCAAGGTAGTCAGCACTTCAAATTCCTACCACGGCACTACCTGCCTGGAGGTTGTATGTTCACCTTGTGCCTGCGTAGGTACTCTCTTTAACTCCAAAGACATACTGGTAGGTTAAAGTGGTTGGAAACCTAATTACACCACTTTTATCTACAGTTAAGCCTATAATACGGCTATAATAGGTACTGGAGATATTTACCATATGTGGCTGACAGAGGGAGATCACAGCTCCTCCCGCTGATGACATCTATCGGAGCTGTAAAGCAGCTGCTATTAATGTGACCGGCCTGAAGAGAGCTGAAATTCGGTTTTTAGAACATTTGTTTTTTAAAACCACTGACAGTGTACTATGCCAGCCTCTAATAGAGGGTTTTCATGTAAAAGGAAAAGGTGCTGCGGTTTCTTTTGTACATTCCATGATGTTTACGCAGATATTTAACAACATTTGGGAAAAAATACACTAGTCATTATTAACCCACACAAAAATTGTACCCTTTTTACGAGACGGTTAAATAGTATGAGTGCAAACTGATGTAAGGTGCACTAAAAACCCTTCAGGTTCATTCACACCATCTCCATAGAGCTGCATTGATCTGTGTAGATCAGTGGTTCTCAACCCTGTCTTCAAGTACCCCCAACAGGCCATGTTTGCAGGTTTTCCTTTATCTTGCACAGGTGCTTTAAATCAGAGTCAATGGCTTGGTATTTTGTGCAGCTATTTTATCTAAGAGAAATTCCCAAAACATGGCCTGTTGGCACTGCAATGCTGTGTTGAGGTGAGTTCTGTGAATAGCAGACATGCTGGGTTGTTTTCCAGCACAACTCTACATGTTTCTGCATTCGGAATGTTTTTCAGGAGGTGACTGACAGGTGGCGAGAAGGCAATGTGACACCTCCCCACTGCCTGTTTTAACCCCATTTTTGCAAACATACCACATGCACGTGCACTGCACTTGGTTGCGGGGCATTTGAACCACTTCCTTGCCTCCTGCTCAGATGTTGGGTTGTTTTTGCCTCAGGCATAAAGCATTGCGACAGCGGCATGTAAACACCCCTGTTTCAGTCCAAGGGAATTCTTTAGGGACCCGTAGCTCACAAGAACTAGTTCACATTAGAAGATTCCCCATCTAGTACTTTTCTGGGGACAACAGAAAATTTGGGATTTTGTTTTACTTTCAAAAATAATGGTAAACGGGACAAATAGAGAGGGTGAATCTCATCTCATAACAGGGGCAAGGAGAGCAATAAAAACCTAATAGGTGTTCCAATCATTCCCCACTCTGTTCAAAAAACGTTTGCCTTTAGTTATACTTCAACACAAAAGACTGTAGTGACATTCACTACAAAACTACAGTAGTCTGCAATGCATCCACCCTGCAACACAAAAAGGAAAGCACAGCACAGTTTTTAGATGCCTACAGCGTCTCTTGTTGTACATATCTAAACACAGCACTATAGGAATCAAGGGGGCCACATATACAGCTGTGTCTGCAAATGCAAATGCACTCTGTGTTTAGCAGCATATGTATTATACAGTGCATGGGGCCGTGCATATCTGCAGATTTTATGCATGTAAATGTGAATACTCATTCCCATGTAAAAGAACTATACGCAGGTAGTTTAGGTGCATATTTTATGCAGAACCTTCTGCTAACTTTTCTTGAAATAATCTGATAACTATGCAGAAAACACGCATATACTAGAGGTGCACCGAAATTTCGGCCTCCAAAGCACATCAGCCGAAAACAGTGTTTTCAGCATGCGGTTGAAAGAAGATAAGGTGCCGACAATGGCACCAAAAAAGGGGCGGTCCACCCCGGTGGCCGCAAATTGCAGGGGTGTCATCCTGGCATCTCAGAGTCCTCCCCTCCCTCCGAATCATGCAGAGCGTGATCATCCTGTGTCACGGAGCTGAATTGTCTGGGCGTCTCCAGGAACAATGTCTCTTGTGATAGATGGCACACTGATCCAATGCCATGAAAGTGAATGAGTGTGACATGGTCACAGGGGCGGAACTTTTACTGTGGCCGCCCCGGCCCGGACAATTCAAATCCAGCTACGTGACACAGCGGGAGATCGCCGCTCTGATCTGGGCACTCGTGAGGCTGCATCCGACAGGGGGCACTGGTGAGGCTGCATCCGACAGGGGGCACTGATGAGGCCGCATCCGACAGGGGGCACTGGTGAGGCCGCATCCGACAGGGGGCACTGGTGAGGCTGCATCTGACAGGGGGCACTGATGAGGCTGCATCCGACAGGGGGCACTGGTGAGGCTGCATCCGACAGGGGGCACTGGTGAGGCCGCATCCGACAGGGGGCACTGGTGAGGCCGCATCCGACAGGGGGCACTGGTGAGGCTGCATTGATCTCTTGGATCATGTCTGCTAGAGCTGCACTGAATGGAAATGTTTCTAATAATATTAGCAATGTGTTTAAAGCGGAGTTTCACACAGATTTCTTTTTCACCCATTCTGCTATACTGCATTAAATACTTTAATGCATGTGATTAATTAAATCGCAGTTCAATTCCGTTTTTTTAATTGACTCACGTTCTGATTTCATCATTGCAGAGCGCTTCCATCTTCACTGTGGGCATGTGAAGCCCACTAGGAGGCTGTTCTGGGATAAGGTGCTACTGGCTACCCAGCATGCACCTCCTGATCTCACGCATGCGCAGTCTACACAGGGCTAGAGCAGGAAGATTATCTTGTTGCCATAACAGACTGCAATGAGGAAGTGCTGCCCCGTTATGGCAATGCAATCCTGTAGCGATGCCCACTGACTCCTGGGAACGATGACAAACATCTCCCATGAGCCAAGGCATGGCAGGATTTGACGTACGGCACCGCGGCCGAGAAGAGGCAGATTACAAGGGACACCCTGACCCTAGCAACAAGGCACACACAGTAAGTAAAAAAAAAAGTGCCAACATGTTGGTAGACTGGCAGCAAGGGACTCATTCAGATTTAAAATATGGGTGGAACTCCAATTTAAGTTTAAGAGATTGCAGACATGATGGTTAGAAACTGCAGACTGCATTTTCCTTTCAGCTCTTCTTGCACTAAAGGTGCCAATAATGACCAACAATAAATTCATATTAATTTAATTTGATGATATTAATTAAAAAGTTGAACATAATACAATTATATATAAAAATATATATATATTTTAAAAACTATCATTTTCGGTTTTTGGATAAGTGAACCAAAATTTCTATTCGGTGTACCTCTAGCATATACCTATGTGAGTGGGCCCAAATGCGGTGTATTTTCTCACCAAGCTATTTCAGAAATCTATACTGTATTAAGGCCTCTAGATGGCGATGAAGAGCATATTACAGAAATAGTGGCAAAAATGAATGAAGCCTGTATGAATGTGTATGACGTTCAATGAATGTTTTATAAGTAGATGCCTCAGTGTCTGGCCTCGTTCTTCCATGGCAATCCGCGGGGGCAGGCTGAAGCATGGAGGATTGCTTCGCCTAATCCTGAAAATCAGCAAACTGCCCCCTCTCTATCTGCTGAATGGATGAGGCTGCTGGGCTTTTGTTGAGTTACTGGGAGCTGTAGCTGGCGGGAATACCGTGCATTCACATTAAGGTATTTAACCTCTTGATGCCCACACTATAGCCGAATGATGGCCACAGGGCGGACCTGAATTTCCGGGAGGCCATCATATGATGGCCTACCCTGTGCACACTCCCTGCGCGTGCTGTGATCACCGATCCGAGTAAGGGGTCGCTCCCAGCCCCTTACCATGTGATCAGCTGTCAGCCAATGACAGCTGATCACATGATCAAAACAAAAGCTCGGTGATCGTTTTTTTATTTTCCACACGCTGAAAGCGCGAGCAGAAAAAAAAATCTGATCACCGGCTCATCTGCAAGGGACATCGGTCCCAAAGAGGAACAGGCAATTATGCCTCATCTGTGCCACCTGCCATTGCCACCTGACAGTGCCCACGAGTGCCACCTATCAATGCCCACACGTGCCACCTATCAAGGCCCACCAGTGGTGCCAATCAGTGTAACCAATCAGGGCCCATCACTGCCACCTATCCATGCCCATCAGTGCCGCCTCATCAGCGTACATCAATGAAGGAGAAAAATGACCTGTTTTAAATTATTTTAACAAAAAATAAAAACCGCAGAGGTGATCAAATACCACCAAAAGAAAGCTTTATTTGTTGAAAATAAATGATAAAAATGTAATTTGGGTACAGTGTTGTATGACCGCGCAATTGTCATTCAAAGTGCATCAGCGCTGAAAGCTGAAAATTGGTCTGGACAGGAGGGGGGTTTAAGTGCCCAGTAAGCAAGTGATTAAAGTCCCTTCTCTGTGTGGGGTTGATAGAGGGGCACCGTCAGACATGCTATATAGGGCGCTATGATTTCTAAGGGTGGCCCTGTTTGCAGCTGCCAAGGAGCAGGAAAGTAGCAGCATTTGAAGACCCGAGCTGGGCTTTTTTTTTTTTACTTTTAAACCTGAGGATGACTGATTATGGAGACCTCAGGAGTCTAAACAGACCCCCGATGTCTCCACTTTCTGTTCTGTCCTCATTCTCCTCTGCTAAGTGGCACAACAATGATAGTGAACATGGAAGTGTTCGTGATTGAGCAACTTCCTGAATATTTTGCATGTAGTAAGAGATCAATGAAGAGCAAAGTCCTGTTCATTGGTCTCAACTACTCTTCATCCTGAAATAAAAAGCTGAAGAAGAGACAGGCAAGAAGAGGGGAAGTCACTCTCATTACTGGTAATGTAACAAAACCTGGCAAGAGAAAAGTGCCAGCAATGATGGCGGGGCAGCTTCACAATGTAATTCTGGGGATTGGCGGCTTGTCAGCTGCTGATCACATCCAATCATGGAATGGGCCAGCCTCAGGCAGAGTTTAGTGGTAGAGTAGTAGGGATGAGCTTGGGCATGTTCAGATCCTAGTCCAAGCCCACCAGGAAGCTGTGACTGTACTGGGCCAATCATAAGCAGCTGAGGCATTCCCTGTCCTGCACACACATGCCCCTTGTATGCACAGTTGTGGGGTGGGGGGTGCCTTGGCTGCAGATGATTGGCTCAGTTTGGTGACAGCTTCTTGGTGGGCCTGGACTAGGATCTGAACACACCTGAGCTCATCCCTACTGACCCGGTGTGCTGCAGGCCCTATTGTTCTGCCCCAACTATTGCCAGGGCAGCAGCGAAAGGGATAAAGATCTGCACAAGTCCGGCTCCATATACATTATCACCATTCCTTGGTTCCCAGATGAATTATTCCCTGTGCCTCCCATATGTGGGAGATCAATTCTCCTGAGCCAATCAGGATGACTGAAGACATGGACCCTGGAAGACGACCGGAAAAGGTGTCAGAGCAGTCCAATCACTGGGGAAGAGGCAGGTATTGAGGGCCTTGATTCTGCTTTATAGAGACTATGTACAGCAAGCAGAAAGAGATGAATAGAGCTGTGTGGCAGCAGGGATCACCATTACCAGTACAACCACAATAACTAATCATCCCTACACTCGGCCATGACACCTCTGATCATCCCTACACTCGGCCGTGACACCTCTGATCATCCCTACACTCGGCCGTGACACCTATGATTATCCCTACACTCGGCCATGACACCTCTGATCATCCCTACACTCGGCTGTGACACCTCTGATCATCCCTACACTCACCTCTGATCATCCCTACACTCACATCTGATCATCCCTACACTCAGCTCTGATCATCCCTACACTCACCTCTGATCATCCCTACACTCACCTCTGATCATCCCTACTCTCACCTCTGATCATCCCTACTCTCACCTCTGATCATCCCTACTCTCACCTCTGATCATCCCTACTCTCACCTCTGATCATCCCTACTCTCACCTCTGATCGTCCCTACACTCACCTCTGATCATCCCTACACTCACCTCTGATCGTCCCTACATTCGGACGTGACACCTCTGATCGTCCCTACACTCAGACGTGACACCTCTGAGACCACAGATCCACAGACCAGAGTGAAAATAAATGTATTCTCGATTGAACAGCAAGAAGAATATAGGGGAGATGTATGTAGTCAGAGCTGGGCAGAGTAGAACATGCAGTGATCTGATGATTGTTATAGTGCAGTGTGTGTGTCTGAGGATACATTGATCATAGGATTTGTTATGTGGGGGAGGGGTGGATTTCTCACTAAAATTACACAGGATGTGCTTCTCTTAGGCTAGTGCATGAGATATGTAAATCACCTGTCACTCACAGCAAGGGGACGTTTTTGACAAAGTTTTTAGCACTGTGTCAAGATCTTTCTAACTGAACAATAAAAGAGGATTTCTCAGGCCTCAAGTAAATCTGTGTGGCAAGACTGGACTCAAATGAAAGGAAATCTTATTCTCTACATTATGACATCAAAAAAAAAAGTTTGGGTTTACATCCACTTTAAGAGCCGGTTCACACAGGGGCAACCCGGGATCCTACTTCAGGTCGCCTCAAGTCGCACAGTTGAGAAAATCAATGGTAGTGAATGGAGCCGTCTTAATGTACACTACTGAAGTCGCTCCGACTTCAAAAAAGGTTCCTGTACGACTTCAAACCGACTTCTAGGTGACTTGTACCCATTGATTTCAATGGAAGTCGCCTCCAAGTCGGATCTCCATCTATATTGAAGCGACAATGTCGCCTCTCTAATATTAAAAACCGGCATGGGTTCCCCCTCCAAGGGTAAACCAGGCCCTTAAGTCTGGTATGGATTTTAAGGGGAACCCCCTACGCTGAAAAAACGGCATGGGGGTCCCACCAAAATCCATACCAGACCCTTATCCGAGCACGCAGCTCGGCCGGTCAGGAAAGGGGGTGGGGACGAGCCAGCGAGAAGAGGGAAGAAGGACGGAGAAGCCCGGGCCAATGCTAGTAAAAGACCTGGAAGAAGATAGCGGAGGACCCGGCAGAAGAACCGGAGAGTGGGAGAAGAGGCTGGAGAGAGCGGAGGAGTCGGAAGAGACCCCCGAAGTTGGAAGAAGACCCCCAGGGCTGACTAATAAATTACTTTAAAAACCTGTCTAGTGTGTTTTTTTTATTGACACTTTTTTCCCCAGGTGAATGGGTAGGGGTACGATGTACCCCATACTTATTCCCATAGGGTGGGGGGCCGGGATCTGGGGGCCCCCTTATTAAAAGGGGCTCCCGGATTCCGATAAGCCCCCCGCCCGCAGACCCCGACATCCAATGGCCAGGGTTGTCGGGAAGAAGCCCTTGTCCTAATCAACATGGGGACAAGGTGCTTTGGGGTGGGGGGGCTGCAGGGCGCCCCCCTTCCCCAAAGCACCCACCCACCACATTGAGGGCATGCGGCCTGGTACGGTTCAGGAGACTTAAACTCGTGTTGTAAGTCACCCCAAGTCGTGTTGAAGTCGCCCCAAGTCGCACTGTTATTCATACTCAAGTTGTGTCCAAGTTGCCTCCAAAAGTCATGCTGGAAGTCGTGTTGCCCCAGTGTGAACCGGCTCTAAATGTTTGATCTTGTTCAGGGCAGCATAATACAAAATAAGTCACACTTTCAAAAACAAAGTATAGACAATAGTTTCAAATTCCTAGTTAGGCCCCTTTCACACGTGCGGACAGTATGTCCGTATTTCATCCATCCGTTTTCGGGTGAAATACGGACATACATGCATCCCTATGGGATAGCCGGTGTCAGCGGATGAACATCCGCTGACACCTGATATCATCCGTCCCCGCTATGGTCCAATTCTGCAGACGAGGAAAATCATATTTTTTCTATCCGTCAGCAGAGCAGATCGGATGAACATGGACAGGTGGTCCGTGTTCATCCGATCCCCCATAGAGGAGAGCGGAGATCTGACAGGGCAATCCCTGCACAGTGATGATCCACCCTGTCATCTGCCGGCTCAGCGGGGATCAATGGAGCAATCCCCGCTGAGCAAGCGGATGTTGTTTCAGACAACAAAATGGAGCTGTGCTTACTTTTTTTTCTGGGAAAGTCCCCTATTTTCTCTCTCAGGTACAGGAGTTTCCATTTAGATTGTCAGTGAGAAGTATATTAAGTTGACTCTGTTTGTTGTACCCAACTTTTTTAAAAATTTTCTGACATCCACTACAATAGGTAGCCAATTCTTGTATACCTATCGTAAATAAATGATGTAGCACCCTGATGTTTAGGCAGGGTTATTCTTAAATTTATTTGCCAAGTGATAGTTGCCTTGGCCAATTGCTATGAGGTCAACTAACTTTACCCTAATTCTGGAATTGCTGCACTTCTTTCTTCTGTCGCTAAGTGGCTGGGTACTTGGTGGCATTAGATAAGACAAGGCCACTGCAAGGACAGATTAGGAGTATATGGGGTATCTCAGCCAATGGGCAGGGATTTTCTTGAGTCCCTTGGCCTTCTGGGAGAGCCTATTTATTTGGGTGGAGTCAGGTGATCGGGGTTCTGTGCCACCTGGACAGCTGTCTGGGTGGAAGTGTGTTGTACTGCCCCAGGCTGCTAGGCCAGAGACATTAGGCCTATCCAGGGGGCATCTGGCTGCTAGGCTGTCTGAGGGGCCTATCCAGAAGAAAGAGAGCAGCGTAGGGTTGGGATTGCACCTTGCAGTCCAACCAGAAGTGACGGTTCTTCCAGCCGGAGAACCTGTCATGGTCAGAGGTAGAGGGGAAGCTGTCGCCACTAAGGGACCATCCACCTTGTTACCGGGGACCACTGTGAGTAGCTGAAGAAAGTACCAGAGCAGTGTTCTCACCAACTGGGGACAGTAAAGAATTGGGAAATTTCAGCAGGTGACAAGCAAGGGAACCAGCCAGTGGAGGTGACGCTTGCAAAGCAGTATTGTGTGTCAAGCCAGGGACCGAGCAGGCCAGTGGGGTGACGCTTGAGGAGTATCTGTGAGTGCCAAGCTAGGGACCCAGCAGGGACGCAGGGGTGACGATTGAGGAAGATACTGTGTGAGAAGACTGGAAGAGCTCAGGGGATCTAGTGGCAGTGGATCAGCAAGTCTAGTGAGAGAGACTGGGAGCTCAGTTGAGTGAATATCTACAAGAGGAGATTGTAGAGGAAGTTGTGTTTTAGAAACTGTCACAATACTGTTGCCATAGGACAGACGGACAGTGTTCCTGCTGGCCCGCCGATCACACAGGAAGAGGAGGAGGAGGATTGTGTCAGCATGGAGGTGGAGCCTGGCACTCAGCATCAGCAGCAGTCTTTAAGGGATCATCACAGTCCCAAAAAAACAGTGGACTTGTACGTGGCTGCGGATCATGTCATCCTTAGTGACCCAGAGGACTCCGGACCAAATGCCTCAGCTAACCTACGCTGCATGGCCTCCCTGATCCTGCAAAGCCTGCAGAAGGATTCTCGTATTCGTCGGATCAAGGAGGGGGCTCATTACTGGCTGGCAACCCTCCTTGATCCACATTACAAGGGTAAGGTTGCGGACCTTATCTTGCCGTTGCAGAGGGAGCAGAGAATGAAACATCTTCGGTTGGCCTTGCAGAAAGGTCTGTGCAACGCGTTCCCAGAGACTGGGAGGTTACAAATTCCTTGTCCTGGACAACGTGTTTCTGAGGCTTCGGTCAGTCACAGAAGGAGCGATGAAGAAGGTGGCCGTCTGACCGATGCGTTCAGACAATTTTTTAGTCCGCAGCCCCAAGGTATGATCGGTTCCAGCAACCATTGCCAGCGTCTGATTTACATGGTGCAGGAATACCTAGGGGCAAGGTCAGACTTGGACACCTTTCCCACCGAAAATCCTCTGGCTTACTGGGTCTTGAGGATGGATCACTGGCCAGAGCTTGCACAGTATGCAATTGAGCTACTGGCCTGTCCTGCATGCAGCTTTCTTTCGGAACGCACATTCAGTGCTGCTGGAGGCTTTGTAACCGATCACAGGGTACGCCTGTCCACCGACTCGGTTGATCGACTGACCTTCATAAAAATGAATCAGTCTTGGATCACCCCCAGCTACCAAGCACCTGATGCTGATGTAACAGAATATTTTTTTTTTTTTAAATGTCAGATCCCTTCAAGACTGCCTATGCTGATGCTGAGTGACTATGCTGTTATGCTGAGTGACTATCCTCTTCCTCCTAAATGATTATGCTATTAAGCTTTTAAGAACATTTTTGGTTCTGGGTGCCGTTTGCAGGAGGGTTCGTTGCTGCACTCAACTAAAATATTTGTGAGTGGTTGCAATGTTGTGGCACCAGCACCAGTGCCTAATGCCGAATTTTTCAGCCCCTGTTTAACAGGGGCGTGTAATTACAATTTTTGATGCAATACTTTGCAGCAGGGCTCATTCCTGCGCTCCAACTACAGTTTCCGTGAGGTGTTGCAGTGTTGTGGTACCAGTGCCTAAGGCCCAATTTTTCTGCCCCTGTTCAACAGGTGCATGTAATTACAATTCTTGATATAATATTTCACAGCAGGGCCCGTTCCAGTGCCCACCAAGAGTAACTGTGAGTGTTGTGGCACCAGCACCACCACCACCACCAAAGGCCCAATTTTTCGACCACTGTTCAACAATGGCATGTAATTACAATTCTTGATCAAAATGACAAACAGATTCTACTTAACAACAAAGCTACACAGTCCCTGTCTTGTTTGCACCGCCTGTATACTGCTGTTCAGAGTATATAGGGCCTAGGGGCCCCACGCCTTTCCTTTTTTTAATTTGGGTATGGGGTTCCCCTTAATATCCATACAAGACCCAAAGGGGCTGGTAATGGGCAGGGGGGGTACCCATGCCATTTTTCTCAATTATTTTCATCCATATTGCCGGGACCAGACATTACATTAAAACCACAAGCAGTTTGAAATGACAATTTTTCCGTTAGAAATGTCATTTTATGCAGGGACTGTTCTTAACATGAGAAACGTGTGCCACTTCACAGGCATACTATAGACACACCCCCAGGCACGATATTTAAAGGAATATTTCACTTTTTTTTTTCACTTTAAGCGTCATTAAAATCAGTGCCCCCGAAAAAACTTCAGTTTTTAAAACTTTTTTTTTGCATTGATACATGTCCCCTGGGGCAGGACCCGGGTCCCCAAACCCCTTTTAGGACAATAACTTGCATATTAGCCTTTAAAATTAGCACTTTTGATTTCGTCCCATAGACTTTAATGGGGTTCTAAAGTTTGCACGAATTTTCGGTCCGTTCGCAGGTTCTGGTGCCAACCGAACCGGGGGGTGTTCGGCTCATCCCTAACTGTGAGTATGAACAAGAGTCAATATTGCAAGGTGACCCCTTCTATTCTACCTGTTCTTCCTGCCTGCCACCTTCCCCTGCCTTTCACCTCTTCTTCCCAAATTATTTTTGGTGACAGAGCTAGGATTTTTACATCACAGTATTCAAAGAATTATGATATGATACAGCTGACATTACATGCATAGGTGTGCTTGGGCACACCCTAATCACTATGTGCGGTGCCCATTCTGCCTGAGCCCCCCCCCCTTGTTGGCCCCCCGCCCTGTAGGGCTGCTGCTTCTCTCCTCTTCCCCTGGCTGCTGCAGGGATTGATTCAGAATGGAGAGAGGGGGGAAGGGGCTAGTAAATATGTAATTTACCGTCCCCTTTCTTTTCTAAATGAACACAGAGAACACACTCACTGTGTCCATTCATAACTGAAGCATTGTAAACTGCATTAGGTAGATCAATAGATGAAATTTTGTAATTTCATGACACATTTCCCAGAACAACCACTTTTTTCATGTTGTTAAAGAAGATGCACAAATCATAAAGATGACCCACTTCTGCACCCTGGGCCTGCCACAGACTGGTCTTGTTGCCACCCCTTGCCACTGCCTCTAGTGTCTTCAGGACCTAAGAGTACCACAGAAATGGACAGCCAATGAGTGGCAAAGTTGGCACGCAAGGATGGACCCTCCCACTCTGCAGTTCAGAAGATGTGGGAACCAGCACATGACCATAAATTCAGGCAAATAAATGGCGCATTTATGGGCATTAGGCCAGGGTTCAGCTTTAACTATGCAAGAACAAAACTCAAACTCTGCAAGAACAAAGCAAAGGTTGTTAATCATTTTGTATTTTTTTTGACTGAGAATCCCCTTTGCTCCTAATGCCGGTACACACAATCGGAATTTCAGTCAGCAAAAAAACGATGAGAGCTTTTCGTTAGAAAATGCGACCGTGTGTATGCTCCATCTGACTTTTGCTGGCCGAATTTCTGCCAGCAAAATTTTGAGAGCATGTTCTTAATTTTTCCGATTGTCTGTAGCGATTCCGACGGGCAAAATTCCTACGCATGCTCGGAAACAATTTGACGCATGCTCGGAAGCATTGAACTTAATTTTTGTGGCTCCTCGTAGTGTTGTACGTCACTGGGTTCTTGAAGGTCGGAATTTGGTGTGACCGTGTATAGGCAACACAAGCTTGAGCGGAATTCCGTCAGAAAAACCATCCAAGGCTTTTACGACGAGAATTCCGATCATGTGTACGCGGCATCAGGCTAAAACAAATGTTAAAGCCTAAGCACAATTTTTCAACTTTGACATGTGTTAGTAAAACTGTAGATATAATCAAACTAATTTGTGCATCCAGGTGGATTATACCTTGTTTTTCAGAGGCTATCACAGCGATCAGGTGACCCCCGAATTGGGTGTTCCAGGTCATGATTGTTAGTACGGGGCACAGGGCTCTGGGTGAGAAATACAGGGAAATACACATATATACAGCCCCACAGAAAAAAGCCCAGTCTAGTGGGGCCGCATATTTGTGTGAGGTCGGCGTCAAGAGGTTAAAGCTGAAGTTTAGGTATGACAATTTTTACAAAGTTAATTTGGTCGAGCTTTAACCGATAAAACGTATGTATGTGCTGAACCTGTGGGATCCCAGTGAAAGCTGAAAATCACTATAGTAGGCACCGCTACTCCAGTGATTTCCGCCATCTTCCAGAATCCATGCTGAAGGGTTGCCCTGCTGTTACAGGAGGTCACTCACTTAGCACAGGCACCATTCAGGGAATGATCTGCATTTCCATAATGAATGGAAGGCATTCTCTGATTGGACAAGCTGGAGAGGTAAGGCAGTGATGTTACAATCTCCACATCACCCAATCAGAGAATGCTTTGCATTCATTAAAAAAATACAAAGTGTTCTCTATCCCTTTCATGACTAAGCCTATTTCTGACATTTGGTGTTTACAAGTTAAAATCCGTATTTTTTGCTAGAAAATGACTTAGAACCCCAAAACATTATATATATATTTTTAGCAGAGACTCTAGAGAATAAAACGGCGATTGTTGCAATATTTTATGTCACACGGTATTTGTGCAGCGGTGTTTTAAGCACAACTTTTAGGGAAAAAGATTTCATGAATTTTAAAAAAACGAAACAGTAAAATTAGCCCAATTCTTTTGTTAAATGTGAAAGAAGATGTTACGCCGAGTAAATAGATACCAAACATGTCACGCTTTATAATTGCACGCACTCGTGGAATGGCGACAAACTACGGTACGTAAAAATCTCCATAGGCGACGCTTTAAAAATGTTTTACGGTTACCAGGTTAGAGTTACGGAGGAGGTCTAGTGCTAGAATTATTGCTCTCGCTCTGACGATCCCGGCGATACCTCACATCGTTTACATATGCGGCCTCAACTTCCATATGCGTTTTCTTTGCTGCGCGAGCACGCGGGGAAGGGGGCGCTTTAAAAAAATGTATTCTTTTCTTATTTATTTTATTTAATTTTAGATAATTCATTTGTGTTTTAAAAAAAATTATAATTTGATCACTTTTATTGCTGTAACAAGGAATCCCTTGTGACAATAATAGGTGGTGACAGGTACTCTTTATGGAGGGATCGGGGGTCTAAAAGACCCCAAATCCCTCCTTTGCACTTCAGAGTATTCAGATCACCGAAAACGGTGTATCTGAAGACTGTGTACTTTTTTTTTTTTTTTTTTTAAATTGTTTATTTATAAATTTTCCAAGTCATACAAAGAAAACACATGTAAAACAGTAACATTTAGAAGTAATGCAGGTAAATACTGAGTTAGGGATATAATATAATATAATCAGTACACACAAAGGAATAGTGATGTGGATAGACTGTGAACTTGAGTGGGAGAGATGGTCAAGCTCAAGTAAAAATTAAATAAGACATGAAGTAAGTGGAAACATCCTCCTACCCTATCTGTAAAGGGGTTATAGAGGTAATATAAACACCTTATTTGACCTCATAAAGAGATCTGTGCAATAAGAGAAAGAATAGTAGTTAGCCTTCAAATTTACTGAAGTATGTAAGCGGTTGGATTCAATTAATTAATTAACTGGGTCCATATCCTTCAGAACCATATACAGAATCATCCCATGTTGACCATATTTCTGAAAATTTCTGCTCTGTACCCTCCACTACAGCCGTCAGGTGTTCCATTCTACGTATGTCAGCCACAGTGGTGATCAGTTGTGGGAGTGTTGGGGGTGAGGTGGACAACCATAACCTAGGAATGACCCGTTTAGCAGCCAGTAGAATATAAGACATCAGTCGGCGCATAGCCTTAGTAACATTAGGGAAAGGGAGGCCTATTAAATAGTGCATGGGCGTCAGAGGAACAGGGTTACCAACCAGTGTTTCCAACAATTTCTGGACTCGGAGCCAAAATTGGTGGACAGGGGGACATTCCCAAAAAATATGGTAGTGAGAACCTACAGCATTGTTACATCTCCAACATTGTTTTGAGATTGATCGATTACGGGCGTGTAAAATGTCTGGGGTCCTGTACCAATGCATCAGGACTTTGTATGCAGTTTCCTTATGAGTTACACATCGAGAAATTCTGGAAGTGTGCTCCCATATGCTCCCCCAATCCAACAAGGAGATGTCATGTTGCAAGATCTGAGACCATTTTCTCATGTAGTGATGGTTATTTACCGTCATGGGGACAGCCTCGTGCAGTATTTTGTAAATGGTAGAGATCATTTGGGGCTCATAAGGACCATTGGCGCATAGGGTCTCGAAGTCTGTTGGCTTCTCCAGAGTCAAAGAAGGGGATCTGGTGGAGAAATAATGTCTAATCTGTAAATACGAATGTAAGAGCTTTTGGGGAATCTGATGTTGTTTTTGCAAGTTAGGAAAAGTCAGTAGGTGTCGTGTCACTGGGTTGACAAAGTGACGTAGTTGGAAAAGTCCTGCCTGGGACCATTGCAGCATACGGTCATAAGATAGGCTATCTGGTATATCTGGGTTAGACTGTGTACTTTTTTAAATTCGGCGCCATTGGCAGCCGAGTAAACAGGAAGTGACGTTGTGACATCGCTTCCGTGTTTACATCAAGGAAACTGGAACCAGGCCGTTTCCAGCTTCGTTCCAGCCCCTCACTAGCCGCCGGATGCGGCGGATGTTAGATCGGGCCTCCCGATCGAACGGAAGGCCCGGTAAGAGCGGCGCGAGGCGGCAGGAGGGGGGGACGTCCTCTTCCGCTCCTCCGCTATAACAGCTGAGCGTCTTTTAGCCACATTGGTTGTTATACCTGTAAAGCCGATCGCCGTCTCTAAACAATGGTACCGGGATGATGCCTGCAGCTGCGGGCATCATCCCGGTATAACCCCCGAAGGCCGAGTATGCATATCTGCGTACGCTCGGCGGGAAGGTGTTAAATGGTGCTTGTACTGAGGGATCAACTTTCTATGTTCACTAAGCAGCAGGACCCGGAAGCTAGGGGGCAATCCCAGTGGTAGTGGTGCTTACTAAAGTGGTTTCCAGCTTTTATGGAGATCACATAGGTATGACACATACATACCTACATCCAAGTTGGACGCTAAATTAAGCTAGGTATATAAAATGTCTATTAAAGTCCCATGTGCATGAGCCCTAATGAAATACATTGTGGGTACAATCACTACAGAATGTGTACAGTGTATATCATATGTAGGTTTAAAGTCTAACCATGCTCCTTTAAACCACTCCCAATATTCAGAGCAATTTAGCCATGGCGTCTCTATCCCATGGTATACCTCATTCAAAACTGGAAGGTATAACTTTAAACATTGACCATTCAGATAGATTAAATAGATGGGTGGATGGATAGACAAAGCGACAGACAGACAGACACATGAAGATTTTGTGGTGGCAAAGTCTTTACCAATCTCAAAAATTACCACTAGAGGGAGGCATTCTACTGCCTATGGCCGCAGTTAGAAAGTAAAGGCGAGGATGGGAAATCAAATTTGATTGAAACCAGACAAGTCTGAATCTTCCATTCTGAACTGTGCCATCCACTTTCCCATGGGTTCTAACACTCACTGACTCATAAATAACTAGTCGCCTTAGCTCTTAAGTGCTCCAGGCTTTCAAAATAGCTCAGACTTCTTCATGGGATTTGTTTTGTAGAAAATAATCAAAAAATGTATTTATTTCATCTATGAGCGTAGCTTGCTTCAAACGTGCCTATGTCATGTCTTTTAGCAAGCGGACTTTTTCAGCTGCTGTGGGAATTGGAGAGTCTTATTTAGAGTTTTGCAAGACATAGTACACATTTTATAAACAGCATGGAAGTGAAATTGCCAAATGCAAATTCTGTTTCAGCAGAAATATGTTGAACTTCTTCAACTTTCTACAATTTTATAATTTGCAGACATTTAAATCTCCATAAACTTAAGTAAACCTAAAGTGCATGTAAACTAACTACATTTCTTTTATTTGCGCTCTTCTAAGTCAAAATCGCATGTCAAAACGCACCAATGTGAGCCAGGGCTTAGACAGATTTGTGAACAGTATTTGAGAAAAATAGGGCTTTTGTGTACATAGAAAAAGTCGTAGATCTTTGAGTTCAGCTCATGATAAATAGGGGCAAACACAAAAGTGGCCTACTGAGGAAGCCTATCACTTGGCGATACGCGTGTAGAGGAGAGGTAGAGTTCTGTGACGTTTACCGGAGTCTCACCTGGTGAGGTGGTGAGCCGGGTCTGCTATTGCATACCATTTTTTCATTGAATTCTTGTAAGTGTAGTTTAAAGCGAAGTTTGGCAATAAACTTTTCCATACAAAGTACACTATGTTTGTCCTTTCTACTTCATTATGTATATAATCCGAGATGAGTTGTGAGCATGGGATCATATATCAAACAGGAGAGAAAGATTGGAGTCGTTTGCCCAGGTGGAGAGGAGACAACAGCCTGCTTCTATCTAGATTAATTCCTTATTTCACGTATGGCCCGTACACACGATCCGAATATCGTACGACAGATCGTACGACCTTTTTCGCTTAAAGTAGAAATTGAATAGGTAAATAAAGTCACGAAAATTCTGGTACGACAGAAAAAAAAAATGGAAGTGATGTCATGTGTTGTAATGTATTTGTGTTGTATTTTTGGACGACAACTGTACTGACTAAACGAAAATCGTACGATCTGGTCGAATAATATCAGATGAACTGTCGTGATCGGTTCTCGAAAGTAGTGTACACATGATCCGAAAATCGTACGATTCTTCCTTCGTTTTCGTAGCATATTCGGATCGTGTGTATGGGCCATAAGGAGGAAACCAGGAGTTGAGCTGTCTGACCGGGTTGTGAGGAAATACAAGCTCACTGTTTATCTACACAGAGGTGAGCAGGCACTGCTAGGTGGAGGATTATCGCACTGTTTTTAAAAGTTCAGTCACTGGATACATTGAAGCAGTATATTGAATTCACGGAGGAATTTTTTTTCACAGAGGACTGTATACTTCGTTATTAATTTATTCACTTTATTCACTTATTGATAAATCATTATGAATTATTTATTTTAATATATTTTATTTTGCTGCGCTACACTGATTATTTGTTGCATTTATAATTTTGCTCAGTGTATATATACAGTATTTCACAAAAGTGAGTACACCCCTCACATTTTTGTAAATATTTTATTATATCTTTTCATGTGTCACACTTTGCTACAATGTAAAGTAGTGAGTGTACAGCTTGTATAACAGTGTAAATTTGCTGTCCCCGCAAAA
This sequence comes from Lithobates sylvaticus, assembly GCA_028564925.1. Taxonomy (NCBI): domain Eukaryota; kingdom Metazoa; phylum Chordata; class Amphibia; order Anura; family Ranidae; genus Lithobates; species Lithobates sylvaticus. Next base: position 185,698,338 of record CM053029.1, on the reverse strand, counting down.
TAACTCAACACACAGCCATTAATGTCTACACCGCTGGCAACTAAAGTGAGCACACCCCTAAGTGAAAATGTCCAAATTGGGCCCAAAGTGTCAATATTTTGTGTGGCCACCATTATTTTCCAGCACTGCCTTAACCCTCTTGGGCATGGAGTTCACCAGAGCTTCACAGGTTGCCACTAGAGTCCTCTTCCACTCCTCCATGACGACATCATGGAGCTGGTGGATGTTAGAGACCTTGCGCTCCTCCACCTTCCGTTTGAGGATGCCCCACAGATGCTCAATAGGGTTTAGGTCTGGAGACATGCTTGGCTAGTCACCTTTACCCTCAATTTCTTTAGCAAGGCAGTGGTCGTCTTGGAGGTGTGTTTGGGATTGTTATCATGTTGGAATACTGCCCTGGGGCCCAGTCTCCAAAGGGAGGGGATCTTGCTCTGTTTCAGTATGTCACAGTACATGTTGCCATTCATGGTTCCCTCAATGAACTGTAGCTCCCCAGTGCCGGCAGCACTCATGCAGACCATGACTCTCCCACCACCATGCTTGACTGTAGGCAAGACACACTTGTCTTTGTACTCCTCATCTGGTTGCCGCCACACACGCTTGACACCATCTGAACCAAATAAGTTTATCTTGGTCTCATCAGACCACAGGACATGGTACCAGTAATCCATGTCCTTAGTCTGCTTGTCTTCAGCAAACTGTTTGCGGGCTTTCTTGTGCATCATCTTTAGAAGAGGTTTCCTTATAGGATGACAGCCATGCAGACCAATTTGATGCAGCATGCGGCATATGTTCTGACAGGCTGATCTCCCACCCTTGCAACCTCTGCAGCAATGCTGGCAGCACTCATATATCTATTTCCCAAAGACAACCTCTGGATATGACGCTGAGCACATGCACTCAACTTCTTTGGTCGACCATGGCGAGGCCTGTTCTTAGTGGAACCTGTCCTGTTAAACGGCTGTATGGTCTTGGCCACCGTGCTGCAGCTCAGTTTCAGGGTCTTAGCCTAGGCCATCTTATAGCCTATATATCTATATATCTTATATTATATACTTATATATATATTATATATCACACCATATATATCTTATAGCCTAGGCCATCTTTATGTAGAGCAACACTCCTTTTTTTTAGATCCTCATAGAGTTCTTTGCCATGAGGTGCCATGTTGAACTTCCAGTGACCGGTATAAGAGAGTGAGAGCGAGATCTTGTAACAGTCGCATTACATCGGGGAGTGAAAATAATTATTGACCCCTTGCAGATTTTTTTAAGTTTGCCCACTTATAAAGAGATGAAGGGTCTATCATTTTTTTTTATCATAGGTGTATTTTAAGTGATAGAGACAGAATATCAACCAAAATTCCAGAAAAAACACAATACAAATGTTATAAACTGAGTTGAAATTCAGTGAGTAAAATAAGTAATTGATCCCCAAGGAAAATATGTCTTAGTACTTGGTGAAGAAACCCATGTTAGCAAGCATAGAGGTAACACGTTTCTTGTAGTTGGTGACCAGGTTTACACACATCTCAAGAGGGATTTGGCTAGGCCACTCCAAGACCTTAATGTGCTTCTTCTTGAGCAACTCTTTTGTTGCCTTGGTGGTATGTCATTGTCATGCTGAAAGACCCATCCATGATCCATCTTCAGTGTTCTGGATGAGGGAAGAAGGTTTTCATTCAAGATTTTACAATACATGTCCTCATCCATTGGCCCCTCAATGCGGCAAAGTAGGTCTGTACCGTTAGCAGAGAAACAGTCCCAAAGCATAATGTTTCCATCTCCGTGCTTGACTGTAGGGATGGTGCTCTTAGGGGTTATAGTTAGAATTTTTCTTCCTCCAAACATGGTGAGTCCCCCACCCCTCAAGGAGACACATGTACAGTCATGCCAATAAACATCTAAATGATTCAGAGAAGGATTGGGAGAAAGTGCTGTTGTCAGATGAGACCAAAATTGATTGCTCTTTGGCATTAACTCGACTTGCTGTGTTTGGAGGAAGAAAAATGCCCACTATTACCCTCTCCTATGTGTCTGGCTCACATCATTGCGTTGCTGTGGGGTGTGGGCAGTGTTCGCTGAAAAATAGTTGTGCATGCAGTACTTCAGCTTCCAGGTTTTATCGTAAAAGTATAAATAAACAAGCTGAAGTTAGAAGCTGACTAGCTACCATGCACAGCTGCACCAGATTCTGAGTGCTCCAGTTTTAGTAAATCTCCCCCTCCCATTTGCGTAAATATGGCTGTGCCCTTTATCCTTATATATTATTGGACAGATATGGTATTTCTTTGTTGTGACATTAGTAGCAGAGGTGGGGGGAGCTTCACAAGGAAAGTCCCCTTCTGTGGTCTGAAATGTCAACCATCTTCCTCGTATGACTTTTGTTATGAGTTTTATTTCATTATAAATATATTACCGTATATACTCGAGTATAAGCCGAGTTTTTCAGCACATTTTTTTGGCTTATACTCGAGTCAAGCACTTTTCTGCAGCAGAGAATGACATTTTCTGACCCGACTTTGGGCCCCGTATCTCGGGCCACTTGGTGCTAGGAACCCTAAATTTGGTGTGCAAACCTAGTGGAAATAGCACTACAATATATCCAAACTCAGTTCGGAAAATGTCATTCTCTGCGGCAGAAAAGTGCTCCTCCATTTTCCAAACCGACTTTGGGGCCCCGTATGTTGGGGCCACTTGGTGCTAGGAACCCCATATGTTGTATTGCCTGTTCCACTGGGTTTGCACACCAAATTTGGGGTTCCTAGCACCAAGTGACCCCGACATACGGGGCCCCAAAGTCAGTCACTGTGTCCATCTGCAGCAATGTCATTTCGGGACCCAAATTTTGGCTGCAGCTAGGGGGCATCTAGGAACCCTTAACTACCAAGTTTGAAGTTTGGGGGACCTATGGCTGCAAATGGGCACAGTAAAGCTGCAAATGGGCATTGTTGACCCTCTTTTCCACTTACAGTAGCTACGCATTTCTCACCTTAGGCTTATACTCGAGTCAATAAGTTTTCCCAGTTTTTTGTGGTAAAATTAGGTGCTTTGGCTTATACTCGAGTATACGGTAATAAGGGGAATTGCCTTAAAAAGTAAAAAAAAAAACTCCTTTGTTCTAATTGTTGCTTAACCTGGATGTACCTTCATCCGTTTCTTTGACATTTACTTTGTTAAAGCACTAGGGGGTTAATTTAATAAAGATCAATAGACTGTGCGCTTTGCAAAGTGCAATTGCATTCTGCAAGTGCAGTTGCTCCAGTCCAGAGCTTAGTAAAATGAGGTGAATCTTCGCTTTGCAAAGAATACCCAATCACATGCAAGGAAAATAAAAAAACAGCATTTTTGCTTGCACGTGATTGTATGATGAAAGTCAGCAGAGCTTCTGCTCATTTACTAAGCTCTGGAGCAACTGCTCTTGCAGAATGCAACTACACTCTGCAAAGTGCACAGTCTATTTGCCTTTAGCAAATCAACCCCCTATGTATCATAAACAATTGCATACTTACCAACATTTCAGTTCCCGTCTTTGGCACAAAGTTTTTCCGGCCCGCCCATTTTCAAGAGCAGAGTGGCCCATGCAAACCCCACCTCTAATTATGCAGGGACTGCCAACACATGACCTCCCAATCATTGTAATGAATGCCTTGGTGCTGCATTCATTCAAGGGTGATTCTGGAACATCGCTGGGGACACAACATCATTGGGACCAAGGAAGGATTGTCCTGGCAAACATGGGACAGTTGGCATCTATGCATTTTATTAAATTTTTTCATAAAATTCTGTTTTCACCTTTTTTTAAACTTTCTTTGCATCTCAGTGCTACTGATCTTATTCAACCTCTTTCATTCACTTCCTGTTTTGCACTTGCTTCAGCCTTTGCAGCACATCAAAACATTGGACTGACTTCTTGAAAGTGACAACAGTAAACTATGGGGGTTATTTACTAAAGGAAAATCCACTTTGCACTGCAAGTGCACTTGAAAGTAAATTCACTGTAGATCTGAGGGGGACATGCAAGGAAAATAAAAAAACAGCATTTTAGCTTGCACATGATTGGATGATAAAATCAGCAGAGCTTCCACTCATTTCAGATCTACCCCTTAGATTTACAGCGACTGCACTTTCAAGTGCACTTGTAGTGCAATATGGATTTGCCTTTCGTAAATAACCCCCAACGTGTGGTTTTAGGTGGAGATTTTAATGCACACTATATCTCATGTTAATATAAACAAGTGAACTGGTGACTCATTATTGATTTAACTACTACTTAAAGAGGAACTGCAGTATACTCACATAATTTGTAATAAAAACATCTTTGCCATTCTGAAGCTTCCCTCCAACCACTTTGCCTATTATTTTATATATACTGTGATTCTGTACTTGCCAAATATGCTGCAGAAATCTCCCTCCACTGAGTCTCGCTGCAATCATCTTAACTGTGGGCAGCTGAAGCCGCTACCTTTCACTTCCTGGATTTACACAGAGGCACATCTCCAGCTCTGCAGCTCTCATTGACCCTCTTATGACTCATCCCCCTTCCCTTCCTGGCAAGCTCTCACGAGAGTGAGAAAGAGAGCTGTGCATGATGACATAAGCCTAGGCTTTTTACCAGACAAGAAAAAGAAAGTGGGCTGTATAAGGTATTTACTGGCAGAAAAAAAAAAATTTACTATCCAAAGTTAAAACAACAAGGGCAGAAGATTTAATAGATGGAAAGTTGAAAAAATTACTGAAGTGCCGCTTTAAGGAGGTATCATCCTTATTTGATAATTCAATATAGAAAATATAGGTAGAGTGGGACTTTGTATATACCCCCAAAAGTAATAACATATATTTTATAAAAAATGTTTTATTTTATTTTATTCTAGTATCAAAAAGACAACAAGCACATGAAGACATTGTTTTTTTGTTTTTTTTAACTGCTAGTCACATATGACATGTGTGTACAATTGTCTAGAGAACCTTCCTAGAAATTTCCACTGAAGGTGTTCCAGATGCGTAACAGGTGGAATCAACACATTTAGCAGGAACTTCCTCAGGACCTCTTTGGCCTTTCTTATATTTCGCATATGATTTAAAACAATGTTAAGACTATAATTAAACAAAATATTATAATTAGTGGTATGTAAACATAATTTCGTACAGTCATAATCAGAAAGATATCAGTTCAATGAAATAGAGGAACAATGAGCCAAGTATGTAATAAAGCATTAAAGGTACCTTAAAGAGGGAGTCCGGCAAAAATTTTTTTTTTTAAAGTCAGCAGCTACAAATACTGCAGCTGCTGACTTTTAAAATAATGACCCTCACCTGTCACAGGGTCCAGCGACGTCGGCACCCGAGGCCGAACCGTCTTTCGGTCCTCGGATGCTGCTGCCGCCATCTTGGGTATGGGAATCAGGAAATGAAGCCTTGCGGCTTCACTTTCCGGTTTCCTATTGCGCATGTGCGAGTCGCACAATGCAATAGGAATGCTCCGCGCTGTCTCTGGGACCGTGTGTGTCCCAGCAGACAGAGCGGCGGAACAGGAAGAGGCATAGACTCCCGTGGGAGTCTAGGACCGGAAGGGTGCCAAATGTGACACCGAAGGGGAGGAGGGTTCCGATGAGTGGAAGTTCCACTTTAGGGTGGAACCCCGCTTTAAAACATATATGCATGTCACATAACACGTGGTAGGTGACAGTGTTGTTTTCTCAGATGTAGGGTCCTGGGTGGCCCGTGGGGGAAAGTGACAGACACCACCCTCACAGACGATAAAACCAAATCTAATCAGCCACTCAAACGAATAGGTCCGAATAAAGGAAGAATGATGGTAAATTATAATGATGTATATAATAAGTGTAGCACCCTCTAGTGCTAGAAATGTACATCGTTTTTGTAAGTATAGGTAAATGTATGCAAGCTTGTCTGTTTTGATTCCTAGGTTGGCAGAAATCCAAGGAGAGCTGAATGACTCACAGGTAGCTCTCCCCCCCCCTCTTTCTAGAATGTACTAGAACCTTCTGGAAAGGAAGAGGGGAAGTAGGGTGGAGCTGCCTGGAGCATTCTGAGGGCCCTTACCAATCCCCTCAAACACTCAGGGTCAGCCCAGCTAGGGAGGAATAGTTTGGGTCGAAGCTGGAGATAGTGTTAGGCTGTCGTGACCTTTGAGGGAGCTCCCCAGTCTGGGGGGGGGGGGGGGTGACCTTGGGCCTGGGCTTGTGTGCAGACAGGGCCTTCCTAAAATCACTGAGGTCTCCTGGACAGGAGGCGCTGGGGGCAAGGAGGACAGCAGGAGAACAGCCAAGAGGGCTGGTGAGTGACACACAGTCAGGAGGACTGGGAGGCACACCTGAGAGGACTGGGATGGGTGCAGTCGGAGCCAGTCAGGAGAACTGTGTGGCATGGGCAGTGGAAAAAGGCAGCTGCAGCCAGGAGGGCTGGCAAGGCCTGAATAGGTGGTGCTGGGATCAGTAGCCACATGTGGGACAGCTAGCACTAGGTGCTACCATATTTTGCTACATCATAGGGACCTGCGGTCCCTGCCTGCAAAGGGCCTTTGCTTTGGGCCTAGCTGAGCCAGTGTCAGTCCTCAACAACAGTGCTAGCTAGCTGCTCCTGGGAGTGATGGTCTGCAAGCAAGTGTATGTGCTGGAGGTGAAGAGAAGAGGTTGTATATACTGGCAGTGTATATAATTCTTAGTCCCCAATTTCCTATCTTCAATCAAGTGGGCATCCCATATGTACCCTATCCCCATCCAAATTATATCCCCTCAATAAGAAAAAAACAAAGTACAAGGACTGATTCTTGACTAAAGTGTGTATGGAGGCCTATTATTAAGGCCTTAGCAGATAATGCTGCATAGGCGTTGGAAGGTCTACAGCACCTTAAACACTGTTCAGATGTGTACAGCTGTCCTTGCAGTGTGCAGCTATAGACCTTCCACCGCCTATGCAGCATTATCTGCTAAGACCTTAATAATAGGCCTCTCTATTTGGGTTATCTACTATATCTAGACACTCAGATGCTGTCTCGTTTTTCATAATCTGGGGTTTTTCTTGTATATATCCATCTTATATATTGGTGTAGCACTTCAGAGTCACAATTTGAGTTGTTGGTACTTTGTTCGGAAACGTTCATAGCCATAGTATATAATAATCTATCTTTGCGTGGCGGCCTGAACAATTTGTCATGTATATGCATCATTTCCGTATATAATTAGTGTGTGTGTGTGTATATATATATATATACATTAGACCGGAAACTCCATCATTATGGATGTCTGCCTAATCTTGTGAGGTGTCCCTATACTCTGAGTTACAGATTTACCAGCACCTACCCAGTATCTGTCCTGAGGAAGCTAATAGTTAGTGAAACGCGTCAAGCAAGTTTTGGAGGCGTTTTTGGATCAATTTTTTTTTATTAGACATATTAAGTCAATTCTTATACTTTCAATCCAGACTTCTGTAACTGCACTATTGGGTAACCGGTAACTGTCTTAATAGGGTGTTGATTGTATGTTTTCTATGTTTTTTAATCATGTTATAATAAAATGTATAATTTTTTAATGATTTCTCCTCCCATTATGTGCCCACAAAGTCCACCTATTTTTGAGTTTTTCAAGCCTTTATATATATATATATATATATATATATATATATATATATGTTCTGAATATCTGTTTAAGTAACGCAATTGTACTATATTTCTCTTGCATCTGATTCTGATAACTCATGAATACTTATCGTGTCCACAATTTAAAAGCTAACATAAGCTAATTTTAAATACAACTGATTCTCCATGATTAAAATAATTAAGGAACAAAAAAAAGAAACACATTATAGTAAAAAGGTCTCTGTTTATGCTCAAAGTGTCTGGCGCCATTGAAAAATGTCCAAAACATAGCTAGTTTTTTTTCCTCATTTCTGCTAATCTAAGTTAGTATGTGCAGTCTTTTTAATTAAATGTTCCTCAATAAAAGCTATGAGGAAAAGAATGGATTAAATAAAAGACTGATGATAATTACCCAGAAAAAGGCTTTCATCTGGTTCGGATGCAGATTAAATTAAAATCAGGTTTTTGTCCAAAAAAGGCTATATAGTCAAGTTACAGAGCCACGGCTATTATCACAACAGCTTCAGCTTTGGGTTTGCATGATTCCGAAAGCTGCCAGGAAGACTACTGACACCATACACACTTAAGTCTCTGGGATAGGAACACAGTTTAGGAGGATGAAGCATGAGACTGCTAAAGAAAAGAGCTTACAGGTTGTTTTACACATTTCTACACTGCGTTTACACTTTTTCACTGTATTTTACACAAAACAGAGAGAGACTGTTCGCTGTTTTAGCACTGTGTTGACATGCATTAAAGAAGTGGTTGTAAACCTCAGACTTGTCTCAATCCAGAGCACTAAAGTGTAATTTCTGTCTTCTGCTTCTTTCCTCTGCTATCTGCATCTGTTACTTCTGACAAGTTTTCCTGACACCAAAAGAAAAATGGTGACAGGGGAGGGATCTCTGGCAGATTGACAGCCCCAGCTCTGTTCCTGTGTGGAGGGAGTGTGTCCCTACCATCCAATCAGTTCTCAGAGCCAGTGGCAGCTGGTGCTCAAAATTTGGGGGGGGGCACAAACAAACTGAAAAATTCTGAAAAAAACCCCCATCAAATGCAGCCCCTGTGCCATCACTTGCAGCCACTTTGCCCATCATATGCAGCCACTGTGCCCATCATATGTAGCCACTGTGCCCATCAAATGCAGCCACTGTGCCCATCAAATGCAGCCACTGTGCCCATCAAATGCAGCCACTGTGCCATCAAATGCAGCCACTGTGCCATCAATTGCAGACACTGTGCCCATCAAATGCAGCCACTGTGCCTATCAAATGCAGCCACTGTGCCCACCAAAGGCAGCCACTGTACCATCAAATGCAGCCACTGTGCCCATCAAATGCAGCCACTGTGACCCTCCCAGCCCGCTCGCTGTCTGACCAACACATACCCCATATTGGTGGCAGGTCAGGCAGCGGGTGACGGCGGCAAGCTGTGGGTCAGGCAGCGGCGAGCTGTGTCCTCCTTGCATCTCTTCTTTTCTTCCTGCTAGGCATCCAATAGGAGCACCTGTCCTTTAAGCCAATCAGGTGACGGGTATTAGACCCGTGCTTCCTGATTGGCAGTTCAGTGTTAGAAAAGCGAATATTCGTTTGCTTTTCTAACACACCTGGGTGGGCTCCAAGCGTAATGCTTTGCGCTCCGAGTCCACCCTATTTTGAATCCTATTAGAGCCTATGGCTCTAATCAGGTGCTTCAAAAAAAAAAAAAAAACACCCCCCGCCGCTGTTATTCAGGCGCTCGGCAATGTCAATGTCTAAGGTTTAAAACGTTTCCCTCCCCAAGCTTATATAAATGATGCACACTGGCTCACAAGATCGCACAGGTCCGGCTCCTCTGTGTTAGTGAATGGCAGCTGCTGCTGCTGGGAAGGAACGCTGACAACAGGGGAGCTATGGAAGCCTTTGGGTAACCTCACAGCTCTGTTCAAGGCTCCTTGACACCGGCCAGCTGAAGCTAAGCATTCACTTGACCGCTCCAAACAAGAGTAAAAAAGGGTATTTATACTGTGATTTTTTTTTTAACAGGTATATATTGTGATTTTTTTTAAAGTATGCAATATATAAATTAATATCTATAATTTGAGGAAGCAATGTTTTATATCTGGGTCATTTTAACCTTTCCTTCGACTCATGTTTTGCTGGCTGATTGGCGATCTTTAGCTTTAGACTCAGCAAGGATGGGGGTGTTGTACCTCTGCAGGGAGACTACTGTTTTCACCAAGAAAGCAGTGGTCCTTCTCTGCAGCATGCTGGCAGGGGACAGGCTATTGTATTCTGTGCCCCCTTTCTAAAGAGAACAAACTGTAAGACTTTGCACACACCATGTGTTTTGATACTCCCTGAATATATGTAGCTTATTTAAATGGAAGCTTCAATTTGGCTTTAAAAATGACTATTGCTTCTCATTAAGGGCTGTTTCACATGGGCTTCAGCTTGTATTAGAGCAGTGTGAACAGATAGTCTTTATGAAATTTTCAGCAAGCTTTTGCAAAGCTTTCAACAACTATAATAATAGGGGTGCTGATTGTTGCTTTAAACAAGCTGCTAGCAGGCTTCAGCAGGCTTTCAACAAGCTTCAAGTAGTACTGAAGCCTGCTAGTAGCTTGTTTAAAGTGACAATCAGCACTCCCATTGAGATCTGTGTTCAATCTTTACAAACTGGAGCTGAAGGGTGCTTTAAAAGCTTTAACAAAGCTTGCTGAAAGCTCTGCAAATGCTTTTTAAAATGCTTTCTGTTCACACTGCGCATGTACAAGATAAAGGCCATGTGAAACAGGGCTAAATCTATTTGGAGGTTTCATAACAATGGATAGAATGGGGTTTATTTACTAAAGGCAAATCCACTTTGCACTACAAGTGCACTGAAAGTGCAGTCGCTGTAGATCTGAGGGGAAGATTTTATCATCCAATCATGTGCAAGCTAAAATGCTGTTATTTTATTTTCCTTGCATATCCCCCTCGGATCTACAGCAACTGCACTTCCATATGCACTTTCAGTGCACTTGTAGTGCAAAGTGGGTTTGCCTTTAGTAAATAACCCCCAATGAGTAAAGTTAACTCTCAATGGAGACAGCTTTTTGCATTACTAGAGGATAATGTTTGATGAGCTTCATTGTGGGGTAAAAAATAAACCAAAAAATAAATTATGCTAATCCTGTTATTTCGATTTAAAAAGAAAAAGTTCTGGACCATCTCTAGTCTTCTAGAAAGCAAAAGCTGTTTCTAAAACAGGAATGCAGAAGATATTAGACATAGGGGTTGATTTACAAAAGGCAAAAAGCACTCTGCTTGGTAAATGAGTTAAAGCTTTACTTTGCAAAGAATACCCAATCACATGCAAGGAAATATCATCAGAGCTTCTACTTATTTACTAAGCTCTGGAACAACTGCTCTTGCAATGTGCACAGTCTATTTGCCTTTAGAAGAATTATTTGCCTTTTGAAGAATACATTCAGCTATATTTCTGAAAACCAATGTCAGAAAGGCTTTAACGTCTAAGAAATACATTATACCAAATTCAGCTAAAGCAGGTTTTCTATTGTACATTACATTAGTCCTGACTGTACTCAGAGTTTCTAGTTTTTCAGGGACCAAAGGGGAAAGGACAGTGGTTGTGTCCAAACATGGCTGTGGTGGCACATATTAAAACCTCATGCACACTGGGTGTTAAAAACTCCACTTGTAGGAGTGTTTGACTTTTTATTCTGCCTCTAAACACCCCTCAATGTTAGCCTTTGTGTCCTTGCACACACAGACATTTACAAGTGTTTAGAGGCAGGAAAAAAATCCCACTGCCACCTCGTTCAGGAGCTGCAGCGCTTTGGCAGAAAAAATGCTTGATGCACCTAAACACGCGTTAACGTGCCTTTAATCTGGCCAATGACATGATTTAACAACTGGGCACTTGATGTGCCTAAACGCATCTAAACACGCCAAAATGCATTTGCTAAAACGCAATAGAAAAACAGTTGCGTGAGCTAAAGATCAACATACATAACCAAATAGTAATAATAACAGGGCCTCACATATAGCTAAAGTAACACCCTTAAAGAAGACTCAGTTAACATTTGTAGTGCAACAAAATGATACATAACAATACAGAAACCAATTAATGGTCAGTTGGCGTATAGAGTATTTGTAAGAAAATAGCTGAGTCTTCAGTAGCAGGGGTGAAGCAGATGTAGAGGTCCGTTTTAATTTAGAAGGTTTGCTCGACATGTTCCATGCTTTAGAGAGTAGCGCTTCTTCAGGAGCAGTTGGTTCTATAAAGATGTATATCAACAAAATTTAATACATAGAACAAAAAAATAAAAAACATATAAACAGCACATCCTTGTTTAATAGTATAAATTTCTTTGAAACTTTATATAAGAAATGATCTGTATATGAGTCAAAGCGAAGACCAAAAATGTCACGGCACGGTGGCGGGAGCAGCCAGAAAATGCGGCGATAACCAAACACTGCGCGGCAAACCATAAGGAACAAAGCGAACATATTGGAGCCAACTGGACAAGCAGCATATGAGTAGATGCAAACGCACCTAATGTACAACTCGCTATGTCTAATTGAAAAAGGCTTGCCTAGTTTATATGAAAGGTAAACAATGGTAAGTATAAAATACATGTCACTTTAAAGGATAGTTTATTAATAATAACAAGGAATCTCTTACCGTAGCTTAGTAGATGGCCAAGAGAGACTAGGACATAAGGTTAATATATAATTTTAATTCACATGCTAGGTAAGCATGTATAGCAACAGAAGTCCTGCAAAACATGCAAGAATGCTGTCTATAGTAGCAAGTTGGTGATCTCTCTCATCAAATTCTGATAATTGCAAACAGAAGGATAGTCTTCCTGGGGAATAACAGGTAGTTCAAAACACGATATTATAATAAATTCCAAGGCAGTAGCTATGGATAGTGCAATCTGTAAAAAAGACAGAAATAGTACACATAAGCCCAATAGGGCATTTACTGGTGAATAAGGTAATTAATACCTTAAAGTCAGAGAACCGCCTGCAGGCTAGATTTAGGGTGCAGACCGGTATGGCTAATGGAAATAGAGCAAATTGGAATACCTGTATCAGAAGAGAGGAAAAATGGACAGCAACCTTCTGGCGTATAGTGCTGGGTAGCACTGAATCCTACGGCGTTGTTTGCTTGGCGTTTGGCGCCTAAATAGGTGGCTCCAAACGGGGGCGTGCTGCTCAAGTGAGCCACGCCTCCCGGCCGAAGGCTACTGCGCATGTGCAAATCCCTCAGCGCCATAACGACGGCGCCAGGGGGCCGCTGCGTCAGTAGCAGAGGTGGGGAAACGGATGCCAACAAGTGACACCCGCTCCCTGTCAATCGCCGAACATCCTGCCAAGAAAAAGGGGACAGATGCACGGCGCAGGATGGCCAAATCTGTCCACCAAATATCCCCACATAGGCACCGCACGTTTTTGATGTTTGCTTTTCTCCTGCCAGAGGAAAAGTGTTCAGGAGAGCTGGGCAAACACCCAGTGTGCATGAGACTTGAAGTAAAGACAAGATTTAATAGTCACAAGGCCAAATAGAGAGGCCAAATCTCCCTAACAAGAACACAGACACCAATAAATCAGACAGGTGTTCTAATCTCTCTCAATTCTATCTGAAAAAAAAATGTTTTGCCTTCATTTACAGTGCATCCGGAAAGTATTCATTATTTTTCTCAAAATTCTACAAACAATACCCCATAAAGACATCGTGAAAGTTTGTTTGAAAACTTTGCAAATTTATTAAAATTAAAAAAATCCCATGTACAGAAGTATTCACAGCCTTTGCCATAACACTCAAAATTGAGCTCAAGAGCATCCCGTTTCCACTGATCATCCTTGAGATGTCTCTACCACTTGATTGGAGTCCACCTATGGTGCATTTAGTTGATTGAAAATGATTTGGGAAGGCACACACCTGTCTAAATAGGGCCCCACAGTTAACGTATAATGTATGTCAGAGCACAAACCAAACCATTAAGTCCAAGGAATTTGTCTGTAGACCTCCGAGACAGCATTGTATTGAGGCACAGATCTGGGCAAGGGTACAGAAAAATGTCTGCAGCACCGTGGCCTTCATCATCCATAAATGGAAGAAGTTTGGAATCACTAGGACTCTTCCTAAAGCGGGCCGCCCTGGCCAAACTGAGCGATCGGGGGAGAAGGGCCTAAGTGCTCTCACCCACTCCTCAGACCCGAGCTTCCACTTCCTGATGCGGCATCTCGTATCACACCGTATTACGTCACGTGTTGTTGATTGCCGTACAGCCACTCCCGACATGTTTCGTCACATAGACATAATCATGGGAATCCATGGATCCACGAGGAGTGGGTGAGAGCTTTTTTGGCTACTGCACACCTTGGGTCCGCTGCGACTGCAGTACATCACTTTGAAACTGCATGGAAACTTCCTTTTTCTGTTTGGTTTAAATTTGATTCAAATTTGAGTACAATGGTGATAGATTACAGACGGAATATTTATTAAAATTGGTTTTACGTTAATACACTAGTGGAACACTTTTTATTTACATGTGGAGCAATTCTGGAAATTCACAGCTGGAGGTCGGAGATTATTATAATCCCTTTGGTGTGGTTTAAAAGTGATTTCAGCCAAACACGAGAGTGTGAGGCATATTAAGCTGGTGAGTGCTTTTCCTACGGGGAGTGGAACTTGCACGAAGGTGTGGTGGAAGCATAGAAGAATATATACTGGATTCATGTAATTGGACTGTGTTTTTTTTTTTTTTTTCTCATAAGGATTTTTTTGTTTGCACAGAAGTTGCATTCAGTGTGGCCTATATCTACAGTGCATTTCATGGTGTACAGTTTCTACTACACTTCTGGTGGTGTACACAGTATATAATACAGTGCAGCCATTGTGCAGTTGCTAATAAGGTGCATGTGGTGTACAAAGTATCTAATACAGTGTGTACAGTTTCTAATAGACATCAGGCAGTATATATATATATATATATATATATATATAATGTGTGTGTGTGTGTGTGTATTATATACAGTCTAGTGTATATATATATATATATATATATATATATATATATATATATATATATATATATATACACTCTGCATTCAGTTTTGCTTATATATATACAGTGCATTCCGTGGTGTACTGTTTCTAATACACTTCAGGCAGTGTACACAGTATCTAATACAGTGTGTGCACTTTCTAATACACTTCTGGCGGTGTACACAATATCTAATACAGTGTAGTGTGGTGTTGCAAAACAAAACATGCATCATGTCCGGTAGGCCACCAAGGAGAGGCAGATGCTCACAGGCCACTAAAAGAGGGTAAGCAGCCTCTGTGTCTACAGTCAACAGAGGTGGTCGTGGACATGGTGCATCCTCTGCAGGTGGCCGTGGGACACGCTTGTCCTTTTTATTCTGCTGCTGGCCGTGTTATTGTGGATAACAAAGCCGTCCTCATCCTCTGTCACCCAGGCTCAGAGTAGTTTGCCTTCCAATGCAGCTGCCAAAGCGGCCTATTCCACCGGCTCCTTGTCCACAGTAACTCCTTCCATAGCCCCACCATCATGCACGGAGGAGTCCCCAGAATTATTCAACCACAGTGTCGGTTATATGCTGCTGGAGGATGCGCAGCGATTTGAAGGCTCTGATGTTGGTTCCCAGGTTGAGGAAGGGAGTAACGTAAGCCTATAGAGAGGGGGTGCCACAGAAGGACAAGATACTGGCAGTCATGTTTCACAGCAGGGCCAGTTCCTGTATCTGTATCTGTGAGGGGTTACAGTGTTGTGGCACCACCACCCAAGGCCCAATTTTCTGCCTCTGTTTAACAGGGGCATGTAATTACAACTTTTAATACATTATTTCACAGCAGGGCAGGTTCCAGCGCCCAACACAAGTATCTGTGAGGGGTTACAGTGTTGTGGCACCACCACCCAAGGCCTAATTTTTCTGCCCCTGTTTAACAGGAGCATGTAATTACAATTGTTATTTTTTTTTTGGTATTTTTATCTATATTGCCGGGATCCGACAATACATCGCAGCCGCAAACAGTTTAAAATTAAAAATTTTCCTTTAGAAATGTAATTTTGCTGTGGCACTGTTATAAACATGGGAAAGATGCGCTACTTTACAGGCATACCAAGGACACCCCCAGGCACAATATTTAAAGGAATATTTGATTTTTATTGTTTCACTTTAAAGCGGAAGTAAACCCATCGATTTAACAGTCTAAAAAAAAGGCATGCCGTGAATGCTAACTGCACATTGGCTGTGCTCTCAACCAAACAGTCAAACCATCCAATGGCTGGTGTCATAACGGATCACATGTGCAGCACTGTGGCAGTTGAAGATTAAACAGAGGCAAAGATGGCAGCTTCCTTGGCTGAAAACGATAGGAGGGTTTACTTCCACTTTAAGCATTATTAAGCATTATTAAAATCACTACTCCCGTAAAAATATTAGTTTTTAAAACCTTTTTTTTTTGCATTGATACATGTCCCCTTGGGCAGGACCCGAGTCCCCAAACACTTTTTATGGCAATAACTTGCATATAAGCCTTTAAAATGAGCACGTTCATGTCCCTTAGACTTTAACGGTGTTTGCACGTTCAAACCAATTTTTTGCCTGTTTGCATGTTCTGTTGCGAACCGGGGGGGGGGGGGGGGGTGGTGTTCGGCTCATCCTTATTGCTAGGTGTTGCTTAGGTAGTAAGAAGTGATGGATTAATGATTCACCCGTCAGAGCCTGTATTTTTCCAACAAAGGACCAGTGGTATCTCCCTACTATTTTTTAGCTGCCTGTAAGGGTGACATTCTTTTTACTGATCCCAACATATTACCAGGGCATCCTTTCCACTGACTGTCAATTATAGGGGGAATTCAATAGCCACCAGCATAAGGGACATTCTTTCCCTCTGTCCACAAAAAGAATATTCCTCCCACTGACCACCAATATAAAAAGCATTCTTCCCACTGAAAACCAATGAAAATATAAGGAGCATTCCTGCTACTAACCACCAATATAAGGAGCATTCTTCCCACTGACGATCAATATAAGGATAATTCCTATCGCTGACCACCAATATGAGGAGCATTCTGCCCACTGACCACCAATATATTTTCACTCTATACTGATGGTCCCCAAGATCAATCCACCCACTCGAAGTCCCACCACTTTTTTGATTAAGTCTGTGTGATGAAATATGTTGGGGCGTGGCTGTATGGCAATCATCAACCTGTGATGTGACACGCTGTACCAGGAAGTGAAGCGCAGGTCTGAGGAGTGGGTGAGAGTGTATCAACTACGCACACCTTGGGTCCACCGTGACCGCAGTATATTGGTTTAAACCTCCATGGACGTTATTTGCTGTGGCATTGTTTTTGCTTACCTTGAATTTTACTTATGTGAGTGTAATGGTGGAAGATTATTAAGTGTCCATTAAATTGATTTTACTTTATTACACTATTGTAGTACTTTCTATCATTTACATGTGGAGAGTTCCCTCACATATATGGTTGGAGTTCGGAGATGCTGTTTAAGGCGTTTTTGCCAAGCATGAGAGTGTTTGGCATATCAAATTGGTGAGTGCGTAATCTGAGGGGAGTGGGTTTTCACATGCACAGAGGTGTGGTGGATTAAATAGAAGAATTCTTCACTGGAATGTTTCTTTTTGGAATCATTTTTCGAACGGTTTAATTTTTTGGAACATTTTTCTTTGTCGTTGTGGACTTTTTCATAAAGTATATATAGAGAAATGGAAACTCTTTTGTTCCACTTGTCACGGGGTGATATATTAAGCACATAGCTGTTGCACTTTGAATATATTTTCGTTTAAATTAAGCATTCCTCTCACTGACCACCAATATAAGGAGCATTATGCTCACTGACCACTAATATAAGGAGCATTATTCCCCTTGACGATCAATATAAGGATAATTCCTACCACTGACCACCAATATGAGGAGCATTCTGCCCACTGACCACCAATATAAGGAGCATTTCCTCCCACTGACCACTAATATAAGAAGCATTCTTCCAACTGACCACCAATATAGGGACCATTCCTCTCACTGACCACCAATATAAGGAGCATTATTCTGACTGACCACTAATATAAGGAGCATTATTCCCACTGACCACCAATATAAGGAGCATTTCCTCCCACTGACCATTAATATAAGAAGCATTCCTCTCAAAGATAACCAATGTAAAGAGCATTCTTCCCACTGACCATAAAAATTAGGGACATTCTTCACACTGACCATCAATTTAAGGGGGCCCTTCTTCCACTAACCACTTATTTTTATTATTACTCATTTTACTTCATTATTATTACTGAAAATAATTTTGTGTGTATAGGAGTGGGGTGTTAAACAAATTTGCTTTGGGTGTAATATATATTTTTATTTATTATATCTACAACTTACTGATCAGGCTGATCAGGCTAAAGTAATGTTAGCCGTAGACATACATTTTTGCAGGGGTTTCCCAAAACCTGAAACATATTTTAAGGTTGCCCCCATGATATAAATCATTTTTTTTGGCTAGCTGCAATAGAGTGTCCTGAATGATAAGCACATTACATAACTGTGATGTTTCAGGAAGACCTGGACTATCATCATTGCATCTTTAGGGACGGTTCACACTGCTGCGATGCCAGACATCTCATGTGATTCACAACGCATTGCTGTTCAGATCACATTGCGATGTTTGTGCGATGCAAATTCAGCCATGAATTTGCATCGCATTTGGACCAAACTCGCGCTGGACCCTTTTTTTTGTTCGTTTGCTGACATGACAGAACACAGCTGCTTTTAAGATTCAACATCAAAACAGTTTGATGGATTTCAAAATACTGTATTTCACTGTATAAGCTCAGTTTACTGGAAAACATACGTGTGAAATACAAGACTCGGTGGGTGTAAAAAGATGTCTGCTTGCCGCCTTCTGACTTTAGGCTTAGTGTGGCCGAGTGCGGGGGTACCAAGATGGCTGCGATAAAACGTCACTTCTTGTTGCACTTTCTGATGGGTAGCATATTTCTGATAGAACATTGGCGCTCCTGGCCCCTCCCTCCTGCCAGGTGCTCCAAAAGCAAGCAGCTTGTTGTGGGGGCACCCAATCAAGCGAGCTCCCGACCCACGGCTCTGTGTGTCCATTCACACATGGAGCTGCGGCTTGGTCCCGCTCCTTCATCTCCTGATTGGCTCACTGGCTGCCAAAAGCCAATCAGAAGTACCAGTCCCCGGAGAGGCAAGGTTCTCATAGACATCGCTGGATTGAGAGGGGGCTCTGGCAAATATTAGGGTGGCTGGGGGGGCTGCTGCACACAGAAGGTTTTTTATCTTAAAGTAGAACTATTTTTTTTTTTCATTTTGGATAGAGTAAGGGAGGTTTATACATGACAAATAGAGAGGGTGAATCTTCTTAACGGAGACACAGACAACAATAAGAACTGACAAGCGTTCAAATCCCTCAGCACTCTATCCAAAACTAAAAAGAAAAGTTTTGCCTTTAGTTATACTTTGATGCATAGAATATCACGGATCTGGTGGACAGATTATTGGGAGGGGCTGGGGAAGACCCAGCTGTCATGGTGCACGTTGGCACCAATGACAAAGTCAGAGGCAGATGGAGTGTCCTAAAGAACGATTTTAGGGACTTAAGAGCTAAATTGAGGAAAAGGACCTCCAAGGTAGTATTCTCAG
The DNA here is from genome assembly GCA_028564925.1 of Lithobates sylvaticus. Taxonomy (NCBI): domain Eukaryota; kingdom Metazoa; phylum Chordata; class Amphibia; order Anura; family Ranidae; genus Lithobates; species Lithobates sylvaticus. The sequence goes on along the minus strand of CM053029.1, from coordinate 185,679,029 downwards.
GAACATCGGGCCACACCAGAAAGGGAGAGGGAGATTAGTAAATGGTAAATTCATGGGGAGGAGGAAATATTACAAGCTCAGTTTTAGAAAGATTGAGTTTGAGGAAGTGGTATGGCATCCATACTGATATGTCCCTCAGTAAGTTTGTGATATGTGAGGAGATTGAGGGGGTGAGTTTACGTTTATGCCCAGCTCGCTCAAGAGCATGGCTGAGTCTCTTGAGACTTCTGATGTTGTCTGTTTGCCAGGGTTGTAGCAGGCGAGGCCTGGATCTACGTGTAGAGAAGGGAGCGAGTATTATTATTATTTAAAGAGTTTGTTGTAGCCCAAACCTTTTATTTTGGTTTAGTATTGAGTAGAGAAGAGTTATAACTCTTGTCAGGTTATTTTTTGCTTTCTGTGTCCTGCTGGGGAGAGTTCCCTTCACTTCCGGTCTCAGAGATACAACAGAAAATAAGAGGAAATCTCCAAAAGTGAGATGAGTTCTACTTTTAGATAGCTGTCATTAGAACATTTGTCTGCCTGGGAAGTCTTGCCCTTATTTTTTCTTTTTGTGACAAAATTTTGAATTTTGCATCGCTTCCTGTCTTGGTGACAATAGACAAGCAAAGGGGTGAGTTTCCCAAACAGAGAAGTCTTGATCTGCAGTAAAAACCAAGCCTGGCACAATTCACTCAAATGTACGAGTAGAGAAGAGTTATAACTCTTGTCAGGTTATTTTTTGCTTTCTGTGTCCTGCTGGGGAGAGTTCCCTTCACTTCCGGTCTCAGAGATACAACAGAAAATAAGAGGAAATCTCCAAAAGTGAGATGAGTTCTACTTTTAGATAGCTGTCATTAGAACATTTGTCTGCCTGGGAAGTCTTGCCCTTATTTTTTCTTTTTGTGACAAAATTTTGAATTTTGCATCGCTTCCTGTCTTGGTGACAATAGACAAGCAAAGGGGTGAGTTTCCCAAACAGAGAAGTCTTGATCTGCAGTAAAAACCAAGCCTGGCACAATTCACTCAAATGTACTTACAGTATCACCCACCGTATTTTGCTTCATCTTGCCCAACATTTCTGGGTACTGTTCCATCAACTGGTCATGCTAATGAATAGAGTGTATGGGCAGAAATATTTTTTGCATGCCAAATTCCAATTTCCGTCTAGAGTTCTACATAGCTCTAGGTTGTTTCTTCTAAACACAAGTTTCATTCACAAGCTTCCCCTGACCTATCTATAAGATAAATGACAACCAATTTTAGGTTGCCAGTATGGTAAACATTGCTTATTTTAGGAAAGTGTGTGTTTCATGGACTTTCGGGCCCTTCCCAAAATTTTAAAGAACTTTTGATTGAAGACCTAATTTAGTCTATTATGGCCATTCTCCAAGACAGATTAGTACTGTTACCTTGGGGCCTTAATAGCCACTGTTGCAAAACAACATAAATAGCATTTTGACAAATCTAATTAAACACAAACAAAAACAGTTTGTGGCATAGAATGATGCATGCCTGCATTTTTCAGTGAATGCCTACATTGAAAAAAAAAAAAAAATCAAACTCATGTTTATTTATAAATATTTTCTCATGTAGAATTATAGAATTTTTCTCATTAGATTAAATGTTATTCTATGCTAGGTAAATTTAGGATTGAAAAGGTCCATGCTCACCATGGGTAAAGGGAAATGTAGATTGATGTTTAATAGTTGTTTTGAGCCCTGTCTAGGTCACTTGCGCATGATTTATAGCAGAAATATTCCCTAATTGCTAGAAATGTTTTTAAATTGAACCACAAGGCCTCAGTCATTTAAACAAAGCTAAAGTCGTCTGAAATTGTGTGTCTATTTGTAAAGTTAAAAATGTTCTTGTATAAGTGTTGGCAGTAAAGATAATATGGTGCTCATAACAAGCATCCCAAAAACAGAGATTGGAAGTTCTTTTTTCATGCAAGGAAGAAGACAGTATGGTTGTTTGTTATGAAGAGAGCATCTGCTTCAGAGTAATTTTTGAACTGGGTCCAGAAACCTAGCCCATCCAAACTTTAACGACATTCTACCAAATATCTTAAAGTGGATCTGAACACAAAAGTGAAGATTTATTATGGTATAGGGAACATCTGGAAATATGAATTGTGCCTAAGTAACACCATGAAATATTTACTTTTTGTCTGTAATTCTTTCTGATATCTAGCAGTGTACTTTGTTGCATAGACAGGTATCTAGACACTTCTGTATCTACAGCTTAAAGAGGGACTGTACCTGAATTTTTTTTTTAAAAGTCAGCAGCTACAAATACTGCAGCTGCTGACTTTTAATAAATGGACACTTACCTGTCACAGGTTCCAGCGATGTCGGCAGCAGAGGCCGATCAATCACTCGGCTCTCTACTGCTGCCGGCGCCATTCTCGGTGAGGGAATCAGGAAGTGAATCGTTGCGGCTTCACTTCCCGGTTCTCTACTGCGCATGCGCGAGTTGCGCAGCGCAATGAGAATCATCCGCGATGTCTGCTGGGATACTGATAGTATATAGATCATCACCACAGGTAGTATATAGCTTATAGAATCCACCTACTCTGTCCCCTGTATTCCACTTGCTTCCACCCATATTGTCAGGACTAGTATACAGCTCAGCATCACAGGACAGATTATACAGCCCCAGAATAACAGCACAGAGTATACAGCTCAGCATCACAGATACGGTATGTAGATCAGCATCACAGATAGGGTATATAGATCAGCATCACAGATAGGGTATATAGATCAGCATCACAGAAAGGGTATATAGATCAGCATCACAGATAGGGTATATAGATCAGCATCACAGATAGGTATATAGATCAGCATCACAGATAGGGTATATAGATCAGCATCACAGATAGGGTATATAGATCAGCATCACAGATAGGGTATATAGCTCAGCACCACAGATAGGGTATAGATCAGCATATCAGATAGTATACAGATCAGCATTACAGATAGTATATAGATCATCACCACAGATACTGATAGTATATAGATCATCACCACAGACATTATATAGATCACCACCACAGACATTATATAGATCATCACCACAGACATTATATAGATCATCACCACAGGCAGTATATAGATCATCACCACAGACAGTATATAGATCAGCATTACAGATATTATATAGATAAACACCACAGATACTGATAGTATATAGATCATCACCACAGGTAGTATATAGATCATCACCACAGATAGTACATAGCACCCCCCGGCTCGCCGCACACTAACAGACAACCCTCCACCCCCTCCACTAAGCGGCGACATCACTTCCGGCTTCTCACTGGCACAGAGCAACCAGAAGTGACTACGTGGGAAAGCACCGCCCATGTCCTACGGTGGTGCCAATAAAAACATAGACAGTGAAGAATGACATGGAGGCGAACGAATGGGAGTGTTGCAGTGCATAGCATTGCACCACAATGCCGCACAAAACCCTGCAAATGAAGCATCTCGTCTGCAATCACGCTATTGCATTGACGTCATGCTTCCCATAGTGCACTGTGCCCGGCACCCGAACACAGTGCACTTAAAGGACCTTTTTTTTTTTTAAAGGGCCTTTTTTTTTGTCACTAGCTTTGATGGGCCGCCACTGGTCCCTGCCCTCACAATCTAAGGTCTCTAACTCGCATTCATATATACACATACTAGGGCCAATTTTAAGCAGGAAGACGCAAATTAACCTACCACTACCAGCATTTCTTTGGAGAGTGGAAGGAAATCAGAGCAGGGCGGATCCTGGCCGGGGTGCAGTGCACCCAGGCGCCACAGAGGTGGGGCGCTGAAGCGCCAGACAGCTCTCCTCCTCCTCCTCTCCTTGTCTGTAGGCGGCTCTCTCCAGTTTCTTGCCAAAGCTCATCCCCCCCCCTCTGTTCTACACCCGGGCGGCGCGGCTGCACACTGTCCTCTCCAGCTGCCGCCCGGGTGTTTTTTAATTAACTTAATGGAGGGGGTGGTTTGTCGGGGGTCAATACTAATGGAGAGGGAGGTTTGTCCTGGGGGGTGGTCTATATTAATGGAGAGGGGGGTTTGTCCTGGGGGGGTCTATACTAATGGAGAGGGAGGTTTGTCCTGGGGGGTGGTCTATACTAATGGAGAGGGGGGTATGTCCTGGGGGGGTCTATCCTAATGGAGAGGGAGGTTTGTCCTGGGGGGTGGTCTACACTAATGGAGAGGGGGGTTTGTCCTGGGGGGTCTATACTAATGAAGGGGGTGGTTTGTCCTGGGGGGTCTGTACTAATGGAGGGGGGTGGTTTGTTCCGGGGTCTGTACTAATGGAGGGGGGTGGTTTGTTCCGGGGTCTGTACTAATGGAGGGGGGTGGTTTGTCCGGGGGGGTCTGCACTAATAGAGGGGGGTGGTTTGTCCTGGGGGTCTATACTAATGTAGGGGGGGGGGGGTTGTTCTGGGGGGTCTATACTAATGTAGATGGGTGGTTTGTCCTGGGGGGTCTATACTAATGGAGGGGGGTTTGTCCTGGGGGGGTCTTTACTAATGGAGGGGGGTTTGTCCTAGGGGGGTCTATACTAATGGAGGGGGGTTGGTCCTGGGGGGGGTCTATACTAATGGAGGGGGGTTTGTCCTGGGGGGGGTCTATTCTAATGGAGGGGGGGTTTGTCCTGGGGGTCTATACTAATGGAGGGGGGTGGTTTGTCCTGGGAGGGGTCTATACTAATGGAGGGGGGTGGTTTGTCCTGGGAGGGGGTCTATACTAATGGAGGGGGGTGGTTTGTCCTGGGAGGGGTCTATACTAATGGAGGGGGTGGTTTGTCCTGGGGGGTCTATACTAATGTAGGGGGGTGGTTTGTTTGTCCTGGGGGTCTATACTAATGGAGGGGGGGTTTGTCCTGGGGGGTCTATACTAATGGAGGGGGTGGTTTGTCCTGGGGGTCTATACTAATGTAGGGGGCGGTTTGTCCTGGGGGGTCTATACTAATGGAGGGGGGTGGTTTGCCCTGGGGGGTCTGTACTAATGTAGGGGGTGGTTTGTCCTGGGGGGTCTGTACTAAGGGAGGGGGTGGTTTGTCCGGGGGGGTCTGCACTAATGGAGGGGGGTGGTTTGTCCTGGGGGGGTGGTCTATACTAATGGAGAGGGGGGTTTGTCCTGGGGGGGTCTATACTAATGGAGAGGGAGGTTTGTCCTGGGGGGTGGTCTATACTAATGGAGAGGGGGGGTTTGTCCTGGGGGGTCTATACTAATGGAGGGGGGTGGTTTGTCCTGGGGGGTCTGTACTAATGAAGGGGGGTGGTTTGTCCTGGGGGGTCTGTACTAATGGAGGGGGGTGGTTTGTTCCGGGGTCTGTACTAATGGAGGGGGGTGGTTTGTCCGGGGGGGGGTCTGCACTAATAGAGGGGGGTGGTTTGTCCTGGGGGTCTATACTAATGTAGGGGGGGTTTGTCCTGGGGGGTCTATACTAATGGAGGGGGGTTTTGTCCTGGGGGGGGGGTCTTTACTAATGGAGGGGGGTTTGTCCTAGGGGGGTCTATACTAATGGAGGGGGGTTGGTCCTGGGGGGGGGTCTATACTAATGGAGGGGGGTTTGTCCTGGGGGGGGTCTATACTAATGGAGGGGGTGGTTTGTCCTGGGAGGGGTCTATACTAATGGAGGGGGTGGTTTGTCCTGGGAGGGTCTATACTAATGGAGGGGGGTGGTTTGTCCTGGGAGGGGTCTATACTAATGGAGGGGGTGGTTTGTCCTGAGGGGTCTATACTAATGTAGGGGGGGTGGTTTGTCCTGGGGGGTCTATACTAATGGAGGGGGGTGGTTTGTCCTGGGGGGTCTATACTAATGGAGGGGGTGGTTTGTCCTGGGGGTCTATACTAATGTAGGGGGGTGGTTTGCCCTGGGGGGGTCTGTACTAATGTAGGGGGTGGTTTGTCCTGGGGGGGTCTGTACTAAGGGAGGGGGTGGTTTGTCCGGGGGGGTCTGCACTAATGGAGGGGGTGGTTTGTCCTGGGGGTCTATACTAATGTAGGGGGGTTTGTTCTGGGGGGTCTATACTAATGGAGGGGGGTTTGTCCTGGGGGTCTATACTAATGTAGGGGGGTGGTTTGTCCTGGGGGGTCTATACTAATAGAGGGGGGTGGTTTGTCCTGGGGGGGTCTGTACTAATGTAGGGGGTGGTTTGTCCTGGGGGGTCTGTACTAAATGTAGGGGGGTGGTTTGTCCTGGGGGGTCTATACTAATGTAGGGGGGTTTGTTCTGGGAGGGTCTATACTAATGGAGGGGGGTGGTTTTGTTGGGGGGTCTATACTAATAGAGGGGGGGGTTTGTCCTGGGGGGGTCTGTACTAATGGAGGGTGGGTCGTTTGTCCCGGGGGGTCTGTACTAATGGAGGGGGGTGGTTTGTCCCGGGGTTCTGTACTAATGGAGGGGGGTGGTTTGTCCTGAGGGGGGTCTATACTGATAGAGGGGGGTGTTTTGTCCTGGGGGTCTATACTGATGGGGGGTCTGTACTGAGGGAGGGGTTTATACTTAATGGGGGTCTGCACTGATGAGGGGGGTCTATACTTAGTGGAGGGGGGTCTGTACTGAGGGGCGACTATAGTTGGTGGAGGGATGACACCAACCCTAGTGACGCCACTGCAGCCGCGGGCTCTTATTTCCCCTCTCCCTCTCCTCCTTGCGCGTGCTGCTGTACTAGTGAGCGGCACACTATGTTTCTTCCCCCGCCTTCATATCGGCCAGTCTGTGTTTCTTGCCAAAGCCCATCCCCCCTCCCTCCTCCTGTCAGAGGAGGAGAGCAGAGATCGGAGCGTCTGTGTCTCTGTGTGCAGAGAGACCAGCCGCGCAGTGACGTCACTCCTCCTCCTGTGTATAACTCCCGCCTGCTGCCTAAGCCTGACACGCTCTGTTCTACACCCGGTTGTTTTTTAATTAACTTAATGGAGGGGGTGGTTTGTCGGGGGTCTATACTAATGGAGAGGGGGGTTTGTCCTGGGGGGGTCTATACTAATGGAGAGGGGGGTTTGTCCTGGGGGTGGTCTATACTAATGGAGAGGGGGGTTTGTCCTGGGGGTCTATACTAATGGAGGGGGGTTTGTCCTGGGGGGTCTATACTAATGGAGGGGGGTTTGTCCTGGGGGCATCTATACTAATGGAGTTTTTTTTTACCTGGGGGGGTCTAAACTAATGGAGGGTGGTTTGTCCTGGAGGGGGGGTCTATTCTAATGGAGGGGGGGTTGTCCTGGGGGTCTATACTAATAGAGGGGGTGGTTTGTCCTGGGGGGGTCTATACTAATGGAGGGGGGTGGTTTGTCCTGGGGGGTCTATACTAATGGAGGGGGGTGGTTTGTCCTGGGGTTCTATACTAATGTAGGGGGGTGGATTGTCCTGGGGATCTATACTAATGTAGGGGGGTTTGTCCTGGGGGTCTATACTAATGAAGGGGGTGGTTTGTCCTGGGGAGGTCTATACTAATGGAGGGGGGTGGGTTGTCCTGGGGGGTCTATACTAACGGAGGGGGGTGGTTTGTCCTGGGGGGTCTGTACTAATGTAGGGGGGTGGTTTGTCCTGGGGGGGTCTGTATTAATGGAGGGGATTGGTTTGTCCGGGGGGGTCTGCACTAATGGAGGGGGGGTGGTTTGTCCTGGGGGTCTATACTAATGTAGGGGGGTTTGTTCTGGGGGCGTCTATACTAATGGAGGGGGTGGTTTGTCCTGGGGGTCTATACTAATGGAGGGGGTGGTTTGTCCTGGGGGGTCTATACTAATGTAGGGGGGTGGTTTGTCCTGAGGGGGTCCATACTAATGGAGGGGGTGGTTTGTCCTGGGGGGGTCTGTACTAATGGAGGGTGGGTGGTTTGTCCCCGGGGGTCTGTACTAATGGAGGGGGGTGGTTTGTCCCGGGGGGGTCTATAATAATGGAGGGGGGTGGTTTGTCCCGGGGGGTCTGTACTAAATGGAGGGAAGTGTTTTTTTCCCTGGGGGTCTGTACTAATAGAGGGGGGTGGTTTGTCCGGGGGGCCTGCACTAATGGAGGAGGGTGGTTTGTCCGGGGGTTTGTACTAATGGAGGGGGGTGGTTTGTCCTGAGGGGGGTCTGTACTAATGGAGGGGGGTGGTTCTGTACTAATAGAGGGGGGGTGGTTTGTTCTGCGGGGGGTCTGTACTAATGTAGGGGGGTGGTTTGTTCTGGGGGTTCTGTACTACTAAAGGGGGTGGTTTGTCCTGAGGGGGGTCTGTACTAATGTAGGGGGGTGGTTTGTCCTGAGGAGGGTCTATACTGATAGAGGGGGGTGTTTTGTCCTGGGGGTCTATACTGATAGGGGGTCTGTACTGAGGGAGGGGTTTATACTTAATGGGGGTCTGCACTGATGAGGGGGGTCTATACTTAGTGGAGGGGGGTCTGTACTGAGGGGCGACTATAGTTGGTGGAGGGGAGACACCAACCCTAGGTACACCACTGCAGCCGCGGGCTCTTATTTCCCCTCTACCTCTCCTCCTCGCGCACGCTGCTGTACTAGTGAGCGGCACACTATGTTTCTTCCCCAGCCTTCATATCGGCCAGTCTGTGTTTCTTGCCAAAGCCCACCCCCCCTCCCTCCTCCTGTCAGAGGAGGAGAGCGGAGATCGGAGCGTCTGTGTCTCTGTGTGCAGAGAGACCAGCCGCACAAGGATGTCACTGGGGGGGGGGGGCGGTCCGTGCCCGACGTGTGTACACACTCCTCCTTCTGTGTGTAACTCCCGCCTGCTGCCCAAGCCTGACACGCTCTGTTCTACACCCGGGCGGCACGGCTGCACACTGTTCTCTCCTCTCCAGCTGTCGCCCGGGTGTTTTTTAATTAACTTAATGGAGGGGGGTGGTTTGTCGGGGGTCAATACTAATGGAGAGGGAGGTTTGTCCTGGGGGGGTCTATACTAATGGAGAGGGGGATTTGTCCTGGGGGGTGGTCTATACTAATGGAGGGGGGTTTGTCCTGGGGGTCTATACTAATGGAGGGGGGTTTGTCCTGGGGGGTCTATACTAATGGAGGGGGGTTTGTCCTGGGGGGTCTATACTAATGTAGGGGGGTGGTTTGTCCTGGGGGGTCTGTACTAATGGAGGGGGGGTGGTTTGTCCCAGGGGGTCTATACTAATGTAGGGGGTGGTTTGTCCTGGGGGGTCTATACTAATGGAGGGGGGGTGGTTTGTCTGGGGGGTCTGCACTAATGGAGGGGGTGGTTTGTCCTGGGGGTCTATACTAATGGAGGGGGTGGTTTGTCCTGGGGGTCTATACTAATGTAGGGGGGTGGTTTGTCCTGGGGGTCTGTACTAATGTAGGGGGGTGGTTTGTCCTGGGGGGGTCTGTACTAATGGAGGGGGGTGGTTTGTTTCGGGGTCTGTACTAATGGAGGGGGGGGTGGTTTGTCTGGGGGGGTCTGCACTAATGGAGGTGGGTTGGTTTGTCCTGGGGGTCTATACTAATGTAGGGGGGGTTTGTTCTGGGGGGGTCTATACTAATGTAGGGGAGGTGGTTTGTCCTGGGGGGGTCTGTACTAATGGAGGGTGGGTGGTTTGTCCCCGGGGGGTCTGTACTAATGGAGGGTGGGTGGTTTGTCCCCGGGGGTCTGTACTAATGGAGGGGGGTGGTTTGTACCGGGGGGTCTGTACTAATGGAGGGGGGGGTGTTTTTTCCCTGGGGGTCTGTACTAATGGAGGGGGGTGGTTTGTCCGGGGGGGCTGCACTAATGGAGGAGGGTGGTTTGTCCGGGGGTTTGTACTAATGGAGGGGGTGGTTTGTTTTGGGGGGTCTGTACTAATGGAGGGGGGTGGTTTGTCCTGGGGGGGGTCTGTACTAATGGAGTGGGGTGTTTTGTTCAGGGGGGTCTTTACTAATGGAAGGGGGTGGTTCTGTACTAATGTAGGGGGGTGGTTTGTTCTGGGGGTTCTGTACTACTAGAGGGGGTGGTTTGTCCTGAGGGGGGTCTGTACTAATGTAGGGGGGTGGTTTGTCCTGAGGGGGGTCTATACTGATGGAGGGGGGTGTTTTTGTCCTGGGGGGTCTATACTGATGGGGGGTCTGTACTGAGGGAGGGGTTTATACTTAATGGGGGTCTGCACTGATGAGGGGGGTCTATACTTAGTGGAGGGGGGTCTGTACTGAGGGGCGACTATAGTTGGTGGAGGGGTGACACCAACCCTAGTGACACCACTGCAGCAGCGGGCTCTTATTTCCCCTCTACCTCTCCTTCTCGCGCGCGCTGCTGTACTAGTGAGCGGCACAATATGTTTCTTCCCCAGCCTTCATATCGGCCAGTCTGTGTTTCTTGCCAAAGCCCATCTCCTTCCTCCTGTCAGAGGAGGAGAGCGGAGATCGGAGCGTCTGTGTCTCTGTGTGCAGAGAGACCAGCCGCGCAGTGACGTCACTGGGGGGGGGGGGCGGTCCGTGCCCGACGTGTATACACACTCCTCCTTCTGTGTGTAACTCCCGCCTGCTGCCCAAGCCTGACACGCTCTGTTCTACACCCGGGCGGCACGGCTGCACACTGTTCTCTCCTCTCCAGCTGTCGCCCGGTGTTTTTTAATTAACTTAATGGAGGGGGTGGTTTGTCGGGGGTCAATACTAATGGAGAGGGGGGTTTGTCCTGGGGGGGTCTATACTAATGGAGAGGGGGGTTTGTCCTGGGGGGTGGTCTATACTAATGGAGAGGGGGGTTTGTCCTGGGCGTCTATACTAATGGAGGGGGGTTTGTCCTGGGGGGGTCTATACTAATGGAGGGGGGTTTGTCCTGGGGGTCTATACTAATGTAGGGGGGTGGTTTGTCCTGGGGGTCTGTACTAATGGAGGGGGGGTGGTTTGTCCCAGGGGGTCTATACTAATGTAGGGGGGTGGTTTGTCCTGGGGGATCTATACTAATGAAGGGGGGTGGTTTGTCTGGGGGGTCTGCACTAATGGAGTTGGGTGGTTTGTCCAGGGGGTCTGTACTAATGGAGGGGGTGGTTTGTCCTGAGGGGGGTCTGTACTAATGGAGGGGGGTGGGTCTGTACTAATGGAGGGGGTGGTTTGTCCTGAGGGGGGTCTGTACTAATGGAGGGGGGTGGTTCTGTACTAATAGAGGGGGGTGGTTTGTTCTGCGGGGGTCGGTACTAATGGAGGGGGTGGTTTGTTCCGGGGGTCTTTACTAATGGAGGGGGGTGGTTCTGTACTAATGTAGGGGGTGGTTTGTTCTGGGGGTTCTGTACTACTAGAGTGGTGGTTTGTACTAATGTAGGGGGGTCTATACTGATAGAGGGGGTGTTTTGTCCTGGGGGGGTCTATACCGATGGGGGGTCTGTACTGAGGGAGGGGTTTATACTTAATGGGGGTCTGCACTGATGGAGGGGGTCTATACTTAGTGGAGAAGGGTCTGTACTGAGGGGCGACTATAGTTGGTGGAAGGGTGACACTAACCCTACTGACGCCACTGCAGCCTCTTATTTCCCCTCTCCCTCTCCTCCACGCCCGCACTGCTGCACTAGTGAGCGGCACATTATGTTTCTTCCCCGCCTTCATATCGGCAAGGGAAGAAGAAAAAAAGGCGCAAAGAAGAGGATTGTACATGTAGTCCAGAGGACTGGCAGCCCCACTGTAGCACGGAAACTGCAGCCCACACAGCATGCTCAGCTGAATGGGAGAGAGAGAGAGAGCCAGGAGCCCAGGAAAGCTTTCAGGAAAGTACACCCAGAGAACTTCAGAGGAAGAGGGCAGTGCTGAGGAAACACCATCAAAGAGAGAACCCCGCTGCCCTGCGCCACCAGAGGGAAAGCCACACAGCCTAGCGCCATTCCTGGTGGAGAAAGGAATGGAGTCATTGCCAAAATACAGATCTGGGCTCTACCCAGCGGAGTCGCCACGGGCAATTCAGAGTGAGCAGACCCCTGATCAGAGGAACCGTTGTTGCTGTATCACTGGGTCAGGTGAGAGGGCCGATCGGCCATTATCTACTAACGTCCATAGGAACTGCAGTCTCTGACCATCTCTTGTAACATGTCTGCAGTCTCTGGCCATCTCTTGTAACATGTCTGCAGTCTCTGGCCATCTCTTGTAACATGTCTGCAGTCTCTGACCATCTCTTGTAACATGTCTGCAGTCTCTGACCATCTCCTGTAACATGTCTGCAGTCTCTGACCATCTCCTGTATTATGTCTGCAGTCTCTGACCATCTCCTGTATTATGTTTGCAGTCTCTGACCATCTCCTGTATTATGCCTGCAGTCTTTGACCATCTCCTGTATTATGTCTGCAGTCTCTGACCATCTCCTGCATTATGTCTGCAGTCTCTGACCATCTCCTGCATTATGTCTGCAGTCTCTGACCATCTCCTGTACCATTATTGCAGTCTCTGACCGTCTCTTGTATCATGTCTACAGTCTCTGACCATCGCCTGTACTATGTCTGGGGGCTCTTTCTAACAGACTCTCTAACAGAAGCCCTCTCTGTGTGCATCAGAGAGACTCCCCTCCAGGTCTCATTAGTGTACTTCTTGTATTTTCTTTATTGTTAAAAGATCATGGGAGGATCCTAGGGTAACAAAGACTTCTTAGTGGAGCATCTCTGTGTTTGAGTTGTTGCCATAGTAACATTTGTAAAGGGGAGGGGTTGGTAAGATGACCATGCCCACATGGGGGGTGGGCGCCAGAAATATTTCTGCAGGGTCTGTGACCCTAGGATCGGCCCTGAACCAGAGTACCTGGAGCAAACCCACACAGATACAGGGAGAACATGCAAGCTACATGCAGGCAGTGCCATGGTTGGAATTCAAACTGAAGACCCTAGTGCTGCTAAGCAGATTTGCCTTTAGTAAATGAATGAATGATTTGATAACTGAATCGCCTCAAGCCGCTTGCTCAGCATGTGTTGTCAAGCTTCTTAGAAGAGGTAGGTCTTGAGTTTTTTCCTGAACGCCTGATGGTTTTCTTCCATACGGATGTAAGTCGGTAGAGCGTTCCATAGCCATGGTCCTTGGACTGCGAATCTTCGTTCTCCCTTTGATTTGTAGTGGGATTTGGGAATGAGGAGGAGGTTTTGGTTAGATGATCGAAGACTGCGGTTGGGTGTGTAATGTGTTATCTTCTCGCGTAGGTATTGGGGAGCGTTTCCTTGTATGCATTTGTGGGTGAGGCAGAGGGTCTCGAATGTAATCCGATTCTTTACGGTTAGCCAATGTAGGCTCCTCCGGGTGGTGGAGATGGATTCCCAGGGCTTTTTTCCCGTTATCAGTCTTGCCGCCGTGTTTTGGATGAGTTGTAAGCGCGCAAGTTGATATTGGGGTAGCCCTATGTAGAGGGAGTTTGCATAGTCGAGTCGGGAATTAATGATTGTTCCAACTACTGCTGCTTTGTCCTCTGTTGGAATGAAGGGGATGAGTCTACGTAGCAGGCGGAGGAGATGGTGAGATCCGCTGACTACTGATCCTATTTGTGCATCCATTGTCATTTCTGAGTCAAAGATGACTCCGAGACTCTTGGCTTTGGTGCTTGGCGAGATGGTCTGTACAAAGATGGTGGGAGGTGTCCAAGAGGTATTAGTTTTGGAATTTTGGTTTGCGTGTAGGAGAAGAAGCTCTGTTTTTGATTAGTTGAGTTTAAGGGAGCTAGAGGTTATCCAGTCGTCTATCAGGGTGAGGCATTTTTCTAGTTGCTGATGATGGTCTTTTTGTCCAGTGATGCGAAAGTAAAGTTGAGTGTCATCAGCATATGAGTGGAAGCAGAGGTCTGATGTTCTGATGATTTTGAGGAGTGGACGGATGTAGATGTTGAAGAGCACTGGTGACAGGGGTGAACCTTGAGGGACTCCACAAGAGATTGCCCGGGTTTCAGAGGTGAAGGCTGCGAACCATTGTAGATCTGCATCGGAGACTCCTGCTACTTCTGTGAGGCGGATGAGTAGAGTATTGTGGTCCACTGTATCAAACACTGCACTGCGGTCTAACAGTACTAGGAGACATGATTCTCCGTCATCTGCTGCTTCGAGGGCGTCGTACCATATTTTGAGAAGTGCCGTTTCTGTGCCATGGCCTGGGCGGAAGCAGAGGGTCCACGAGTTTGTGTGTATCCAGGTGGTGTTGTAGCTGTGGTACTACCGCTTTTGCCATAATCTTGGAGATGGTGTTAAGGCTTGTTATCGGTCTGCGGCAGTTAGGGTCTTGAGGGTCGAGGTTGGGTTTCTTTAGCAGGGTTTGATGATGCCTTGCTTGAGGGTGGTCGGAACAGCCGTTCTTTGAATGACTGATTTATGAGGTGCGTTATGGTAGGCTCCAAGATGACGACACATTCTTTCAGGAGTTTTGCTCCTCAAATTCTTAATCACAGAAACCATGATTTCCATATATTACATGCAATTGTAAAGAGAACATTGCAATGGACATAACTACTTAAAGCGGAGTTCCGACTACATAGTGACAATTTATTTTTCAATTCATGTATTTACATAATACGATACAATAATGGCAAGCATTATTCCTAAGCATTGCGCCGCTAAAATTTATATTTTATAAGAAAAATCACCTTTTAATTTTCGTTCTTGGCATTTCCCATCTTGCTTGTCGGCATGTGAAGCCCACAAGTATAATCTTCCGGGATTAGGTGCTGCTGAATATCCAGCATGCACAGCCAGTTCTCAAGCATTCGCAGTATGCTACACTTGCAGCGCAGGAAACAAGTCAGGTTGCCATCACAACAGGTGTCGTCATCTGAAGTACCTGCCCCAAAAGTGATGGCTGCACATGCCTCGTGTACCAACGCTGTAGTAACAATGGCAACTATACACTGGTTGTCCTCTTTTAAATTGGTGTTTGGCAACGCCTTGTATCGCGTCACTTCCGGTGGCAATCCACACTAACTCCTGGGAATTATGACACTTAGCTCCCAGGAGACAGTGCACTACAGGAAATGACTGAGGTAGCCGCGGGTGGGAGAAGGCAGAAGAGAAATTGAAAAGCTTACAATCATGGTAAGCTGACATAAAAAAAAATCAAAAATAATGACCATTGAAGAAAATATTGCCATTTATATATTGATTAAGATTAAGTTTATAAAGTGGGTGGAACTCCGCTTTAAAACGAACTTACCAACCTAAGACCCTGCAAAAAAGCATGCTTATTCTGCTGCCCAGCAATGCATCCTGTGTGATCTGGGTGGGCCTCCAGACTGGAGTGAACTCTGCATTCTGATCAACCTGAGCAATCGTTTGGAGCTCCTTCAGAGTGTCTGTTTTGAATAAAATAAGTCCTTGGACAAAAACATGGTGCTCTGTATTCTAAAATTGTGTACTGGGTGGTAGGGGTGTCTCACCAGAAAAAAAGCCTATAGCAAATATAGAAAATGAGGACTAAAATGTGCACAGTTGTGGGTGAGCCAACAATATTAGTGTGTTGCAGTTAGATTAGCTTTTTGAAAGTGTAACAAACAACCCAAAGCAACAACGCCTTCCATACTGAACATCGTGACACATATATTTCAATCTGAGAAAATATTATCCTTATAAAATATTATTTTATAAAGAAGCTGAGGGTAAAGGTGATGGACTGACCAAGCATGTCTTCAAACCTAAACCCTATTGAGCATCTGTGGGGCATCCTCAAACAGAAGGTGGAGGAGCGCAAGGTCTCTAACATCCACCAGCTCCGTGATGTCGTCATGGAGGAGTTGAAGAGGACTGCAGTGGCAACCTGTGAAGCTCTGGTGAACGCCATGCCCAAGAGGGTTAAGGCAGTGCTGGAAAATAATGGTGGCAACACAAAATATTGACACTTTGGGCCCAATTTGGACATTTTCACTTAGGGGTGTACTCACTTTTGTTGCCAGTGGTTTAGACAATAATGGCTGTGTGTTGAGTTATTTTGAGGGGACAGCAAATTTACACTGTTATACAAGCTGTACACTCACTACTTTACATTGTAGCAAAGTGTAATTTCTTCAGTGTTGTCACATGAAAAGATATAATAAAATATTTACAAAAATGTGAGATACTGTATGAATGGGATGTGGTACCAAATTCCTTGTCACCCAGTTCTCAAATACATATACCATATTAACTTAACACTGCCACTTAATGGGTCCTTGTGATGAAAAAATGCATAAATCAAAAGTTACCTTTAGTTAAATATTTATTTTTTACCCAGGGCTTGACAAATTTGCTTAGAATCTAGGAGCCAGCTGAAAAAGTTAGGAGCCAGTTATTTACATCCTCTGCCCAGCGCCCAGAACTGGCACTGACGGGCGGCACTAATTGGCACTGGCAGATGGCATTGGGTTGCACTGGCAGATGGCACTGGATGGCACTTATTGGCACTGGAAGATGGCACTAACTGGTGACACTGGCAGATGGCACTAATTGGCACTGGGTGGCACTGGCAGGTTATAATGGATGGCACTAACTGGCATTGGCAGGTGGCACTAACTGGCATTGGCAGGTGGCACTGGATTGCACTGGCAGGTGGCACTGGATGGCAATGGTTGGCACTGGCAGATGGCACTGGATTGTATTGGCAGGTGGCACTAGATGGCACTAACTGGCACTGGCAGATGGCACTAACTGGCACTGGCAGGTGGCACTGGATTGCATTGGCAGGTGGCACTGGATGGCACTAATTGGCACTGGCAGGTGGCAATGGTTGGCACTGGCAGATGGCACTAACTGGCATTGGCAGGTTGCACTGGCAGATTTCACAGCCGATAGTGTAAATGTGAAACTGAATGCTCTCTGCAGCTCTGCGGTGTGAGAATGTACTGGGTACTTCTGACTCAAGAACTAGATACATGTTCTGAGTGTCAGTGTGCTGTGAGCTGATTGATTGCAGGGAGGAGCTGAGCTCTCACTCTAGGATCATATTACCAGGCCTGCTCTGCTGTGAAACTGTATGGAGAGAGCAGCTGACAAACTCAGCATAATGTCAGAGGTGGGTGGGACCCAGCAGCCAAATACACATAGCGCCCGCCCAGATTTCATCCCATTGGCTAGTTTTGGATAGCTGGGTCCTGCCCACCCCTAGTCCCGCCCACCTCCGACATCCAACCTCAATTGTGACAGCTCCTCTCTACATACAGTTTCACACACGCTGCGCTGTTCTGCCAACAGTGTGTGGAGAAGAGAGGAGGATGTCAGCGGCTGCTGAGCGCTCTCTTCCTGCTCCATCCCCACTACCAGACAGACCCCACAGCCCGCCCTGTAGCAGAGGCACCTGTCAGTGACACAAACCCAGGAGCCAGGGCACAATTTCTAGTCGCAATGGCGACCTGGCGCCTGGTATTTGTCGAGCCCTGTTTTACCAATCCTTATAGGAGGCATCCATGACACTCTAATAAGAAGCAACATCCTTGTGCTTGTTGGCACCCTGTGTATAACTAAACCAGATTGCAGTCTTTGTAAACTGATTTCTCCTGCTCATTATATCTAATACACTATTTAGCTTATAGCAAAGAGCAAGAAAGCTGGTTCTTGGAGCTTGCCATCGGCTGACTGAAAGTAGGAAATAAGACATATTCATAGATATATTCATATTTAACATTTAGCCAATTGAAAAAAAACTTTTGTTTTGGCACAGAACATAGCAAGTGATGAAAAAAAGTATTAAAACACTTCTTTAAAACATTATGTTTTTAAATAAGCCATAAAGCAACATTTATTAAGTCATAGTCACTAAGAACTAGATATGTGCTTATTAGAATCTACTAATTTCCAATTAAATATTTATTTCTAGGGATTCAAGATTTTGTGCCATTTCTTAATGCTAAGTAAGACTTGGATTGCCTGTAGCTGCCTAAATATGGTCAATGACTCCACACAGTAAATTACCATATGCAGCATCGATCTACACGACCTAAACAAAATCACCTTCTTCATGTAGGAATCAGGAGAGGAAGCAAAACAATTTTAATAACAAGTCACTCTTATTCCTTACATAATTGCATGGATGCATAACAGAGACAGGGGAGGGTGCCAAGACATATTTTGCATCTGGGGTAAATTTTTCGTCTCCGTACTAAAGATGAGTGTATTAAAGATGACTTTCTTGTTGAATTTCAACAAGCACAAATATGCCATACATGTACTCCTGGCACGCAAGGACGAATGCTAATGGGTTGGTGGTTTAACTACTCATTGTCAAAGTCATGTACAGTCATTCATCAAATACTTGCTTTGCACGCTAGAGCAATACATAGCACTGCTTTGGGTCTGTTGAAAAGTACATAACTGAAAGCCCTGAAAGGGGCAGCAGGAGGTTGGGTGCTGATCCACTTGTCAACCACAGCAGGGGAGGAGCCAATCCATTGACCTACAGAAACATGAACCACCAATGGAACGGGTGGGGACCCGATCCACATACCACCAGTGGAAGGGTGAGGCTGCATTACTAACCATTAATGAAAGGGGCTGGTTCACTGCTCATCAACAGACAGGGTGGGGCCGCTCCACTGGTCTCTGACAGAAGCCATGTATGACATACTTACTTACACTTTACTTACCCCTAATGGAAATGGTAAGGTCCTCTTCAACATCCTCTGACAGAAGGGGCTTCTTTACCAGTCACCGACAGAAGGGCTGGGTGCCACTTCACTGGCCATCGACAGAAGGGGTAGGTGCCACTTCTCTGGTCACTGACAGGCAGGGTGGGGACCACTTCAGTGGCCTGTGACAGATGGGGTGGAGACCGTTTCACTGGCCTCTGATGGAAGGGTGTGGGCCTCTTCACTGGCCATTAGCAGGGGTAGATAACACTTAAGCAAACAAATAACCAATGGCCTCTGCCTCCACCTATAACAAGGAGCACATGGAAGGGTGACGTATGTCAAAGAAAACCAAAAAAAAATTCCCAGCTCAACTTGCAGACTAGCTTACAACCAATCGAATCGTCCTTACAGAATGCGTTAAAAACAAGGGTTTCGTTTGCACACATTTGTAAATACATGCGTAAGCGGCAGAGCCACTTCCCAGCACCCCAGTATTATCTGCAGTCCTAACTCTATACATTTTCAAGAGCCTCCACAGTGGATGCACATGCATAATAATGGATAGATAGAGGGCAGGTGAGCCACCCCTCCTTAAAGGCACAGGGGTTGACTGGACACCCAACATATAGCCCAATGGCATCAAAAGTGTCCAACTGCAGATAATACTGAGGTGCCGTGAAGTGGTTCTGCAGCTTACACATGTATTTGCAAATGTGTGTAAACTAAACCCCTGTTTTTAACGTAAATTGTTAGACAGGATAATTTGGTTGGTAAGTAGACTGGTTGGTGAGTTGAACTGGGAATTTTCTTTGGTGCTGTTTGACATATATTGCCCTTCCATGTGTTCCTTGCTACAAAGGCCAGTTATAGTTGGGAGCAGTGGCCATTTGTCTATACTGTTGGTTATTTGGTGAGGTAACACATTTGATGCAACTTTGCTATATTCTGGGTCACATTCTGTTAACTAGGGATGAAATCAGAGGACTTTTTTTCACAGGGATAGACCCCTAAAATTTGTGACTGTCCCTAGAAACCAGAGATGTTTGGTCACCCTATTTTAATCACTTGTTTACAGTGTATCTATAGCTGTTTGAATTATTCTTTCCCTTCCTGTCTTGTAAAAAGGTTATAATGGCAGCATTATAATAACAATCAGATATCAGAAAACAATTTCAGTCGGCCCCCTAAGGGACTGCTTCGATTTACCTGCTCATCCGCACTGCCATGACCTGGTGAACATTGCAACCCACCTGACACTCTGGGTTTAGACATCTTTGCACCACCTTAAAGCAATAAGTCAGACAACTTGTTGCCTTTATATTCTGATAATGTTTACTAGGACAATTCAAAGAAGATATTGTCACAAAGAGGAGGTAATAGATCTGCTGAGTTTTGGGCAACAGCGCCAACTCAGCAAAGGATAACACAGCTATAAAGATATTTGCAGGTAAACAGCCTATTATATACTCATGTACAGTGGAGTACTGCTTGTACCTGAAAGGATAAACAAAGTTATATGGTTATACTGACAGATTTCTAATGGCGCGTACACACGACCGGACTTTTCGACAGCAAAGGTTCGACGAAACGAATCCGCCGGACAATTCGATTGTGTGTGGGCTTCATCGGTCTTTTGCTGACGGACTTTAGAATTTTTTTTTCCGCCGGAACTCTGCCAGAACCAGTTCCTATCGAGAAATCCCTTCGTCTTTATGCTAGTCAGACAGACAGAAAACGACTCTAGGGCAGATATTGGCTACTGGCTATGAACTTCCTCATTCTAGTCCGGTCGTACGTCATCACGTTCGAATCTGGCGGACTTTGGTGTGATTGTGTGTGTCCAAGTCCTTTCGTTCGGAAGGTCCGTCGGAAGTCTGCCGAAAATCCGGTCGTGTGTACGCGGCATAAAGGGGAACCCTCGGCCAGCCTATAAACCTTAAACCCTAATTAGAGGTCAGACTTAATGGCAATGGTATAAGGACCCTTGTAGCAATAATGACAGCAATGTCCCTGTTGCAAATCTGATGGTCTTTACCGGCAGTAGGAGCTTATTAATTGTATCCAATAAGGTGTAATAGCAGGCAATAAGGTTTTTTGATAATAGTAGAAGCTAAAGGTGTCTATACACGGTGTTTCAAGATAGGTTCAGTAAAGTACTCCCAAAGTAATATTACATTTAGAGTATAGACTCCTATAGAATTTTTTATTATGAAATTAACAAAGTACCACTGTCCAGGTTAATGTATAGAAAACGGGGAATGAGGGTGGGAAGATGGAACAGTTGCTGAAGCTGGCCATAAATCTAATCCCAGACTCAAAAAATGTGATGGACTGTCTCGGTACTAATAACAAACAAAATGAGAAATATAAAAAACAATTTATTACATAAAAATGACATACAAGGTACATAAAAACGATAATTAGGAAAAAAATGTATTTCAAAGAGCAAATACTCAGAGAACTCCCGAAAAGTATCTGCTGTTCAAGCAATTCTCAAAATGAATTTGTGGTTCTCTACTAGTTTCGCGGGTGACCACTTCATCAGGAGAACTAATCTCTAAAATAGATAATGAAATAAGGCACAGTTCGAATACAACATATTCAAAATTGCACACAATAGGGTTTAGCAGGAAATACAAGGTAATAGAGTGATAATCATCGAATTGCTCACCAGGCTGCAGGAATGGCCTATATGTGAAACCTCTAGCCCGAACTTGAGGCTCCCCCCGTGGCGGACAAGGGGGATGAATGCGGGTATGAGTCTAGATAAAAAGGTGATAAATAAAAGTCATATACCAAAATTATTAAAAAGGTCACAATTCACTCATTAGAAAAAGGATGAAAGGGGAAAAGGTTGAGAGTGAAAAGAATTGGAGGGGAATAACACAAGGGGAAGGGGGGGGGGGGGGAGGGAAGATAAAAAGGAGTGCAGAAGGAGCGGAAAATGGGAAACTGGAGCCTGGTGAGCAATTCAATGATTATCACTCTATTACCTTGTATATCCTGCTGAACCCTATTGTGTGCAATTTTGAATATGTTGTATTCGAACTGTGCCTTATTTCATTATATATTTTATAGATTAGTTCTCCTGAATAAATGGTCCCCCGCAAAACTAGTAGAGAACCACAAATCAATTTAGAGAATTGCTTCAACAGCAGATACTTTTCGGGAGTTCCCTGAGTATTTGCTCTTTGAAATACAATTTTTTCCTAATTGGGATTAGATTTATGGCCAGCTTCTGCAACTGTTCCATCTTCCCACCTTCATTCCCCATTTTCTATATTCCCAAAGTAAAGATTTCTGTGCAGTGTCCAAGTGAGCCCGTGAGAAAAGGATTTGTAAAGGCGGGCAATTGCCCTCTCACCAATGACCAGGCTGATTTAATGCCCTCCGGACAGCAGCTCCAGTAGCGACACATGTGCAGCGGATCCGCTGTATCCATCTCCCGATGCGAAGCTCAGAACATAGGTTGGCGGGTGACCAAAGTGGTGCTGAATGGATGTCTGATAAACAGCAAGCAGTGCTAGGCCCCTCTCATCTGGGTTGGAATGTGATACAATACGTAGTAGGCCACAACCTCTCTCTCCATGCATAGAGAGGATTTGTAAAGGTAGCAATTGTCAGGCCCAGGAGAAAGAGAGTGCAGGGCAGGGCTTTGGCTTCTTATATAGTTCCTCCCAGCAATATCTCTGATGGTAGCAAAGATCCCTGGTATATGTAGTCCAGATGTGCTCCTGTACCTTTAAGAAGTGGTGGGCTCCCCTTTAGCCCACCTGCCTTCATCTATCCATTAGAATGTATATGCCTCCACTGTGGGGACACTTATATTTTAGTGTTAGGACCACAGATATCAGGGTGCTGTGACGAGGCTCTGTGGCTTACGCATGCATTTGCAAATGCATGTGGACTAAACCCCTGTTTTTAACGCATTGTTAGACAGGTTAATTTGTTTTTCTGCTAGCTGGTGGTAAGTAGGCTTTGGTTTTTTCCTGGGCATTCCCCAGGCTTTTTTGTTATGTTTCAGTCTTCCAATGCTGCTTACTGCTATAGCCAGCTATAGATGAGGGTGGTGGCGAGTTTTTTGTATCATTATCACATTGGTGTTTGTATTGGTACAGCAACGCACCAACACCTTTGCAGCTATTGTGCAACTTGCTGGGTGCTTGGTGTGCTCCTGTACCTTTAAGAAGGGGTGGGCTCCCCTTCAGTCCACCTGCCCTCATCTATCCATTAGAATGCATATGCCTCCACTGTGGGGACACTTATATTTTAGTATTAGGACCACAGATATCAGGGTGCCGTGACGAGGCTCTGTGGCTTACGCATGCGTTTGCAAATGCGTGTGGACTAAACGCCTGTTTTTAACACACTGTTAGACAGGTTAATTTGGTTTTCTGCTAGCTGGTGGTAAGTAGGCTTGGGTTTTTTCCTGGGCATTCCCCAGGCTTTGTTGTTATATGTAGTCCAGATACAGAGTTATGCAAAGCAATTATCAGTCTGAGGAACTACTCATCCCACAATCCCTTTAGCTTGGCTCACAAACATGATGTCAGTTGATAACACTGGGCACTAGAGGGACATGTGATGCATAGAAATACCGGATGAACACTGTCATTTATAATTGTAGTCCACATTGCTACATCTATTATATATCACATTGGTTATTATATTCTCATATGCATGATATGGAAAAGATTAAAAAGTAGTAAAAACGAGGAGGTGACTGTTAGGTTTTACACACAATTAAAGAAAAGCTGAGAGAGGAAGAGTCGATGCATTTGTAATGTAGTGCTGGAGAATATGGTTCACAGATCCCTGGACTGGAAGAAGATCAATCCACTCAATAGTCCAGGAAATAAACCAGATTGCTACCTGGAAGGGTTGATCATGAAGTCAACACTCAAATACATTTGTAACTTAATGAGAAGATAGGATGCTGGGGACAAAATTGTAAAAGGAAAAAGATGACAGATTGTATTGGGATTTTGTCTTTTTTTTTAACAAGGGCTATTTGAGATATGGAGACTTTCTAATTATATGTGTCCATTGCATATCCTTTTAATCCTTTTGCTGCTAAAGCCATTTTTGAATTATTTGCACACATCACACAATTCCTATTTTAGGCTTTATGATTATTAAAACCTCCAAACATTATATATTTTCTGAAAGCAGAGTCCCTGTAGAATGAAATGATGGTAGTTGCAATTTTTATGTGACACAACAAAATTGTTTTATCAAACCTATATTTTCAGTAGAAATATACTAAAATTAATTTTAGGGGGCACAAAACCAATATAATACCCCATTTCTAGGCAAAATATAAAAGATGAGGTTGCGTCAAGTATAATAGATAACCAACATGTCAAGCCCTAAAATTGTGCATACCTGTAAAACAGCGACAAACTACAGTACAATAGATGACACTTTAAAAGCCTTTACAGCAGGGGTCTCAAACTCAAATTACCTGAGGGCCACATGACAGGTTTTCATATCCCATGGGGGCCACAT
Source organism: Lithobates sylvaticus (assembly GCA_028564925.1). Classification (NCBI taxonomy): domain Eukaryota; kingdom Metazoa; phylum Chordata; class Amphibia; order Anura; family Ranidae; genus Lithobates; species Lithobates sylvaticus. Next base: position 185,655,097 of record CM053029.1, on the reverse strand, counting down.
GCAAACTTTTTCCTTGCATGTCCCCCTCGGATCTACAGCGACTGAAATTCCAAGTTCACTTGCAGTGCAGAATAGATTTGCCTTTAGTAAATAACCCCCAATGTGTGTATTTTTGTGTGCTGAGCTTACAGTTCTCCTTCTGAGAACTATTAACCCCCAGCACCGATGTCAGCAAAACGCATTATTGAACCCAGCACTGATGTCAGCAAATCGCATTATTGAACCCAGCACTGATGTCAGCAAATCGCATTATTGAACCCAGCACTGATGTCAGCAAATCGCATTATTGAACCCAGCACTGATGTCAGCAAATCGCATTATTGAACCCAGCACTGATGTCAGCAAAACGCATTATTGAACCCAGCACTGATGTCAGCAAAACACATTATTGAACCCAGCACTGATGTCAGCAAAACGCATTATTGAACCCAGCACTGATGTCAGCAAATCGCATTATGGAACCCAGCACTGATGTCAGCAAATCGCATTATGGAACCCAGCACTGATGTCAGCAAATCGCATTATTGAACACAGCACTGATGTCAGCAAATCGCATTATTGAACACAGCACTGATGTCAGCAAATCGCATTATTGAACACAGCACTGATGTCAGCAAATCGCATTATTGAACACAGCACTGATGTCAGCAAAACGCATTATTGAACCCAGCACTGATGTCAGCAAAACACATTATTGAACCCAGCACTGATGTCAGCAAAACGCATTATTGAACCCAGCACTGATGTCAGCAAATCGCATTATGGAACCCAGCACTGATGTCAGCAAATCGCATTATGGAACCCAGCACTGATGTCAGCAAATCGCATTATTGAACACAGCACTGATGTCAGCAAATCGCATTATTGAACACAGCACTGATGTCAGCAAATCGCATTATTGAACACAGCACTGATGTCAGCAAATCGCATTATTGAACACAGCACTGATGTCAGAAAAACGCATTATTAACCCAGCACCGATGGCAGCCAACAGGGGGTATCACGAAGCCCCAGCACACAGGGAGGCCCGGACCACAGGGGGTTCGGAGCGGCGAGCGTGGGGAGCAATTATAGAGGAGGGGCAATTACAGAGATTGGCGGGCAATGACAGAGGAGGGGGGTGCAATTACAGAGGAGGGGGGAAATTACAAAGAAGGGAGGGACAATTACAGAGGAGAGGGTGGCAAATACACAGAAGCTGGTGGCAAATACAGTGGAGGGGGGCAAATACAGTGGCGGGAGGGACAATTACAGAGGAGAGGGGGGCAAATACCCAGGAGGGGGTGGCACATACACAGGAGGGTCAAAACATAAGGGAGAGGCGACAGGCAGCTGCTGGTGCAGAAGTTTTTAATAAAATAAATGCTTATAAAACAAACAGTTCACTCACTCTCCATGTCAGAGCTGTATATGTTAGTCTGTGACGTTGGCTGTCCCATCCTCCCCCCATGCTGCTGTTATCACTGATATCTGTGGAGCAAACAGAGAGCCGCGGGAAACTCATATGAACTCTCAGCCTCTGATGATGGAGGCGTGGTTAAGCCTCCAGAACGCTCTGATTGGTCACAGCATCCCAGGCTGACAGCTCACTGCAGTCTCCCCGCAGCTCTGTATTATGGGCTTCCTCCACAGATATCAGTGAGAGAGCAGCATGTATCGGAGGGGAGGATGGCACAGCCGACGTCACAGACTGACATATACAGCTGTGACATGGAGAGTGAGTGGACTGTTTGTTTTTCAGCATTTATTTTATTAAAACCTTCTGCACCAGCAGCTGCCTGTTGCCTCTCTCTCTCTGTTTTGATTACTCTGATCTCTCCCCCCGCCGCCGCTCCGATCCCTCTGCTGTCCGGGTCCCCCTGTGTGCTGGGGATCGCCGCTGCGGGCCATTTATAACCAGTCCGCGGGCCGCAAATGGCCCGCGGGCCGGTACTTTGAGACCGCTGCTTTACAGGTCATCAATTTAAAGTCAACCATTATGATAGCTCTAGAATTATTGCATCCATTCTGGTGTGCATGATGATACCTAAGAAGTGTGGCACATTTGTCATTCTTGCACCCGACGCACGTGTTGATGTTTGTATGTGCTTGTAATGTGGAGGCAGGGAGCTTTTAAAATTTTGTTTGTTTATTCATTTATTTTATTAAAATTAAATTTTTAAAAACGTTTTACTTTTTAAATTCACTGCTATTACAAGGGACAGCTAACAGGTTCTCTGTGGGAAAAGCCGCGAGTGGGAGAGTCCATGTATTTGTATTGTGGTGGTATTAGTCCCCTAATGTCTTCCCTGTTCTTTTTTTAAACTGATCATGCACAGATCATGGCCACAATTAATAGTGAAATGGTAGTTCTGAAACCGGAAGTGATGAAATGCTTGTCACTTTTGTCTTCATTCATCAGCGGTCTGTCTGAATCACTTCCACTAGAAAGCTGACAGTCGGCTGAAGACTCGACTCCTTGCTATAGTAGCCATAAGTCTATTTACCCTAGGTTTACATCTCTGTGTTCTGTGCGGGCTGCATTTGCGTGGCCATGGAATGGGCTGCCATGCCTGCGTTTCTGCAAAAAAAAGGTGCATACACCTTTCCACAATGCAGCCGCAGAGAAAGCGCATGGTCGATTTTACATGCGTGGGGGGGCATTCAGAATAGATGGCAGCCCCGCGCGTTTCTGCAGAGCAGTGCGTTTTCACTGTGGGTGGCTGCGGGTGCGGGAATCGCTGCAATGTGAATGTAGGGTAAAGGCTTATGCTAATGGTTGTGCTGCCAATCAGCAAAGGTCTTAGGGTTAAGAGAAAAGATGGTCCGCAACTTCTTGCTTGCTCTTTAACCACTTCAGCCCCGAAAGATTTGGCTTCTCAATGACCAGGCCATTTTTGCGATACGGCACTGCGTCGCTTTAACTGACAATTGCGCGGGTGTGACGCTGTACCCAAACAAAATTGATCTTTTTTTCCTACAAATAGAGCTTTCTTTTGGTGGTATTTGATCACCTTCTGCGGTTTTTATTTTTTGCGCTATAAACAAAAGAAGAGTGACAATTTTTAAAAATACACTATCTTTTACTTTTTGCTATAATAAATATCCAAATAAAAAAAAAAAAAAGGCACCACATCTAAAGACTAGTAAGCTGCAATATATTGTTCTAGATATACTTTAGAGGGGAATTCAGACCTTTGACGTGCTTTACTGCACTCGCCCTATTTGAAGCTTCTCACACAGCTTTTTTTGGAACAGATGGCATGTAAAGAGAATTTTTTTCCCAACAAGACATTTTTAACAAGTTACAATTACAATGTTTACATGACATACTCATGTACATTTGTGTGCTGCCTTCTATTAGCTATCTGCTAGTAAAACTTGAATATTATTACTGTGTATAGCTCAACAACACTTTATACTATTATCCCTCTGCACACAACAATAATTAAGCCATTACAGGGCAGCATACTAAACAAAATTGGAACACTCAATACATTTTAATTATTATTATTATTATTATCATTATTATTATTATACAGGATTTATATAGCGCCAACAGTTTGCACAGTGCTTTACAACATGAGGGCAGACAGTACAGTTACAAAACAATTCAATACAGGAGGCATCAGAGGGCCCTGCTCATTAGAGCTTACTATCTAGGACACAGTTAGATCATGTAGGAAAAGCTGAAAAGTCAAGGCTAATAGGTTTACTTATTTTCTCTTGTTCTTATTGTATATACCCGTACGTACCCAATGACATAGATTTGTTTTTTAAAAGAAACATAAAGCAGGTTTGCATATACATTATTTAATTTAGGGCTTGTTTACACTTGTGGTTGGGGGGAGGGATGTATAGTAAAAATTGGGCGTTTAGCTGCGTTTTTACTGCCCCCTTGCCCTTACCCCTTTAAACTGCAAAGGCAGCCAGACAGGGCCATACTTTAATTATCCTAATTGTGTTGGGCTGCCAGCAAATAAAGTGCATGTGCATGGCAAAGAAATAATTAGTAAAGTATATATATAAATCAAATTCACAAAGGACCCATAAGATTCATGAGCTCATGAGAACAACTTCGTTATAAGTTCCCATATGATTATAAAGTGCTAAGTTCAAAGTCCATAACCAAAGGAAAACATGTGCAAATATGGCAGCCCAAATAGTCCCAAAGGCAAGTAGATTTTTCACCACTTGTAGTTGTATGCACCAACAGCTGGAAACTGCTAACCAGATCATCAGACCTCAAAGAGAAGGAAGCCTGGCTACGCTTTAATGGAGAAAACCCAAATGGATGATGGCTTCCTACTGTGTCAAACAGGGCCCATCTCGCCAACAGCAGCAATCCACCATATGATAAGCCGACTCAATATATGTCAATGAAGAAGATCTCTCATGGTGTAGTATTAAAAAATGTATTTGAATAAAATAAGAGAATTACTTCTCAGTAACAGTAAATCCCAATCAGCGCCTCAGCGGGCATTATGACGTCACCGCTGTGGCGCTGTCCGATGTGTTTTGTCCTGTTGAAAGTCGTCCATGCGGCAAGTAATAGTAATAAAAAATATTAAATAAAATAATAATAACCATAAATACAAATGCATAAAGTTACGATCAATGCGGATGACATGAGGATGGTATCACTATCTAGAGGCTATTTCAAAAATACCATCATATACATACTGTAGCGTGGTGCCTGTGAAACAAGGTAAAATGACAGTGGTTGTGTGGAGTAAAGAAATACTTTGCATCTCTTCGTGTGTCAACAGAGGAGATTTTCACTTTATTGGACTTAGTTTTTTTTGCATATTAAATTGTGCACATTATTATTACAATTATTATTGGACATTTCTTTTCAACTTATCACGTTTTGCACAGGATCACTATTGTTATTGTTTGCATTTGTTAATTATTGATGCAGCGCTGTCACATATACATTTTAAAGCAGTTAATGTCCCACTGTTCATTGAGCCCCAAGGGACAATAAGTACTAAGTTCATGAATCCAGTGAGTTTCTTGCTTGGAAGTTTCACGGACACGGTTACTTCCCCTCTGATGTGATATGAAATTCTCTATACCCACCAATTTTAAACAGGATGGATCCCCATGTTTTTTTTATGGCAAAATGGTTTGATAAACTGTGATTACAGAAACCCTTTTGGATTTTAGTAAGATGTTCTCCTATTCTGAGCGTGTAAGGACCTTTTGGTCCTACCCACATATTGCAGGTTACAGGAAAATTTTAAAAGATAAATAACGTTCTTAGTAGAACAAATAATAACATCTTTAATAATGTAAATAAGGTTTGTAATAATAGATTGAAATGTTTGAGTTCTAACCATGTTAACTCCGTAGGTTGTACATGCAGGACATCTGCAACAAGGATACAAACCTTGCAGATCACCACAGAAAGAGGGGCATACTGGCTTGTCAATAACATTAGGTGCCACCAAATGTCAGCAAAGGTGGGTGCATTCTTGAATATAACCTTAGGATATATAGGCAATACAGGACCTAACACTGAATTTTTTTTTTATTTGCCCAGTGCTTTTTCAAGAGTCTATTAACAGTGATGTTGATTAAAATAAATCGTGCAGAAGGACCATTTATATGTGGAGGTAATTTCATGCCTAATTTTGGGCAACAGATCTTTCTGTCAAGAGAGGTTACTTGCTGTATGTTGTCATCTAAATTTTGGGCAGAATAATCCTTACCCACAAAATGCTGTTTAATAACTGCAGCCTGTGTCCTAAATTCTTCAAACTGAGAACAATTGCGTTGAAGTCTAAGAAATTGCACTTTTCGGACACCCTTTAGCCAGGATGGGTGATGACAGCTCTGCAACAGAAACAGATTCTATTGATCTTTTTGAAAAGGTTTTTTTTTTTTTTTTTCAACAAAAACATTCCCTTCACGTCTAATGTTCAAAGAAAATAATCTCAAGAGGACTAAACTCATGATTTCATTTAATACCTAATGCGTTTGAGTTAAAATGTTACTAAACCCACAACAGTAAAATCAGCGTGTGTATAGGCAGTAAAGCATGCTTGTTATACTCACTGTGGAACCTAAGGTGTAATCCTCAGCATTGTGTAAAAAGGCTGTTCGAAAACTCCTCCTACAGCTTTAACCAGACACTGATAGAAGTCACAAGATTGCTATATACTGCTGGTGAGAAAAAGGTATTTAGCCGTTTATATTTACTAAAATAATTGCATTTCCATGTTCTGTGTACTGTGGGAGACCAGATGTAGTGAATGCAGGGTCCTGGGTTCAATAACACTTTAAGGTCAGACATAAATTGATAAAGTTTCAACTCGGTGTCACCCCATATCATTAAGATGTCATCTATATAGCAATGCCAAAAGAGAACCTCCTGCCGGGGGATCCTGAAAATAACATTCTCCTCCCAGCGGGCCGTAAACAAATTGGCCACACTGGACGCAAACCTGCCACCCATCCCTACCTCTGTTTTTGCAGCTAGAATTGGCCACCATACTAAAAGTAGTTATGGTGCATGCAGAAACCTGTCAGTTACCCCCTAGGTAACTGACTCTATTCCACTGACTGATCTGTTGTGCAGGTGCACCATTTTCAATAAATAGTATGGATCTTCCATAAATAGTATATAACTGGAACCCTGGGGGTAACAGGAACCAAAAAAGCTTTCCTTTTTTCATTCAGGACACCATCCCTATATCCTCTCTTAACTAGGGATCCAATGCCCTTTTTAAACCATATGGTGGGATCCCTATTCAAAATTTGGTAGGTAGACTCAATGGACAAGAGATTAGTCATCTCCTCCTTGTACTCTCTTGTATACTTTACTTAGAAGCCAAGGCAAATTCCCACCCCCCTCCCCCCGTTGAGTTCAGTTCAGTGCAATAAGAGAATGTGTGTGGTTGTAGCGTGGTGGAGTGGCATTTACAGAGTTAAACAGGCAATGAGGAGGTGACATATTGCCTTTCAAATTATGTGGATCACTTTTCAAAGAGGCAAAGTTAGCCTAATGGTCTGGAGATTAAAAATAAGACACTTTCTGTTACAGGAGTGACAACAGTCTCCCAATTGTGCTTCTGTGTTGTGATCCTGTCACATGCCCCCTGGTGGTGACTATAAGCAGCTGTGCCAGCACACACTGCACATCCGAGGGATCCATACTCCCGGTTGAATGAAGTCACAATGCCACGTGTATGCCTAAGCTCTTTGATGTGTTACAAGAGCTTGGCTGTTTGCTGGGAGGCTATCAGCTGTGAAGTCAACTGTGTCCATAGCAACCAGTGACAGGGAGATGGTAGCAACAACAAATATGTCTGCTACACAGTATACAGGAACAGGCCCTCTGACTGTCTTTGTATGCCAACTCACAGTTGGAATTAATTACCCCCAATTTTGTTATCTATGAACTGAAAGTAATTATTTTTAAAATATAAAAATGGTTCTGTGCTGATCAAAATTTTCAACAGAGTGGTCATATGACGCATGATGATCGCAAATGTCAAGGTCCAATACTGTATGGGAATCCACCACTCCTTACCATAGCTCAACTGTATGAAAGGGAACAAAAAGAGCAGAGTACTGTACTTCCAATAGTGTAAAGTGCCTTGCAAAAGTATTCACCGCCTTGGCATTTTTCGTGTTTTGTTGCCTCACAACCTGGAATTAACATGGATTGTTAGAGGATTTTCATCATTTCATTTAAGAACATGCCCACTTTGAAGATGCTTTTTTTATTTTTTATTGTGAAGCAAACATCAAATAGGATAAAATAACAGAACAAGCCAATGTGCATAACTATTCATCCCCCTAAAGTCAATACTTTGTAGAGCCACCTTTTGCAGCTATCACAGCTCCAAATCACTTTGGATAAGTCTCTATGAGCTTGCCACATCTTACCACTGGGATTTTTGCCCATTCCTCCTTGCAAAACTTCTCCAGCTCCTTCAAGTTGGATTGTTTGCGCTTGTGAACAGCAATCTTTAAGTCTGACCACAGATTTGTCTATTGGATTGAGGTCTGGGCTTTCACTAGGCCATTCCAACACATTTACATGTTTCCCCTTAACCACTCAAGTGTTGCTTTAGCAGTGTGTTTGGGGTCATTGTCCTGCTGGAAGGTGAACCTCCATCCTAGCCTCAAATCACACACAGAGTGGTACAGGTTTTGCTCAAGAATATCCCTGTATTTAGCACCATCCATCTTTCCCTCAACTCTGACCAGTTTCCCAGTCCTGACTGCTGAAAAACATCCCCACAGCATGATGTTTCCACCACCATGTTTCACTGTGGAGATGTGGTGTTCTTTGGGTGATGTGATGTGTTGGGTTTGCGCCAGACATAGCGTTTTCTTTGATGGCCAAAAAGTTCAATTTTAGTCTCATCAGACCAGAGAACCTTCCTCCGTACATTTTTGGAGTCTCCCACATGCCTTTTCACAATTTAGTTTTTTTGCGGAAAGTAATGGCTTTCTTCTGGCCACTCTGCCATAAAGCCCAACTCTAAGGAGCGTACGGCTTATTGTCGTCCTATGTACAGATACTCCAGTCTCTGCTGTGGAACTCTGCAGGTCCTCCAGGGTTACCTTAGGCCTCTGAGCTGCCTCTCTGATTAATGCCCTCCTTGCCCAGTCCATGAGTTTTGGTGTGCGGCCGTCTCTTGGCAGGTTTGCTGTTGTGCCATATTCTTTCCATTTGGTTATTATAGATTTGATGGTGCTCCTAGGAATCATCAAAGTATTTTGGATATTTTTTTTTTATAATTTAACCCTGAGTTGTACTTCTCAACAACATTGTCCCTTACTTGTTTGGAGAGTTCCTTGGTCTTCATGGCAGTGTTTGGTTAGTGGTGCCTCTTGCTTAGGTGTTGCAACCTCTGGGGCCTTTCAAAAAGGTGTGTATATGTAATGACAGATCATGTGACAATTAGATTGCACACAGGTGGACATCATTTCACTAATTATGTGACTTCTGAAGGTAATTGGTTGCGCCAAAGCTTTTTATGGGCTACATAAAAGAGGGGGTGAATACATACGCACATACCAATTATCATTTAGTTTATTTCTGAAAATAGTTTTATGTATATATTTTTCTAATTTTACTTCATCAATTTAGACTATTGTGTTCTGATCCATCACATATAATTCAGATTAAAAAAGATTGTACTAAAGGCTGTAATGTAACAAAATAGGTAAAATGCCAAGGGGGGGAATACTTTTGCAAGGCACTGTAAATCCAATAAATAAAAATATTTAAAGTGGTTGTAAAGGCAGAAGGTTTTTGTCTTAAAGCATTCTATGCATTAAGATAAAAAGCCTTCTGTGTGCAGCAGCCACCCGAATACTTTCCTGAGCCCCATCTCTATCCAGCAATGTGCACGAGTGCCTTGGCTGTCTGGGACTTTCTGGGACTCCTGATTGGCTGAGACACAGCAGCGGCGCCGTCAGCTTCCACTGCTGTCATTTAAAGTCAGTTAGCCAACCGGGAGAGAGAGGGAGGGGGGCCGAATCGCAGCTCCATGTCTAAATGGACATGGAGCTGCAGCTTGGCTCCGGTGCCCCCCATAGCAAGCTACTTGCTGTGGGGGCACTTGACAGGAGAGAGGTAAGTTTTAAGGTAAGCGATGCATACTAGCACATTATAACTTTGCCTTTCAGGTTTAAAAAAGAAAACAAGAAAAAAGAAAATGGTGGTTTACTACCACTTTAAGAAATACCTGAAACTACTGCATGTGTTGGTAAAGTTGCCAAATTGGGCATCAGGGATTTTTTTTTTTAAATCTGGCGCAGGCTATTTTAATTTTAAAGGTCCATACTGTAAGAAAAGAGTTGGTAGGGATTTATTGAATTTTATGGCACAATGGCAATTATTTATTATACCCAGTGATGTAACAAACTAAAGGTCATTCAGCTAGAGTCTCCATGTACAGATATTTAAAATCCTAGTATTTTTCCATAAATCTACTGAACAGCAATGAGATATCGTAGGGAAATAAATGTAAATAATTTTTTAAAATTTATCGGCAGGTACAATCAATAGGATGTTTAGTTACAACCAAATTCAAAACAGTAATTACGCTCCAAAACAATATAATAATGTCATAATATTATGACATGCCTTTCCTAATGGGAGCCAGAAGTAGAAATATGTATCAAATTCTGTTTATTTTGCTTTTTGTTTTATTTAACATTTAAACTGATGACCTGAGTTGCAGCATCTGGCGTGACTTGAAACATAACAAACGTTGCCATATACACAGTGCTGTCCCATAAAGTGTTACTAACTCCACAACATTAAAATCTGGCTGAACTATTTTCATATTACTGAGTTTAGTAACACTTAATGGATAATTATTATATTATGTTATTTATCTTGTCTGTTATTAGTTACAGCACAACATAGAGAAATGCTAAAAGAATTCAAGAGAAGTTCACCACTTCTACAGATATAAATGTGCAAAATTTATTTAATAAATGTGTGTGGATAAACAGGTTTAAAGGGGTTGTATAGGTTCGCAGATTTATATTTTTTTTAAAACAAACATGTCATACTTACCTCCACTGTGCAGTTCGTTTTGCACAGAGTCAGAGTTTTGCATCATCCTCCTCTGGGGTCCCTCGGCGGCTCTCGCGGCTCCTCCCCGCAAGAGCTAACCCCCTCTGGGCAGCGCTCTCCCAAGGAGGTTAGCTTGCGGGCGCGCTCCCATGTCATACAATCGGCGCCCATAGTCGCCAATTGTATGACTCGGCCCTGCCCCCCCGCGGCTGCGTCATTGGATGTGATTGACAGCAGCAGGAGCCAATGGCTACGCTGCTATCAATTATCCAATGAAGAGCCGTCAAGAGCTGGGGGAAAGCAACACGGGATTGTGCCCCCGGAGATTCGGGCTCAGGTAAGTAAACTGCAAGGTGTTTTTTCACCTTAATGCATAGGATTCATTAAGGTGAAAAAACACGAAGGTTTACAACCACTTTAAGGTCTATGTAGACCCCAAGTGCTCATTTACACTTGATGTTTGGGAGGAAAGCCGGTAAAAATAGGCAGTTGAGTTGAATTTCACTGACCCCAACTGCTCCTCCTTAAAGTGGTATTAAAGTGTTACTAAACCCACAATGCTGTGATACCCCTCTATAAAGCAAAATACTTAGTCCGTGGCTGCTCCAAGAAATATGAAAAAGTTTGCCATTTGTGGATAGACTCAGATTCTACGGTAGACGGTCAGACCTTAGTAGAGCAATCTAGTTAAACTTCCTGCAGATATACATTATTATTATTATTATTATAATACACGTTTTATATAGCACCAACAGTTTGTGCAGCACTTTACAATGTAGAGGGGGGACAGCACAATTGCAGTACAGTTCAATACAGAAGGGACTGGCGGGCCCTGCTCGTAGAGCTTACATTCTAAAGGGAGGGGGTACTGGTAAAAGAGATAAATCTGGGTGTCGTCGGCTTGGAGGTGGTATTGGAAGCCATGGGAGGTTATCAACTGGCCCAGGGAAGAGGTATAGAGCGAGAATAGGAGGGGCCCAAGCCTTGGGGTACCCCAACAGAAAGGGGAAGAGGAGCGGAGGAGATGAAGTTGTTGTGACACTGAAAGTGCGCTGAGATAGGTAGGAGGAGAACCAGGATAAAGCAGGATCATGAAGGCCAAGGGAGGGGAGTTTGCTAAAGAGGAGCAGGTGGTCAACTGTGTCAAAAGCAGCCGAGAGGTCCAACAGTATGAGTATGGAGTACAGACCATTGGTTTTAGCAGTTAGTAGGTCATTGGTGAGTTTTAGTAGGGCAGTTTCAGTGGAATTTTGTGGGAGGGAGCCGGACTGTAGGGGGTCGAGAAGGTTGTTGTCAGTGAGGTAGCAACTCATTCGGTCATGGGCTTGGAGGCAAACGGGAGCAGGGAGATGAGTCTTAAGTTATTTAAACAGGTGGGGTCTAGTGTTTTTTTTTTTAAGTATGGGGGTAACCAATGCATATTTGAGCGGGGAAGGAAAGGTTCCGGAGGAGAGGAAGAGGTTGAAGATTTGGGTTAGGAAGTTTGGGATAGAGTGGGAACCTGGTCACAGTAATTGTGAGGGGACAGGGTCCAGGGGACAGGAGGTGAGGTGGGCCATGGAGAGGAGTTTATCAACTTCATTGGTGGTAACTGGGCAGAAGGAGGAGATTATTGAGTGCGGTGATATACAAGGCTTTACATGGAGCTGGGATCTATGCCTAGGGTATGTGAGTGGTTGGGTAGGCCCCTACAGATAGTGTACCAATTTTTAAATCTCATTACTCTTCTAGCGTCCAGTTCTGATAGCTTATTCTGATATGGAAAAAGCATTATTCCATATCATTATCATTTCAACTGTAACCTGGGCGGTGTGCAGTGTTGTAACTAACGCCGCTAAAGTAAACGGCGTTACGTAACGCCGTTACTTTAGAGGGTAACGAGTAATCTAACTGATTACTCGTCCCCTCGTGGTAACGCCGTTCCCATTACTGGGGCGGCGTTACCGCAATTACCCGCCGCGATCTGCGGAGCCGTCCGGGGCCTCGGCCTTAGGAAAGGCCGCGGCTTCGGCCTAGCTCCGGAGCGGCGGCCATCTTGGTGCACCCGATGGCCGCAGCTCCGGCCTAGCTCCGGAGCAGCGGCCATCTTGGTGCACCCGTCGGCCGTTTACAATGTGATTGCTCCGTCAAATGACGGAGCGATCACTTGTAAACAAACCGGCGTCAGGATGACGCCGGTCTCCCCTCTGTGTACAGATCTGTACAGTGGAGGGGAGAGATCGGATGGCAGCAGCCATCCCTCCATACTCTGCCATACCCTGCCAATACTCTGCCAATACCCTGCCAATACTCTGCCAATACCTTGCCATACCCTGCCAATACCCTGCCAATACTCTGCCAATACTCTGCCATACTCTGCCATACTCTGCCATACACTGCCAATACTCTGCCAATACTCTGCCATACCCTGCCAATACTCTGCCAATACTCTGCCAATACCCTGCCAATACTCTGCCATACCCTGCCAATACTCTGCCATACCTTGCCAATACTCTGCCATACCCTGCAAATACTCTGCCAATACCCTGCCAATACTCTTCGGCCTAGCTCCGGAGCGGCGGCAATCTTGGTGCACCCGATGGCCGCAGCTCCGGCCTAGCTCCGGAGCAGCGGCCATCTTGGTGCACCCATCGGCCATTTACAATGTGATTGCTCCGTCAAATGACGGAGCGATCACTTGTAAACAAACCGGCGTCAGGATGACGCCGGTCTCCCCTCTGTGTACAGATCTGTACAGTGGAGGGGAGAGATCGGATGGCAGCAGCCATCCCTCCATACTCTGCAACACCCTGCCAATACTCTGCCATACCCTGCCAATACTCTGCCAATACCCTGCCAATACCCTGCCAATACTCTGCCAATACCCTGCCAATACTCTGCCATACCCTGCCAATACCCTGCCAATACTCTGCCAATACCCAGCCATACTCGGTGATACCCAGCCGTACCCAGCCATACTCAGCCGTACCCAGCTATACTCAGCCAATATTACAGTTGGGGAGATGACGTGGATATTACAGTGGGGGCTTTATGGTGGTGGAATTTTCAAAGGTTTTTGCAAATTCAATTATTTGCTGATCCGAAAAATGAACCGATCCGTGACTCTGATCCGAGCAACGTTCCGATCCGTGAGTTTGGGGGGGACAGATTTACAGAGGGGGAATAGATATATATGTGTGGGGGGGGAACAGATATATGTGTGTGTGGGGGGGGACAGGTGTGTAGTGGGGTACAGAGGGGAAACAGATATATGTGTTGGGGGGGAACAGACGTGCAGGGGGGGGTACAGAGGGGAAATAGACGTGCAGGGGGGAACGCGCCCCTTGCTTACAGTAATACTAGACCCGCCCCCCTAAGAATATTAAAAAAAAAGTCAGTTACTTTGCTGAGTAACTAATTACTTTTCCAATGTAGTAACTGAGTTACTAACTCAATTACTTTTTTGGGAGAAGTAATTTGTAACGTAACTAATTACTTTTTTAAAGTAAGATGACCAACACTGGCGGTGTGTGTTTAAATGTTTAGAGCTTAGTGATATTTGGTTAGTTGGAAAGTTAAGTTATGAGTTGTATCTTGTTAGGAACATGGCTTTGTGCACCAGTTAGCCAGAGTATGCCCCACTGGCTCTGTTTTGTATCTATAACTGATAAACTTTTTCAATAAAAAATAATAAAAAATAAAAAAAAGTGGTACTAAACCCAGGACCTGCATTCACTATAGCTGGTCTCCCACAGTACACAGGTAGAAAACATAGAATATATACCGTGCTGTCTCTTTATGTTTCAATGATTTCTTTTAAGGTTTTACAAAATACAAATCAAACAGTTCTCAACAATTCTTTGGGTTTTACACGTTGGTCATTACATTGCATACATCCACTTACATAGGGAACCCGTCTCGGGTGTCCCTAGTCTTCGGTTTGGCATTTTCCTATTTTTGGTGTTGTGCAACTGCAAATCCTTGGCTAGCAAAAAAGAATGCATCCTCCATCCTATAGGTCTATGGTATACGGAGGGAAACCCCATTTCACGACCCCCGCCATGCCCCCCAACAGTGGGGGCTGTCTAGACATGTGCATAACAAAAAAATGTGTTTATTTTCGTTTTGTTTTTTTTCGTTTCTGAAAAAATTTGTAACGATTCGTACATTCGTAAGTCGTCTGTGTTCGTATTCGTAACGATTCGTACATTCGTAAGTCGTCGGTGTTCGTATTCGTAACGATTCGTACATCCGTAAGTCGTCGGTGTTCGTATTCCTAACGATTCGTACATTCGTAAGAGTTATTTTTTCGTTGATTCGTTTTTTCATTTAATTTTCGTTTATTCGAAATTCGGACGCATTCGTATTTATTCGTACATTCGTAATCTGAGCATAATTCATAATTTTATGTAATGTGTATGCTATTATTACATTTTAATAATTTACGAATCGAAAAAAAAAAAGTTACGAATCGAAAAAAAAAAAAAGTTCAATCTATTCGAAGCACGTTAAGCAGCACCATTGTAAGGGACACGGAAAATTACCAATTCAACAAAAAAAAAAGTTACGAATGTACAAATTTTTTCGTTCATTTTCGTTGTTCCTGTTTTCGTTTTTCGGATTTTCTTCATTCGTACATTCGTTGTTTCTAATTAGTTTTTTTCGGATTTTCGTTATTTTTCGGATTTGTTCGATTCAAACGATTCGTTAATCGGATTCGTACGATTCGAACGATTCGTTAATTGGATTCGTACGATTCGAACGATTCGTTCATTCGTACGAAAACGAATGAACAAAACGAAAAAAAAACGAAAAAAAAAAAAAAACGAAACAAATTGCACATGTCTAGGGCTGTCAGTTCCCAGGCCGTGAGCGTGGGGTCCCCCCCATACATTAACAATTTAACTCGTCGAGAACCAAAAAGGTTAGTCCTTAACTGCATAAGTAGGGGGAAAAAGAATAGAAAATGGTGGAAAAGAAGTGAAAGATTGTGAAAAGGGAAGAGAAGAGGGGGAGGAAAAAAAGGGGGGGCTCCATGCTGCCAGTTCAGTTAATCTGAGCATAATTCATAATTTTATGTAATGTGTATGCTATTATTACATTTTAATAATTTACGAATCGAAAAAAAAAAAGTTACGAATCGAAAAAAAAAAAGTTCAATCTATTCGAAGCACGTTAAGCAGCACCATTGTAAGGGACACGGAAAATTACCAATTCAACAAAAAAAAAAGTTACGAATGTACAAATTTTTTCGTTCATTTTCGTTGTTCCTGTTTTCGTTTTTCGGATTTTCTTCATTCGTACATTCGTTGTTTCTAATTAGTTTTTTTCGGATTTTCGTTATTTTTCGGATTTGTTCGATTCAAACGATTCGTTAATCGGATTCGTACGATTCGAACGATTCGTTAATTGGATTCGTACGATTCGAACGATTCGTTCATTCGTACGAAAACGAATGAACAAAACGAAAAAAAACGAAAAAAAAAAAAAAAACGAAACAAATTGCACATGTCTAGGGCTGTCAGTTCCCAGGCCGTGAGCGTGGGGTCCCCCCCATACATTAACAATTTAACTCGTCGAGAACCAAAAAGGTTAGTCCTTAACTGCATAAGTAGGGGGAAAAAGAATAGAAAATGGTGGAAAAGAAGTGAAAGATTGTGAAAAGGGAAGAGAAGAGGGGGAGGAAAAAAAGGGGGGGCTCCATGCTGCCAGTTCAGTTAAGATGTGTCCTCAGTCTGGAGGGTCCGAGGGTCATTTGACAAATATCTGATCCATGGCTCCCATACTTTATGAAATACTTTAATTTTGTCCTGTATTATTGCTGTAAGTCTTTCATTCAGCATAATCCATGATAGTTTGTGTTTAAGTTGATCCAATGGTAGGATCGCAGACCTCCAGTTTCTTGCTATCGTGATTCTAGCCGATATAAAGATAACCAAACCAAATATGGTAAGCTGTCCCCAGCTGTCCGCATCCTCTAAAGCAGTTGGGGAGGCTCCCGGCACAAAAGTGGCCAATCTGGCCGGTACCATATACCACCTTAGCAAAACCTTGTAGTTGGCTTCAATAATTGAAGTATTAATGAGATGCCGCAGTTGATATTGATTGCCATTCATCGAGATTTAACGTCTCTTGGAGATCCCTCTCCCACAAAGTCATATAGCTCAATTTCACATTACCGTATATACTCGAGTATAAGCCAAGTTTTTCAGCACATTTTATTGTGCTGAAAGTGCCCCCCTTGGCTTATACCTGAGTCAAGCACTTTTCTGCAGCAGAAAATGAAATTTTTTGACCCGACTTTGGGGCCCCGTATCTCGGGGCCTCTTGGTGCTAGGAACCCCACATTTGGTGTGCAAACCCAGTGGAACCAACACTACAACATACCAAAAGATGGGATTCCTTTCATTTTCTGCTGCAGAAAAGTGCTTGACAATTTCTGAACCGACTTTGGGGCCCCCTATCTCGGGGCCACTTGTCAATAGGAACTCCATCTTTGGATATGTTGTAGTGCTAGTTCGACTAAATTTGCATACCAAATTTGGGGTTCATAGCACCAAGTGGCCCCAATATATGGGGCCCCAAATTCGGTCAACTGTGTCAATCTCCAGAGACCCCAAATTTTGGCTGCAGATAGAGGGCATCTAGGAACCCTTAACTACCAGTTTGAAGTTTGGGGGACCTATGGCTGCAAATGGGCACAGTGAGGCATGCAAATGGGCACAGTGAGGCTGCAAATGGGCATTGTTGACCCTCTTTTCCACTTACAGTAGCTGCACATTTCTCACTCTAGGCTTATACTCGAGTCAATAAGTTTTTCCATTTTTTTGTGGTAAAATTAGGTGCCTCGGCTTATATTCGGGTCAGCCTATACTCGAGTATATATGGTAATATATGTTAAAATCGTATATATTGCAGATATATAACCTCTAAGTTTGTCATACTGTCTACATAAATTTTCCATGGGGGTCATTGTCACTAAGTCACCCTTTCGGGCTAAGGTTCATAGATAATGATGCACTTGGGTTAGTCTATAATGTTCTGTAGGTGGCATCTGATATTTATCTATTAATGTTCTTTCAGTTAGTATCCCTCTATGGTCACAAAGATCCGCAATCCTTGTCAGATCTTTGTTGGTCCACCATTTAAATGCGGGGGGTGAGAGGCCTGGGGTGAAATCTTTATTCCCCAGAAGGGGTGCTAGCGGATTGTGGGGGGACCTAAATTTGTGCATTCGTGTGAGTCTACCCCATATCTCTAGGGAGAATGAGAGAGTAGGGCACAGTATAAGTGGCCTTTCTTTCATAGTTAACCACATCAAATGTGATATTGGGTTAGGGTGACAGGAGTAGGATCCCATTGTCATCCATATCGTTTGGGGTTTCTGGGAATGAAACTTTACCAGTTGGGCCATTTGAGCTGCATTAAAGTATTTTTGTAGATCGGGAAGGCCCAATCCCCCCTTCTGCTTTGGAGTGTACATTGTACTCTTGTTCACCCTAGGCCTCTTGTCGCCCCATATAAACTGGAGGATCTTTTTCTGAAATGCTTGAGGGTCTGAGCGGACTAGAGACACCGGTAATGTACGGAACAAATATAAGACCCTCGGTAGCATGTTCATTTTTATAGAGTGTAGTCTGCCAAACCACGATGGGGGGTGAATCTGTCATCTCGCTAAGTCCTCCAATAGGGCCGGATAGTTATGTTTATATAGTGTTTGTATAGAGGGTGTCAGTTGTATTCCCAAATATGGGAGAGCTTCCTGTTCCCATGTGAATTGGTGGGATTGCGCTACGGTTTTTTGGATGGAGTTTGGCAGTGAAAGGTTTAATGCCCTTGACTTGCTGTGATTTATTTTAAGTCCTTAGATCTGTGAGAACAGTTGTAATATGGCGTATAAGTTAGGGAGGGGCAAAAAGCAGACATTTGTGTTCCCTGTCCCCACACACTATGCCCTTAAAATCGGGACTGGAGCGAATTTTTATGGCCAGGGGCTCTATGGCAAGAGCAAAAAGTAACGGGGACAGTTGGCACCCCTGTCTTGTTCCCCGTCTAATATCCAGGGACTCGTGCTGTCTCTTTAAATAGTGAACAGCAGCCAGCACAGCAAAAGAACAATTGCAAACAGCGAAAAATAAAATAAAAGTGCAGCGCTAATATGCAATTTTAGAGTGAACTAAAATTGAATAGTGATTGTGTGATAATCAATATATGGGAAAAGAAACTAAAAAAATAGAAACAATATGTGTGAAAGAAACCCTAAAGGGACATAACACTTAGTACATAAATCAACAATACAAATATTTTGCGTACACAAAAAAGTGAACGTGATATCCACAGAAAAGGAGATCCAACATGTGAATGAGTCAAAGTCCATAAATGGATTGTCATGGTATCATTGTGACTTCAAAGAGAAAATATGTAAAGAGGTTGCAAATAGATAGCCCACCACCAATTGGTTGAAGCTTATGGGAGGACTTGGACTCAGACAGGCATACGCCTAATGAGTCAATCGATTTTGTGGTGAGACACACCAAGGAATGTAGGCGTCCATATAGACGACCTCTGGCTGGGAGTCAGATATTCCTATGATCTTTCCAATAGCTCTCCAGATTGGTAACCCACAGAATGGTTAAACAAGGAGCAGGATGAATATACTCTCCCGTGTGGTATGGTTAAAAAGGAAAAAAATATAGTAGAGTAGAATAGTGTAATTCCATTAAGAAAAAGGAGCATTTTATTAAAAAAAAGGAACAATCGCATTTGTGAAGATAAAAAAGCGCTTTAGTAAAATTGACGCAATGGCATCAGCAGAACCTGTTCTGACGTGTTTCGTCTAATGAGACATCATCTGGGGTTCTAGTCCGCTGCAGTCATTCTGTTTAAATACAGCGGTGTGTCCATCATAACTAGATACAGACCTGCAGTGTTTCCTCATTAGCAATTGTATGTAAATGGCGCGGGAGCGGGAGCGTGCGGTTCAAGCCTAATTCTGAAAGAATGAATGGCTTCAAGGCGCGGCGGAAATTACGCTATGGCGTGAAGTCCAAACCCCGCTCTAGGGGGGTGGATAACAGTGCAAGCAATGTGCGCCGCTCAACTTCATGTAAAACCAATGCTGAAAGAGGGTCAAGCCTCATTTCCAAACCTTGTGGCAAGCCAAACCTTGTGTGAAGCGGTGCTAACAGCGACGGACCAACCCCCACATGAACTGGAAGCATTCTATAGTCCATCCCTGCGCCGCCAATCTCAAACACTAAGGATAACCACAGGTGTAGCCTCTATGGAAACCCATGTATAACCTATATCAGCAACATCGTATTCGGCCGGTTATCTTGCATAGTGGCAATGACCATATATTCTATTAAAATAAAATAAACTGAAATATGGAAATATTGTCTTTTAGAGTTACAGTCCCACTCTCCATTCGGTATGACTAGAGAGTGGGACATTAAAGGGGTTGTAAAGCTAATTTTTTTTTAATCAATATCTGATCTATATGCAGCATAAATCAGGAATATAGCTGCAGAAATTTTCGATGTACCTGTTATATGCATATGCTTTTTCTGAGCTTCCTCCTTTAGTGTATCTATGATCTCCTCAGCTTCCGGTTTTAAGAGCGCACAACATGCAGCAATGTCGCGTCTTCCAACTAACTACAATTCCCTTGAATTCCCTACTATTCCCTTGATGCTTAGCGACATTGCGCATGTGCAGTGCCGCTTTTTCTCATTTCTCACTGCCCAGCAGCCATGCCCATTCCTGCCCCCCCCCAGCACGCCCATACACTGATCGGGTCCACCTGTCAGTTTTTCAGGTGGACCTGACTGGAAGCTCCATGAAAGTCTATGGGCAGATGTCTTTCACACTGAGGTGCTTTACAGGTGCTACAGCGCTAAAAAAAAGCACCTGCATAGCGCCTGTAAAGTGCCTCTCCTGTCTCTCCAGTGTAAAAGCCAGAGCGGTGCGCTTGCAGGGCGGTAAAAAAAAAGTCCTGCAAGCAGCATCTTTGTAGCGGTGAAGGAGCAGTGTATACCGCTCCTAAACCGCTCCTGCCCATGGAACTGAATGGGCACCAGTGCAGAACCGCCGGCAAAGCACTGCTGCTTTGCGGGTTGTTTTAACCATTTTTCGGCCACTAGCGGGGGTTAAAACTGCCCCGCTAGCGGCCGAAAACCCTGCAAAAACTACGGTAAATCGCCGCTAAAAATAGCTTTACCGCCGACGCTGCAGTGTGTAAGGGGCCGTACATCCACCACCTCAGTCCATAGAAAAGTCCATAGAAAAAACTACAGAAAAGGACTGCATCTTTTTCTATTTGTCCCGACCAAAATGTGATGGAACAGAGGTAGCCTGATGTAAATGGACACAGGCTTACATCCAGCAGCCCAAATATCCAACACAGTGCCACAAACGTCTGCTGTCAAAATGCAGACAAAAGAGACATCTGTTTCATTCTGCTCCGAATTAGCAGGGGATTTGATCACAGATCCCCCTGCTGGACAGAGCAGAGCACTTTTGAAAAGGCCCTAACCATGAGCGTCTGCTATTTTCTCCCTTTTGGTATTCAAATACACAATTGATTATTATATCTGTTTAATATGAGCAAAAATATCTGTTGATCCTGCCAGATATCGTGTGAGCGATAACTTCCTGTGCTCTCTGTCTGTGCTGACTGTTATCAGTTAGCTATGTAAAAGGGGGGGAGACCAACTGCGCGAACCAATAGGGGATAAAAATCAAGAATCAATATGAAAGACTATAACAACGACTGCACTTTATTGATTATTTATTGATTCATTTATATATTGGTATAGCAGGGTTTATTACTTTGTTGCTATACATCATTGTTTGAAGTAATTAATTCCGAGACGCTTTTTGGAAACCATCCTTTGGAGCTCTCCCGCAGGATTGGCATCCTTCCCACCAGCAAGCGCCACATATTTATATTTATATTTATATATTCTATTTTATTTTATTACTTATTTTTATTAATCCAGTTTACGTATCTCATTGCTATGTAATTTTAAGTGTCCTATTTTATTTACTCATTTTTATTGCTAGCGCCCCATTTTTATATATCTATCTATATATATTTATTTATACTGTTATCAGTTAGCGTTGTTCCTAGTTGTTTCTGCGGACTACAGAACACCTCCCCGGCTGTAATGAAGGGGAGGAGGGGAGGTGTTCTGTAGTCCTAACCCACTTTCTGTCCTAGAGTGATAACACTGCTCCTTAATAGATAAAATATATTTTTAATATATAAAATCCATGAGTGTTGTTATCCTAGGACAGGACATGTGTTACTGTCGGGACTAGGGATAATCTTGGATTCAGTCCGAACACAAAAAAGTTAGCTGTCATTGCTGAGTCAATGAGCTGCAGGCTGGAGATTAACAGCGATAAATTAAAGGGGTCTGAAAACTAAGCACTAAAATGGAACCCATGCCTTTTAACCTGACTAGTGATAAATGCATACTGACTTTACTCATATACAGTAAAACCTTGGATTGCCAGAATATTCATGGAAATGTGCTCCTATATCAAACTGAATTTCCCCATAAGAAATAATGGAAACTCAGATGATTTGTTCCACCACCATTTATTCATAGGTCCTTCACTTTTTAGTCCATATAAAAATATTATAGCAATGTGACTTTGAGGCAACTTCAGGGAATGCTAAGGGCTCATCCACACTGCAGCTTTTTTTGTGCTCTTGTGCATGTTTTTTACTGAGCTTCTTTGAGATGCTTTGAGCTTTTTTGAGCAATAGCGTTTTTTTTTTTTTTTTACAAATCCTCCTTAAGTCTATGGGCACAAGTCGGATAGAAGTCGCCTTGAAGTAGCACAGGAAACTTTTCTAAAGTTGGAGCGACTTCATAGTTACATATAGTTACATAGTAGGTGAGTCCATCAAGTCCAACCTATGTGTGTGATTATATGTCAGTTAAGTGCTAATTAAGCTAAACTAAAATAGGATTTCTCTTCTATTTTATACTCAGTTGTGACGCGACGCTACTCGTATTGCAAGACATCGCTCTTTATCAAGTTAAAATTTATAAAAAAATGTTGCTCGTCTTGTAAAACACTCGCAGACCGAGTTACTCGCAATCCAAGGTTTTACTGTAGTATGCTTAATTGTGTTAGGAAGGTACTGAAGCTGAAGGATCAGCATTTTCAGATGGAAAGATCAACAATAGAGACACAGATTTTGCTCAGCATATGTTTTATTTAAGTCTTCTACATGAAATCCCTGTAAGGCTGACTATACTCGTGTCATGTACCAAACTGTTCCCATGCCGCACTGCACTTTTATTGTTGACATAAAAGTGCTAGAAATAAATACTAACAAATAAGTGGTATAAACAAAGCAGCAGTAAATGGAAATAGAGCAACTCCTAAAAATAAACATGGGAGCCAAATATACCTGCTACATGCTGGGATCTCGTTAAATACTGCGCCATCCAAAAATTCAACGCTTTGGTTACACGGAGTTTGTTTTTTTTTGTCATTGCATACTATCAGCTTTTATGGTATTGTCATTGTGATTTTATTAGTCTACAATTACTCTCCAGCTGAGAACTCTTTTATGTTGAAATATGTGTTGAGATTTCTAAAGATAGTTTGTGAAATTGGTGTAAGGATGTAGGAAAATGTTAGCATGAATGTCAGCATGGAGACTAAATTGGTATTAAATCCAAAACGAGAAATGTAATACATCACAGCTTATCGGTCATCAGATGTGGTGGCTGCATTCGTTTTCTTTTCTTTGGCCTTTTCCCTCTGTTTTCACCTGGTGATCTGGCCAGCTTTTTCCTTTTGGGATAAAGGTTTTGCATGAATAAATAAAAGCTTATCATTTTAATCACAGTGTTAAGTGGTTTGTCTCATCCATTTAAACTGATACATTCTGCTGGACTCGCTATGAAAAACAACAGATTTACTGACTGGATTACCAGATGAAAATAGAAGAAAGAAAGCCTAAAGAAAATGAATGCAGCAATCAGATTGGTCAGCTGTAATATATTACATTTTTGGTTTGAGGTTTAACACCATTTTAAAATGTAATTTTTTTTTTTCGGGAGCTTTTGCTATAATGTGCAAGTATACACAGCATATCTGGACATTTTGGTGCTGGGATGCCTGTGATCTCCCTTGTGGCTGCGTCACTGGTGCTTTAATTTTCTCCCCATTTTATTCCAGATTCAGAGGTCTTTGCTCATCTTGATTGGCTAGCCCAAGATAAAATAACTCAAGCACAAGGGCACAGTTCATTTAAAGTGATTGTAAAGTCTTGTTTTTTTTCTATAAAAATAACAAACATGTTATACTTATGTGCTCTGTGCAGTGGTTTTGCACAGAGCAGCCCTGGTCCTCCTCTTTTTGGGTCCCTGGCTGGAGCTCCTGACCCCTCTCTCCTGTTGAGTGCCCCCACAGCAAACAGCTTGCTATAGGGGCACCCGACCCGAGCTGCAGCTCCCTGTGTTCATTCAGACACGGAGCTGCAGTTCAGACTCGCCCCCTCTCTCTCCTGATTAGATAACTAGGTTTGATTGACGGCAGCAGAAGCCAATGGAGCCGCTGCTGTGTCTCACCCAATCAGGGGGGAGAGTCCCAGACGGCCAAGGCAATAGACGCCCTCCCAGAACTGGATGACCGCGCTGTAGCCGTTTTTCAGCAATAGCGCGGTCGGGAAGTGGTTAATTCATTTCTCTTGCTCAGCCCATATGAGATGCTGGGATTACAGGGGGTCCCCGACTTACGAACACCCGACCTACGAACAACCCCTACTTACGAACGGGGTGCTGCGGGGACCCTCCGCCATTTTTCGGTGGATTTCGGCGTCTTTCGGCCGTTCTGCGCATGCGCGGCCATATGGAGCGTCGAAAAATGCCGGAAATGTCCGTAATTTGCCGCGCAGAACGGCAACAGACGGAACATCGGAAATGTCCGGAAATCTCCGTATTTGTCGGTCTGCGCATGCGCGCCGACTTACGAACATTTCCGACTTCCGTACACGGGGCCAGTCCCTAACGAGTTCGTAACTCGGGGACCCCCTGTATATATACACTGATCTGCAAATGTGTACACTTCATAAAAAACTGATTGCTGCCTGTGTTTCCACAAGATTGATTCGCTATGTCTATATGTCCTGATGATGTGTCAGTTACAATTTTTTTTTCATGTCACGTGATATTTGCACAACTGTATAACAAATGAATGTCATCATACTATTTTTGAGTAATTTTGGTGAAAATATAATTTGATGTAAAGAAAATTGATGTTTTAATTAAATATTTTGTTTAAACCAATAAACCAGGCCGTGGGCAATTTTAATCCAATAAATGGCTGTTTGTTGTTTTTTATACTATGCATTTGTACTTGGATATTTGCCTGGCGCCTGCTATCCCATGGGAGGGAGGTTAGGAGGAGCTGCCTGGAGTATTTATGAGTACTACAACCAATCCCTGGCCAAATGGGCTGGCAGGGGGAGGGACCTCTTAAATATTCATGGCCAGTGGAGTTCGGGTGCAAGCTGGAAATGGAGTGGTGAGGAGGCTGTCGGTGGGCCCCTAATCTTGGGGGGTGACCTTGGGCCCGGGCCTCAGGTGCAGGAGGGATCCTCTCACAACACAAGGAGGAGTCCTGTCCAGTGGCACGGGAGCAGGTGTGAAGACAGCAGAAGCCAGCAAGCACATCCAGGATATCTCCAGGGAGAAGACAGCCGGGTGGCTGGTGAGTGAGCATTCGGGGAGGACTGAGAGACAGCCTTAGAGGACTGAGGAGTGGCAGTCTGGGAGGAGGATTGGCCAGAGGGATTGGTGGGAGGGGCAGCTACAGCCAGGTGAGCTGGCAGTGCCTGGGGAGGTGGTGCTGGGACCCATGGCCACGGGATGATAGCTGGACACTGCAACTTTTTCTACACACCAAAGGGGCCCGTGGTTCCTGCCTGTAAAGGGCTATTACTAAATCTGGCTGAGTGCCTTGTCAGATCCCCCAAACAGTGTTCCAGCTAGTGTTTATGCAGGCAAGATTTGTGCAGGAGGCAGAAGAGGAGTGTATATACGGACTGCATATAGTTGCGTCCCTAAAGAGTTTCTTTGCTGAAGAGTCAGATGGGCATCCCATGGTAATGTAGAAAAAAATGATACGCACTCCGGTTGTTGCTCTTAAAATGTCTTCATTTTATTGAATAGCCACAGTGAACAAATGCAGATTAAGTCAGTTGACTTATAAGGCCTTAGTCATAACCCATCCCATCTTATGGTGCCCCTGTCCCCATCCAAGTTTATTATTCCTAATAGACAAAACAAAGTTGCTGGACTGTTTCCTGACTCAAGTGTGCTGTGGAAATTTGGTGTGCCTGGCTTTGCAGGGTGGGGGATCCCTATTCACCAGCGGCTCCTACGGGGGATGCGCTACATTAGCATGCACAGGAGTGATGACATCCCACGCCAGCAAATGAAGATGGCTGAAAACCGTTACTGAAGATGCCGGCATTACAGAGGGGCCGTTGGAAAGGTGAGTATTGATATATTTAGTTCCGCTTTAAGGCTGCTTTCACACTGGAGCGGTGGGGGCGCTGGCGGTAAAGCGCCGTTTTAGCGGCGCATTTCGGCCGCTAGCGGGGTGGTTTTACCCCCGCGAGTGGCCGAAAAAGGGTCAATACCGCCCGCAAACCGCCGCTGCAGCGGCGTTTTGCGGGCGGGTTCGGCGCGCTCCCCCATTGTTTTCAATGGGACCGGGCGCTATAGGAGCGGTAAATATACCGCTCCTATAGCGAGCCAAAGATGCGGCTTGCAGGACATTTTTGAGTGTCCTGCAAGCGCACCGCTTCAGTGTGAAAGCCCTCGGGCTTTCACACTGAAGGAACAGCAACAGCTGTTTCGGGTCGGTTTGCAGGCGCTATTCTTAGCGCAATGACGCCTGCAAACCGCCCCAGTGTGAAAGCAGCCTAAGTCAGGGAAGCTCAGCATCAAAAGTGGTCATTACCTCAGGCATATGAAATAGCCTGTAATATCAGCTTTACAAGAGCAGAAATAAAATGCGATCAAGCTAATGTCTGTATTTCCTTAAATTAAAACAAAATATGTATTTATTTTTCGCATTAACAGTTACTCAGGGAAAGTATGCAGATATTGTGCTTCTTTCATAACCTCTGGTGACACCCACAAAGCTGAAATTCCTAGTGAGAGGCTCACACGAGTCCACATAGCTCTCCGGACTGTGGAATGCTGGGATCTTGCCCGGAGTCTAAGGCATGGCTTCATCTTTACTTCATGCAAAGTGGAAACTATACAATAACTATAGCTCCAACCATTTATTTATCCTTGAAGCTGAACTCTAGGCAAACATCCTAATCCACAGATTGAATACATATTTGATAACTGTTTTTGCTTGCCAAAGGATTTGTATTTCTGTCCATCAAGTTTTGAGATTTGCACAGCTGTACTGCACCACACTGCTCTGTCCTGAAGGGGAAGGGACCTGATTTTTCTTTGCTGCATTTCAGTAATGCTTACAGGTCCTCTCCTCAATCTTGTTACTGGGCAGTGAAAGTGAAATGAGTACCGTATTTATCGGCGTATAACACGCACTTTTTCCCCCTAAAAATCAGGGGAAAGTCGTGGATGCGTGTTATACGCCGATCCCCCCCCCAAAAAAGTGGCAAAAAAAATCAAACGGCGCCGAAAAGCAGCGAGCACCGCCGAAAAAAAACGAGCGCCGCCGAAAAAAGACCGATCTGTCTGTTCGGCTCCGCTCGTAGTCCCGCCTCCCTGCGCTCGCTTCCGATACAGCAGGGAGGCAGGACTGCGAGCGGAGCCGAACAGACGGCTCAGGCTTTTCCGCCAGCGCTCGGTCTTTCAAGGCGGCAAATTTAAATGTGGGCAAGCTGAAAATAATGCTGGCAAGCTGCAAATGACACTGACAAGCTGCAAATCACACTGGGCAAAGCTGCAAATCACACTGGGCAAAGCTGCAAATCACAGTGGGCAAGCTGCAAATCACAATGGGCAAGCTGCAAATCACACTGGGCAAGCTGCAAATCACACTGGGCAAGCTGCAAATGACGCTTAAATGTAAGTGTTTTTTTTCCCCTAAACTTCCCTCCTAAAACTTTTTTTCCTTAAAATGCCCTCCTAAACTTGGGGTGCGTGTTATACGCCGATAAATACGGTACATTGATGGGCTCATCTCTCTGCCACTCTGCTTTTTTCTAGCTATCAGCATGACTAAATGCACTGCAGCACAACTGATTGGCTCCCTGTGTGCTTCTCCCTCCCAATCTCTGAGCTCTGCTCTACAGGGACTACAAAAGGTTGATATAAAGTCATATATTTATACTGCATGGAGTTAAAAAATTATTTTAACGATGCATTAATGATTAATTAGTTGTATTAAATTGTAACATTTATGTCTGCCTGGAGTTCAGCTTTAAAGTGTATGTAAAGCAACAGCGGCGATCTCTACAAGTTGAAAAATAGCTACTTTTAGGTAGTTGTCAGTAGAATGCGTTTCAACTCGTTTCTGCTCGTTTGATCTGCCCCTTTCAGGCATTCTGAATTTCCCTCAATTCCCTCATGCTTACAACAACCCAGAAGCGTTATGCTGGGGGTGGGGTAGAGGAACCAAATATGTTTATAAACTCTTTGCACTTGACAGCATTAGGTCCTTCAAACACCAATTCGCCATCATATTCATACTCTTCTCCAATGCCAACTGGATTCCCCCAAATGTTTGACTGCATTTGAAAATTGGTGCCATGAAGACCCTTTCCTGAAAGGTTTAGTGTCTTATTTATACGCTTCGTTGATGGATACCATGGGACCCCTCACGTTTCCCTACATTTCTAAATGGGAAGCTGACCTAGGTAAAACCTTGGACCAGTCCACCTAGAACCATATTTGTCTTGACTCCTCTAAAGCCCCATACACACGCGCGGATTATCCGAGGACCAGGTCCGTCGGATCATGTCCGTCGTACTTTGTCCGATGTTGGTTTTGCGTACACACGGTCGGACAAAATTGTCGGAAAATCCGATCATTCTGAACGTGGTGACGTTTGTTGCCTACGACGGGACTACGTAGAGGCTAGTAGCCAATAGCTTTGGTCTTCTAATGTGATCTGAGCATGCGTAGCACTTTGTCCGTCGGACTATCATACACACGATCGGATTTGGTGTGATCGGACCTTGTTGTCCAAAAATCTATCCAGCAGGAGATAGGACTTTGTCCGTCGGACAATCCGACGTACACTGTCCGATGGTGCATACACACGGTCGGATTTTTCGACAACATTGTCCGATCGGACAGAATCCATGCGAAAATCCGACCGTGTGTATGGGGCTTAAGTGTTCTCGGAATATATTTGCCCAACAGAAAGTCTAAAAGTTGCTTTGTCACTGGTACATAACCCCATAATGGGTAGCCAGATTTGTCCCCTTGGCATTCCCCATGTGTTTTCGGTATTGCAGGAAACCAGGTACCTTATTCCACATTTGGTGGCCCTGCCCGAAGGCTCTGCAATTCTGGACTCGTGTCTATTCAATGATCAGATCAGTCTTAAAAGTCTCCCTAACTAGAACAAAACATGGATGAGCATCCTGACACACCGGGATGAGGCCTAACATGTTAGGACTTTATTCAATTTGTATAACTGTGTCAGGGCTGGGCTCAGCCCTTCCTTCTCTGAGCTGGCCGCTCAACTGTCGGCTAATTTCCAGCTCCTATCTCTCCACAGTGAGTCACCTGTTGATGATATGCTGCTCATCAGTCCTGCCTACTTAAGCCCTCCAGCCCAGATGATCTCTGCCTTCGCCTTGGTCAACATCACAGAGACATCTCCTGTGTTCCTGTTAAAGATTTGTTTGGCTGACATTCCTTCAGGCTGCAGATCCTGCTTGCTGTTCCACTACGCTGATCCCTGGCTCCCCGACTTTCTGGCTTGTCTGACTATCCGTTCCGGTTACCGAACTTTGGCTATCTTTTGACTACATTTGTTCTATTTACTTTTATTACTAAACAAGTGGGATTTAACTGTACCTCTGTCTCGGTCTGATTCATGGTTTCTGACAAACTGATATATAGAACAAAACGGGGATAAGCATGCTGACGCACCAAAGTCACCAGGACGAGGCCTAACGTGTTAGGACTTTATTGAATTTGTATAAGTGTTATACATTATATGCACATATAACAGTTATACAAAATTAATAGAGTGCTAACGTCTTAGGCCTCATCCCAGTGGCTTTGGTGCGTGGATATGCGCATCCCGATTTTGTTCTAGTTAGTGTATTTGCCACAGAAAGGTAGATTTTGTGTAGATAATCATGCTATAGTTTAGTTGGTGTTAAATGTCTCCCTGGTATGCGACTCCTAGGAGCCTTAATTCCATCCCTAACCAAGGGCCAGAGGTGGCTTGTGGGGTTTGTGGTCCCAGCGGCCGGACAGACATTGGTGTGAACGTTCCTCAGCTTATCTGAGGTTAGACAGCGGCTTATGCAAACCATGGTCCCAGAGAAGCTCACTTCAATACTTACAAATAACTATACCAAATTCTTGAAGATTTAGGACCCATGGATAAACTACAGTTATCATTTAAACTTGGGCCATTCTTTACTTTCCATTTGACTGTTTGGACAACCCATCTATAAACTATGCAGTGGGTTGGACCGCATAGGAAGCTCTTCCTGTCCCCTGCCTTTCTCCAGGCAAACCCCCTCCTCTTATTCTTTCCCCCTTCCTTTACTGTCTGCCGAGGTCTTCAGGTGGTTGCCTTCCCCTCCTTCTTTTTCTCTCCCTTTATTCTGAGCTCTTTCTGGGGCTCCAGCACATTTTTCTTTTTCCCATCTATTTGAGGCAAATGCCCAATTGCATCTGTCTTCTTTGGCCCGCCTTCTGTGCTGTACCGCTGATTAAATTTGGGCTTGTTTGTACCATCTATAACCAGCAAACTTATTCAATTAACTATTTAATCATTCTTGACAGAAATGTTACCATGTATCCATTTTGGTTACCTTTTCCCCCTTATATTCTTTTGTACATTCTGTTTTGTTTATCTCCGACACAAGATTTGAAAACCTAATAAAATCTTTGTAAAATAAAAAAATGCAGACATTTAAAAAAAAATCCCATACAGCAGAAAGAGAGTCTTGTTATGCAACTTCAATAGCAGCATTGAAAATCCTTTAAATAACAAGTTTAGAGAATGCTGTACATGGTATTACAGAACAGCATCATTTTCACAGACAGTCTCGGTGACAGCACACACTTTACACTTATTTGGCGATGGAATTGTTTTCTTTGTTAAAATTATTGGGACTAGTTCTCACTCTCAAGGAACAAGGAAGTAAAAATCTATAGAAAAGAGGAAAGGCAGGGGAGTCCTTTTGCTCTATGATTTTAAAATAATATTATAAATGTTTTAAATATTAAAAAATATTTATAATATTTAAAATATGTGTAGCGATGACATTCTTGTCTATTGATATATGTACGCAGGTTATAACAAAAGTCTATGGACGTTTCTATGGCTTAGTATTTGGTGCCATCTAGCGACCAAACACAGATAGTGGACTTAAGTGATTTTTGCTTTCACAAAGCACTGAGCTTTTTACAGGAAGTGACTGTTATTTACATGGGAGAATTGACCTTTTTACCCAGGATGCCGGGTGACCTACCCATGGACACCCTCTCTGACAGTGCATGCTGGGTAGGACATAAAAGGAGCCTGAGCGGCCATCTTAGGTCTCTTGGGAACGCATGGTCTGCCTGTGAGGACTTGTGAGGAGGTCTCCTGGAGGAAGTGGCCTACAGCTATTGCGGAACGCAACCCCACTCGATTGTGTGATTGACCTGAAGGTCTCAGAGACACAATGACTGGATTGGGAAGATCCAGAGACACTCGTTTGAACATTGGAAGACCGGTCCACCTATCGGAACGGAGTGACGGAGCCAGCTGACAGAGAAGCAAGCTGCAAACACCGGACCAAAGCTACCATACAAAGCTCCGATCCAGTTGGTGAGCGGGTTGCAGCCCACAGTTTATTAACTTTTGCACCTAGTCAGACTTATATACAGGCCTCGCTGGGACACATAGTCCTTACGGAAGAGGAGTATAGCAACTGGCACTAGGCAGGCATAAGGCCTATCTGCTATTGCATCTCAAGCCTTGTATCATAGTTACTGAAGCGACCCCAGGATCATCTTTGACTCAACTTTGATTGTTTTACTTGGATTACAAATTATAATAAATTATCATTGCTAGCAGAAGACAAGAAGACTCAAGACTAAGTACTTTAAGTGAGATCTCACAATAGTAGGGGGTAGGGGGTAGGATCTCACAAAAGTAGGGGGAGCTCCGTGTATCTATATTGTTGATAATTGTTTTACCAAAATTCATTGTCCTGCCATTCTATGTTGGGATGACAGCACAATTACTTTAGTCACCTGTTTACCAATATATACAGTAAAATATACTTTGGTTAAGTGCCCCATTGTGTGGGGTATTGTTTTCTCCCAGCAGGTGGAGCCAGTGGATCCTGAGAGGACATTACAGATATATTGTGTTATATTATATTGTTCTGTATTGTATTGCACCACAGCTGTGTCAAGGGGACTGAGTCAAGTTAGTGGGGTTTATTGGCTGAATGCTGGCCCAAATCAAACCAGCAGCTCCTTCGGGGGTCAGTGCTACACATGTATAATATAAATATTGTACTTCTGAAAATATTATAAATATTGTACTTCCGAAAAGGTTCTAATGCAATAACTCACATCTGGAGAGGTTGTAGGCAACATAAAAATGGTGTGCGCAACCTACAGTAAGCGTTTGTGGAAATGTGGAATGTTTTGTAAGGATTGGTCACTTTTTGATGTGGCACAAAATTTATGGAAAATTAAAAGATACAGAAGAAAAGAGGGTGTGGGGGAGCAATACATATATTATTTATTTATTTATTTATTTACAATTTACATATAATAAGTCATAAAGGGGGAGGAAAGAGTACTGATAATTTTCGAAGGATATCTAAATTGAATCTAAAAGTAGAATTTACATTGACATATAAAAATGTCATACAGTATTATGTCACCATACAAGTACATGAGGGCATGATTAGCATATGAAGAGGGAGAATAGATAAATAGAATATTGCAGGGACGTGCAGTCAGGGGAGGCAGGTGAGGCAGAGCACACCCTGATTGCAGCAGACTGAGAGGATGAGCTCATAGTGCCTCTGACTTCTTGTCAGAGGCACTGAGTTCAATGGGCAGCTTGGAGCCTTGGACCAATGGTAAAGCACCATTGGTCCAAGCTGTCCAAAAAAATTGCTACGGTGAAGGCTCTCCTCTGACTGCAAAGTCATAGAAGGAGGCATGTGTCTAAAAGACAAATGCACCCTTCCAGCCCAGCCCTCTTAAAGTGAAGTCTTGCTTTTAAAAAAAACATATACTTATACTTACCTACTCTGTTGCAGTGGATATGCACAGAGCAGCCTGGATCCTCCTCTTCCCGGGTCCCTCTTCGCTGCTCCTGGCCCCTCCCCCTTGACGAGTTCCCTCATAGACCAGCAGCTTGCTATGGGGGCACCCAAGCTGAGTCAGAGCTCCGTGTATCCACGCAGACATGGAGCCTCAACCCTGTTGCCGTGGATATGCACAGAACAGCCTAGATCCTCCTCTTCTCGTGTCCCTCTTCGCTGTTCCTGGCCCCTCCCTCCTGATGAGTGCCCTCATAGACCAGCAGCTTGCTATGGGGGCACCCAAGCTGAGTCAGAGCTCCATTAATCCAGTCAGACATGGAGCCTCAACCCGGCCCGCCCCCTCTCTCACCTGATTGACTGACATTGATTGACAGCCATGGGAGCCAATGGCGCTGCTGCTGTGCCCCAGCCAATCAGGAGGAGAGTCCTGGACAGCCGAGGGAATCGTGGACATTGCTGGATAGAGAAGGGGCTCAGGGTAACTATTAGGGGGTGCTGGGGGGGGGGGCTGCTACACACATGAAAACTTAATACATAGAATGCAACCTTTTGACTTTACAACCCCTTTAGCTACAAGGGTGTAAGGTTTTCCCATAATCCCGTGTTTTTTCTCACACAGTTAAGAGAGAGAATCTGCTGCTGCTGAAAATGTACTTTTTTTAACCACTTAAGGACAGAGTCTCTTTCTGAGATTTTTTTTTTTTTTTTTTTAAATCTTTATTTATAATTGTTTTTCAAAATACATCATCATAGTAACACCATTTCATAATCTCTTAATTCATTTTAGACATACTTATCTTCCCCCATTTCCTCCCCCCCACCCCCCTCCCAACCTTGCTTGATTCTCTAAAGGGGTCCACGTCTCAATCCCTTCTTGCACGTAGTGACTCCCAACAATATGGAATGTGATAGGGAGTCTAGGTCGTAACTTCAAAAAAATATCTCCAGGAATCTTTAAATTTATCCCAAGCCACCCATCTATGCTTCAAGTCTGCCTCGACCTCCCCCAAATTTACTTCCGCTGTTTCTATTCTTTGAATCATATTGACGCTAAAAATCCATTCCCGGATAGTTGGGCCCGCCGCTTCCCGCCATTTCTTCGGGACAAGATTCTTTGCCTCATTTAAGAGAATCAGGGTCAGTGAAATCTTATACTGTGTCCATGGTGTCTCCGTCCCATGGAAAAGACACACCCATGGATCCTCCTCTACTACATCCCCAGTGATCAAATATATCAAGTCCAATATTACTTTCCAATATTTATTTATCTCCGGGCAATCCCATAATATATGTGCCAGCGTACCCCTTGATTTACACCCTCTCCAACACTCCGGGGACACCCCAACCTGGATTTTGCTCAGTTTGTGGGGGGTAATGTACCATCTTGACAGACATTTGAAATTATTTTCCACTAAATTAATGGGAAATACCGTACTGTGAATTGTTTTAAATATTTTCTCCAGCCTATTTTTACCACACTGTGACCCCAATTCTTCTTCCCATTTTTTGACGTATGGAGGTACGTCCAATCCATCTTCATTTATTAAAAACTTATAGATTCGGGAGATACTATGCCTCGCGTCCCCCCGGATACACAGTTTTTCCAACTGGGTGTACTTATCCTCCCCGCGTAACGGGCGGGGGAGACTTTCCACGAAGTGTTTTAATTGGGTATACCTCCAGGCGTCAATTGAAATCATTTCTGTTAACCTACTTAACTCCTGAAATGTGCAAATTTCACCCATTTTGGTTATATCTCTCAATTGTGCGCTTTCTATCTTAATCCAGTTCCCCCCAACTTCGCTTCTTCCTGGTTCAAACATTGTGTTATTTTTTATATATATTAAAGTGGAATTAAATTTCAGTTTATTTTTTTTATACAAACTATCCCAGGTATCTAATGTGACCCTAGTTATCTCATGTGCTTTTTTTATCAAGTTTCCTAAACCTAGGTGGGTTCCAAATGTCGTGACCTAAATCTCTACAGCTTACTGTGTACTCTAGTTTAATCCATCTTTTATCTTTACCTCCACCAACCCAATCAATCGCCCGTGATAGTGAGATCGCTCGGAAATATTTTTCAAAGTCGGGGACTGCTAATCCCCCATGCTTCTTCTCCCGGCTAAGTATACTGGCAGCGATACGCGGCTTCTTGTTAGCCCAGATAAATCTTGAAATTATTTGATTTAAGGATTTAAAAAACGGGGTGGGAATGGCTAAGGGAAGCATCTGAAGTTTATAGTTAATCTTTGGAGTAACAATCATTTTTAATGCGTTTATACGGCCGATCCAAGAGAGCGGTCGTAGAGACATTTTACGTAGTTCTATTCTTATTTCATCTAGTAGAGGGAGAAAATTTATAAAATATGTTTTTTTTGTTGTTTCTGCTAGTCTGATCCCCAAATATTTAATACTTTCTCTCCAGGGAAATTTAAATTTGTTTGCTAATGAGTCTGCTTCGGCTTTTTTCAAGTTAATGTTTAATATTTCTGACTTTCCAAGATTAATTTTTAGATTTGAGATTCTGCCAAAAATTTTTAGTACTGATAGTAAATTTGGGATAGTGATCCTGGGGTTAGAGATATAAAAGAGCACATCATCTGCGAAAGCAGCGAGCTTGTGTACCTCGCTTCCTACCCTGATGCCCGAGATGTCATTGTTTTTACGGACCATTGAGAGAAGAGGCTCCAGCGCCAGGACGAACAAAAGGGGCGACAACGGGCAACCCTGACGTGTTCCATTATGCATGGTAAACGTCTCCGAGGGTACCCCGTTTACCCGAACTGACGCCTGAGGCTGGAAATAAAGCATCTTAACCCATTGTAACATCCTAGGACCAAACCCCATCGTCTCCAAAGTACCCATCATATGTCCCCAGTCTACCCTGTCAAAGGCCTTCTCGGCATCTATTGACAGGAGTAGACTGGGGATCTTGTCCCGCCTGGCCGCATGGAGTAACAATAGGGTCCGGACCCCATTGTCCCGCCCCTCTCTCCCCATGACAAACCCAACCTGGTCAGGATGAACAAGTTGGGCAAGCCTTCCCTTTATTCTCATTGCAAGCACCTTGGCATAGAGCTTGGTGTCGGTATTTAGTAAGGCTATCGGACGGTAGCTTGAGCACAAGGTTCTATCTTTGCCTTTTTTGTGGATAAGAGTGATTGAGGCCCTCAAAGCTTCCCCCCCCATTATACAGTCCGTGCCCAGGTGGTTCCAATACCGACACAACCTAGGCACCAATATGTCTTTATATTTTTTCAGGTACGTCAGCGTGAAACCATCCGGGCCCGGGCTCTTTCCGCTTTGTGAGCTCTGCAAGGCCTTGAAGATCTCCGCCTCTGTTATGGGGCTATCCATGCTTAATCTATCCACCTCTGTGAGAGACGGTAGCACGCTATCCATGAGGAAGCTTTTGCCTTCTGTTCCCGGTTCAAAGTTCTGCTTCCCCTCCTGTCTGACGTCATACAAACTTTCGTAGTATGTCTTAAATGCCTTTGCTATTCCTTTAGTCGAGCTAACCATTTCACCAGACTCATTCTGTATTTTCTCGATGTAGTTAATCTCCCTTTTCTTTTTCAGTACCCGGGCTAGATTTTTTCCTGTCCTGTTTCCCCACTGACGTTTCTCCTTTGCTATTTTAAAAAAAATGCTTCCTAGAATCTATTTCCAAGGCAGTTTTTAACTCTTCTCTTTTACTTATTAGCTTATGGTATAGATCTTGATTTGAACTCTTATTACTTTTGTGGTCCCTTTCGAGCCTCTGGATCTCCTCTGTTAGTCCTAAAAACTTCAATTTTTTTTCTTTTTTTTGCCCAGCTCCAATGGAGATGAGCACTCCCCTTATGTACGACTTGTGCGCCTCCCATAACGTCGCGGGTGAAACATCCCCCGTGTCGTTCTGGGAAAAAAAGAATTTGATTTCCCTTTTAATTAAGTCTGATGTATCCGATTCCAATATCAAATTGTCGTTGAGACGCCACGAAAAGGGGTGCCTTTGATTCTCGGGGGTCCCCACCCTTAACGAGACAGGGGAGTGATCAGACAAAGTCGTTATCTCAATTTGGGACGAGACAACACGGTCCAATAATCTATGGTCTATTAGAAGGTAGTCCAGACGGGAGTGAGTCCCGTGGACTGGTGAAAAAAAGGTATAATCTCTATCTTTAGGGTGCGCAACGCGCCAACTGTCAACCAGCTGGTTTTGGGATATTTTTCTCTTCAATTTTTTCAGTTGTATTGGGCTCCGCCTATACACCAGTGACGTACTGTCAAAACTGGGGTCTAAACAAAAGTTAAAATCTCCCGCTAGGACCACCTCACCCATTTTAAACCTCTGTACTCGTCCTAAGACCTGAGAAAAAAATTTTATTGGGTTTTTATTTGGACCATAAACATTAATGAATGTAAACATATTTTCCCCAACTCTCCCCCTCAAAAAGAGATAACGACCCTCTGAGTCCTCCAGTCTATCTAACAATGTAAATTTAATATTTTTGGAAAATCCAATAGCAACTCCCTTTGACCCTACGGTCGGGGAGTCGCTATAAAACCAATTTGGGAAATCTCGGGAGAATAATTTAGTATTCCCCCCTCGAAAAAAATGCGTTTCTTGAAGAAACGCTATATCAGTCTGATACCTACTGAGTTCCCTCAAAATTTTATATCTTTTTACCGGAGAGTTTAATCCCTTCACATTATATGTTAGGAGTTTTATTTCACCGCTTACTATTTTTCTTTTTATAGGGATGAGTCACTGGACCCTTTGTGTCTCTCTTAGATATTCTCACTGCAAGGTTCCCACCCCCCCCCCCTCCCTTCCCCCCCTCCCTCCCTTCCCCCCCTCCCCTATCCGGTCGTGTTCCGACCCCATGAGAACCAAGAGGAAACCTATCCGAACCATCCCTGAGTATAACCCAGGACATCCTTCTAGGGCCTCTAGTTCACCTTACCCCAGGGTGTCACTCGGCCCCCGCGGCCCTCCCCGGAGGAACATCCCCCGCCCCCCGATATACAGGGGGGGCGGGGGATGTCCCCCCGGGGCCCCCCCACCCCCAACCAGCCCCCTACCCCCCACCCACCTCCCCTCTCCCCGTCCCCACCCCAAACCCTGTGCACACCCTTCAGGGCTAGAGCCAAAACTACCGCCTACATAAAAAAAAAAAAAAAAAATCACAACCTTCAGATTCTAGCCACCAATTCCCCCCCCCCCCCCAGGCAAAAATCTCAAGTAAATCAACAAATTTGCAAACTCGTTTCACCT
This sequence comes from Lithobates sylvaticus, assembly GCA_028564925.1. Lineage (NCBI taxonomy): Eukaryota > Metazoa > Chordata > Amphibia > Anura > Ranidae > Lithobates > Lithobates sylvaticus. The sequence continues at coordinate 185,616,844 of CM053029.1, read as the reverse complement.
TCCCCTCGAACCTCTCCCCCATCAATGGGGAATGACGGGGGGAGGTATGCCCAGGGCCTGGCAGAAGTCCTGCAGTTCATCAAGGAATCTCATCCGCACGGTCTTCCCTGATTTTATAGCTATTAATGAAGCTGGGAAGCCCCAACTGTATTTTATGTTTGCGGATCTCAGCGCCTCCAATAGAGGTTTCATCTGACGCCTCCGAGCTAGCGTTTTAGCCGATAAATCCGTAAAAACCTGGAGGTCAACAGAGTCAAATTTCAAAGGGGGGTTGTTTCTCAATTTTGCCCAAATGTTGGATTTATCTTCATAGTAATGAAACTTGACGATAACGTCTCTAGGGGTTTCCTGATGCGATGCACCCTATCGATTTTGAAGACCGCGCCCTCGGGTCTCCCTAACAGGGGGTTGAAAATGAGGTGTATTTTTACAGCTAGGTCCTCTCCCTGTTGTTCTGGGAGTGATCTAATCTGCAGGTTCTGCCTCCTATTTTGATTTTCTTGATTCTCAATAAGATATTCAATGTCTCTATGTTTTGTCTCCATTTTATTCATTTGGACTTTGAGGTCCAATATTTCTTGTGCTTGAATGACCACTAGGTCCTCCACTTTCTCCACTCTATTTACTATCAGGCCTAGGTCCGACCTAACATTAGAGATTTCTGATTTAATGACTCCCTCTAACTTAGAGAACATTTCCGCCATTTCAGACTTGGTTGGTATATTAGTTAAATTTCTTTGTTCTAGAGAGTAGCTAAGGTCCCGGGCTCCTTCTGTATCACCTTCCAACCTAGAAAGATCGGTTTGTTCGGCCTTCAGGCGTTCTATCTCCTTTTTTTTTTCCTTTGTACTCTGCTGTTTTTTCTCCATTTCTGGGCGTTTTAGACTGATGTCTTTGATATATTTCTGGATTGTGCTAGTGTTGGGATTTTCCTTGGGTGTCTTTGGTTCTGTCCCCCTCAAGGCCCTTCCTTTCATTTTTGGTTTTTATATATCGGGGGCACGAGAACTGTGCCCAGGAAGGCAGGTAGCACACTCCGCAAGAAAGGCGCAGCGAGAGATCTCTCCCTCCCTGCACACACCCCCAATACGGGAAAAACAGACAGGCCACCAGTCCCTATCAAGTAATACTAGCTTGAGTTTTTCATATGGGCTGAGACAGGAAAACTTTAACCGATCCTTATACAGAGATGCTGGACCTTCTAAATACACACGCTGAATAATTCGTGCTCAGAGGGGTACGAAAAAGAGAGCCAAGGTCAGGGAAGCACCGTCTTTAAAAAAGTTGCTATGAATTGTCCCAAAGACCCCATCACCACCGTCCGAGATCCCAGTGTGATCTTGCTTAATGTTTCTCACGTATTTGCCCCCTAAGGGCGGGGGTATAAGCCCCAACAAGGGGTCTCTAGCACTCTCCGGGGACTCCTAATGAACACCCTCCTTCACCATTCAAACTGTCAATACTGAGATATGCTTGAGGAGGTGAGGTGTGCGGCGTTAAATTCTCCCCCCAAGTAGATTCCCTATACCGACAAGGCAGACATAAGTCAAATCTTATGGGAAGGTAAGTGGTACTGGGAAAAAGTACATGTGGGATTCCTGAAAAGGACAACAGTCTCAGTCTGGTCTTGAGGATATGTGGGGGGGGGGGGGGTGGACGGCCGGGGGTGCCACCAGACTTACGTCAAATTTGCTTAATAAATGTTTTGATAATATTCTTGAGAGTTAAGACCAGGTAGCCCCCATACCTATAGACAAGTAATTTCATGAAACTTCAGGGCACCCCAGGTTTCAACTTTTTGTGAACAGCCCCTGTGCTGCAGCAGATGCATTCAAAAACGTGGGTCTCTTGCGTCAAGTTACATGTATAGGCATTTTCAAATTTTGACACTATGGCTTTTCCTCTTTATGTTTCCATACCTGGGGGGTACCCGGCCATACCCCCTCTTGATAAAATTCTTCTTGGTTTAATTCTTCTAAATCTCCCCAGCGGGAGGAAGTGAGGGGAGTAGAGGAGAAGGGACGAAGGGTTCAGTCCGCCGGAGAACACCTCCAGGGTCCGCTCCGTTATGGCTCAGGCTCCGTGCCTGATGTAACTTCCTGGAGTCCCGGCAGCAGTCACCCTCCGATCAGGTATGCGAGTGTAGGTGGGACAGCGTGCGCTCAGTTCCTCCGGATGTCATGGGTCCGGTCTGCGGACGGGGGGGAGAGGCGGTGGTGGCGGGGCGGTCTCAGTATCTCCTCATCGAGTCAGCATGGGCTTGCGCTCCACGCCGACTCCGCTGGTCCGACTAGGGAGTCCCTCGAGCCGCCGGCATCCGGCTCCTCCCCTAGCTCTGACGTGTCACGTCAGCATCCCGCGATGTGCTTTCTGAGATTTGTTGTTTACAAGTTAAAAACATTTTTTCTTTTGAACCCCCAAACATTATATATATATATATATTTTTTTTTTTTTTCTTACACCCTAGAAAATAAAATGGCGGTCATTGAAATATTTTCTGTCACACTGTATTTGCGCAGCGGTCTTACAAGTGCACTTTTTTTGGAAAAAATACACCTTTTTTAATAAAAAAATAAGACAACAGTAAAGTTAGCCCAATGTTTTTTTATATTGTGAAAGATAATGTTAAACCGAGTAAATTGATACCCAACATGTCACGCTTAAAAATTGTGCCCGCTCGTGGAATGGCGACAAACTTTTATTTTATATTATTTTTTTTAAATATCTCCATAGGCAACGATTAAAAAATTCTACAGGTTGCATGATTTGAGTTACAGAGAAAGTCTAGGGCAAGAATTATTGCTCACGCTCTACCGATTGCGGTGATATGTGTGATTTGAACACCGTTTTCATATGTGGCGCTACTCATATATGCGTCCGCTTCTGCACACGAGCTCGGCGGAACGGGGGCATTTAAAATAAAAAAAATTCCTATTTATTTTACCTTTTCTTTTTTCTTTTTGAAAGAAAATTGTGTCACTTTTATTCCTATTACAAGGAATGTAAACATCCCTTGAAATAGAAAAAAAGCATGGTCCTTTAAGAGCTATGGGCGAAGTGACGTTTTGACGTCGCTTCCGCCCTGCAATTATATGGAGACGGGTGGGGGCCACCTTCCCCTCACTCGTCTCCATGGCAGGCTAGAGAGAGGATCCGATTGCCTCAGCCACTACCGATGGCTCCGGTAAGCAGTGGAGGGCACCGGAGCGCGGCAGGAGGAGGGGGCCCTCTCCCGCCACCGATAAAAGTGATCTTCCGGCGAATCCGCCGCAGAGACTACTTTTATCTTGAAGCGCCCGCTGAAGAAGAGGATACCGGGGTTATAGTAGCTAGCTGCTGCCATAACAACGATTATCCTCTTCAAAGTACCGACGTATAACAATGGTGAGCGGTCCGGAAGTGGTTAATCAAGCTAAATAATATATTATTATGCTATATGTTATAACATAATAATGTATTATTTATCTATTTACTGTGAAATTACTGGTTTAAAGTTATAACATCAAGCTTCAGTAGTTTATCCGTTAACAACGCTTGAGTACAGTTTTTGGAAATATAGTAAATTACCTCAAAAACAATATATAATAATTATTTGTATATTACTGGTAATTAACCACTTGCTACCCAGGCCAATTCTGACATTTCTCTCATTTCTACATGTAAAAATCATCATTTTTTTTGCTTGCAAATTACTCAGAACCCCCAAACATTATAAATATTTTTTTAGCAGACACCCTAGGGAATAAAATGGTGGTTGTTGCAATGTTTTATATCACACGGTATTTGTGCAGCAATTTTTCAAACACGTTTTTTTTTGGAGAAGTTTAAAGTTAGCCCGATTTTTTTGTATAATGTGACAGATGAGGTTACGCCCAGTAAATAGATACCTAACATGTCACACTTTAAAATTGCGCACACTTGGAATGGCGCCAAACCTTAGTACTTAAAAATCTCCATAGGCAAAGCTTTAAAAATGTTTACAGGTTACCAGTTTAAAGTTACAGAGGAGGTCTAGTGCTAGAATTATTGCTCTAATGATCGCGGTGATGCCTCACGTGTGGTTTGAACACCATTTACATATGCTAAAACAAGTCCTTATGCTGGTTAAGTTAGTAAACTATGAGAACTAATGAAGGTGCTATATACAGTCAGGTCCATAAATATTGGGACATCGACACAATTCTAATCTTTTTGGCTCTATACACCACCACAATGGATTTGAAATGAAACGAGCAAGATGTGCGTTAACTGCAGACTTTCAGCTTTAATTTGAGGGTATTTAGAATCCAAATCAAGTGAACGGTGTAGGACTTACAACAGTTTGTATATGTGCCTCCCACTTTTTAAGGGACCAAAAGTAATGGGACAGATTAACAATCCATCAAACTTAAACTTTTTAATACTTGGTTGCAAATCCTTTGCAGTCAATTACAGCCTGAAGTCTGGAACGCATAGACATCACCAGACGCTGGGTTTCATCCCTGGTGATGCTCTGCCAGGCCTTTACTGCAACTGTCTTCAGTTCCTGCTTGTTCTTGGGGCATTTTCCCTTCAGTTTTGTCTTCAGCAAGTGAAATGCATGCTCAATCGGATTCAGGTCAGGTGATTGACTTGGCCATTGCATAACATTCCACTTCTTTCCCTTTGGTTGCTTTCCCAGTATGCTTTGGGTCATTGTCCATCTGCACTGTGAAGCGCCGTCCAATGAGTTCTGAAGCATTTTGCTGAATATGAGCAGATAATATTGCCCTAAACACTTCAGAATTCATCCTGCTGCTTTTGTCAGCGGTCACATCATCAATAAATACAAGACAACCAGTTCCATTGGCAGCCATACATGCCCACGCCATGATACTACCACCACCATGCTTCACTGATGAGGTGGTATGCTTTGGATCATGAGCAGTTTCTTTCCTTCTCCATACTCTTCTCTTCTCATAACTCTGGTACAAGTTAATCTTAGACATGTGTATGGATTGGATATGTTATAGTGCTAGTTCTACTGTGTTTGCATACCAAATTTGGGGTTTCTAGCTACAAGTGGCCCCGAGATATGTGGCCCCAAAGTCGGGTCGAAAAATGTCATTCTCTGCTGCAGAAAAGTGCTTGACATTTTGTGACCCGACTTTGGGGCCACATATCTCGGGGCCACTTATAGCTAGAAACCCCATATTTGGTATGCAAACACAGTAGAACTACCACTACAATCTCTCCAAATTTGGGGTTTATATCACCAAGTGACCCCGAGATACGTGGACCCAAAGTCGGGTCGCAAAATATTTTCGAATTCGGTTGAAATAATTTCAAATGCAGTTGAAATATTTTCAAATGCAGTTGAAATATTTTCAAATCTGGTTGAAATTATTTCAACTGCATTAGAAACTATTTCAACTGCATTAATTTGAAAATATTTCAACTGCATTGGAAACTATTTCAACCAGATTTGAAAATATTTCATCTGCATTAGAAACTATTTCAACTGCATTAGAAACTATTTCAACCAGATTTGAAAATATTTCAACTGCATTAGAAACTATTTCAACCAGATTTGAAAATATTTCAACTGCATTAGAAACTATTTCAACCAGATTTGAAAATATTTCATCTGCATTAGAAACTATTTCAACTGCATTAGAAACTATTTCAACTGCATTCGAAACTATTTCAACTACATTAGAAACTATTTCAACCAGATTTGAAAATATTTCATCTGCATTAGAAACAATTTCTATCACCAAGTAACCCCGAGATACGTGGACCCAAATTCGGGTCGCAAAATATTTTCGAATTCGGTTGAAAAAATTTCAAATGCAGTTGAAAAAATTTCAAATGCAGTTGAAATAATTTCAAATCATGTTGATACTATTTCAAGCGGATTCGAAAATATTTTGTGACCCGACTTTGAAAAAAAAAAATGAAATTGATTCTAACAGTCTGCAGAAGATCTGCAAAAAAAAAAAAGAAGTGAAATGGCTGTTAATAGTCTACAGGAGATCTGCTATTAAATTATATATTTTTTTCTATTCTGTTCTAATCTTTTCTATTTGAATTATACATTTTGGAAGATGGTTATTTACTTATATACATCTGTCACATAAAAAAAAAGATGTGAAATGGCTGTCACGGATGTCGATCGCAAGGCAAGTACATATGCTGTATGTCATTGTCCACTTGCCACAACACCTGCCACAAGTGCCAAGACACCTGCCATGAGTGCCACGTGACCGACCACAAGTGCCACGTGACCTGCCACGTGACCAAGTTGTGGATTGTCCACTTGCCATGTCACCTGCCACAAGTTATGGGGTTCCTAGCACCAAGTGACCCCCAGATATAGGGGATATGTCAAGTACTTTTCTACAGCAGAGAATTACATTTTGTGACCCGACTTTGGGGCCACATATCTCGGGGCCACTTATAGCTAGAAACCCCAAATTTGGTATGCAAACACAGTAGAACTAGCACTACAATCTCTTCAAATTTGGGGTTTATATCACCAAGTGACCCCGAGATACGTGGACCCAAAGTCAGGTCGCAAAATATTTTCGAATTCAGTTGAAATAATTTCACATGCAGTTGAAATATTTTCAAATCTCGTTGAAATTATTTCAATTGCATTAGAAACTATTTCAACCAGATTTGAAAATATTTCAACTGCATTACAAAGTATTTCAACTGCATTAGAAACTATTTCAACCAGATTTGAAAATATTTCAACTGCATTAGAAACTATTTCAACTGCATTAGAAACTGTTTCAAATCTGGTTGAAATAGTTTCTAATGCAGTTGAAATAATTTCAAATCCAGTAGAAATATTTTTAAATTCGGTTGAAATATTTTTAAATCCGGTTGAAATATTTTCAAATCCGGTTGAAATAATTTCAAATGCGACTGATTTTTCGAATTCGGTCAAAAACGAAACAAAATCCGAAAACGAATTTAACGAATCTAACTAAACAAAATGAATTAATTAACGAATTAAAACGAAACAAAACTATTTTTTTCTTTTTGCACGTCTAACACGGATGTCGATCGCAAGGCAAGTACATATGCTGTATGTCATTGTCCACTTGCCACATCACCTGCCACAAGTTGTGTATTGTTCACTTGCCACAAGTGCCACGACACCTGCCACGAGTGGCACGACACCTGCCACGAGTGGCACGTGACCGGCCACGCGTGCCACATGACCGGCCACGAGTGCCACATGACCGGCCACGAGACCAAGTTGTGGATAGTCCACTTGCCACGTCACCTGCCACAAGTTGTGGGGTTCCTAGCACCAAGTGACCCCAAGATAGGGGCGATATGTCAAGTACTTTTCTGCAGCAGAGAATTACATTTTGTGACCCGACTTTGGGGCCACGTATCTCGGGCCACTTGTAGCTAGAAACCCCAAATTTGGTATGCAAACACAGTAGAACTAGCACTACAACTACAGACTATTAGTATCTATTTCGTTTTCTCACCAGATCTCCTGCAGACTATTAGCATCTATTTCTTTTTTTAGCAGATCTCCTGTAGACTATTAACAACCATTTCACTTTTTTTTTGCAGATCTCCTGCAGACAATTAGTATCTATTTCGTTTTCTCACCAGATCTCCTGCAGACTATTAGCATCTATTTCTTTTTTTAGCAGATCTCCTGTAGACTATTAACAGCCATTTCACTTTTTTTTTGCAGATCTTCTGCAGACTGTTAGAATCAATTTCATTTTTTTTTTCAAATTCGGGTGGCAAAATATTTTCGAATCCGCTTGAAATAGGTTATAGTGCTAGTTCTACTGTGTTTGCATACCAAATTTCTGGTTTCTAGCTATAAGTGGCCCGAGATACGTGGCCTCAAAGTCGGGTCACAAAATGTAATTCTCTGCTGTAGAAAAGTACTTGACATATCCCCCATATCTGGGGGTCACTTGGTGCTAGGAACCCCATAACTTGTGGCAGGTGACATGGCAAGTGGACAATCCACAACTTGGTCACGTGGCAGGTCACGTGGCACTTGTGGTTGGTCACGTGGCACTCATGGCAGGTGTCTTGGCACTTGTGGCAGGTGTTGTGGCAAGTGGACAATGACATACAGCATATGTACTTGCCTTGCGATCGACATCCGTGACAGCCATTTCACATCTTTTTTTTTATGTGACAGATGTATATAAGTAAATAACCATCTTCCAAAATTTATAATTCAAATAGAAAAGATTAGAACAGAATAGAAAAAAATATATAATTTAATAGCAGATCTCCTGTAGACTATTAACAGCCATTTCACTTCTTTTTTTTTTTTGCAGATCTTCTGCAGACTGTTAGAATCAATTTCATTTTTTTTTTTTCAAAGTCGGGTCGCAAAATATTTTCGAATCCGCTTGAAATAGTATCAACGTGATTTGAAATTATTTCAACTGCATATGAATTTTTTTCAACTGCATTTGAAATTTTTTCAACCAAATTCGAAAATATTTTGCGACCCGAATTTGGGTCCACGTATCTCGGGGTTACTTGGTGATAGAAATTGTTTCTAATGCAGATGAAATATTTTCAAATCTGGTTGAAATAGTTTCTAATGCAGTTGAAATAGTTTCTAATGCAGATGAAATATTTTCAAATCTGGTTGAAATAGTTTCCAATGCAGTTGAAATATTTTCAAATCTGGTTGAAATAGTTTCTAATGCAGTTGAAATAATTTCAACCAGATTTGAAAATATTTCAACTGCATTTGAAAATATTTCAACTGCATTTGAAATTATTTCAACCGAATTCGAAAATATTTTGCGACCCGACTTTGGGTCCACGTATCTCGGGGTCACTTGGTGATATAAACCCCAAATTTGGAGAGATTGTAGTGCTAGTTCTACTGTGTTTGCATACCAAATTTGGGGTTTCTAGCTATAAGTGGCCCCGAGATACGTGGCCCCAAAGTCGGGTCACAAAATGTAATTCTCTGCTGTAGAAAAGTACTTGACATATGCCCCATATCTGGGGGTCACTTGGTGCTAGGAACCCCATAACTTGTGGCAGGTGACATGGCAAGTGGACAATCCACAACTTGGTCACGGGGCAGGTCACGTGGCACTTGTGGTCGGTCACGTGGCACTCGTGGCCGGTCACGTGGCACTCATGGCAGGTGTCTTGGCACTTGTGGCAGGTGTTGTGGCAAGTGGACAGTGACATACAGCATATGTACTTGCCTTGCGATCGACATCCGTGACAGCCATTTCACATCTTTTTTTTTTATGTGACAGATGTGTATAATAAATAACCATCTTCCAAAATGTATAATTCAAATAGAAAAGATTAGAACAGAATAAAAAAACATATATAATTTAATAGCAGATCTCCTGTAGACTATTAACAGCCATTTCACTTCTTTTTTTTTTGCAGATCTTCTGCAGACTGTTAGAATCAATTTCATTTTTTTTTTCAAAGTCGGGTCGCAAAATATTTTCGAATCCGCTTGAAATAGTATTAACATGATTTGAAATGATTTCAACTGCATTTGAAAATATTTCAACTGCATTTGAAATTATTTCAACCGAATTCGAAAATATTTTGCGACCCGACTTTGGGTCCACGTATCTCGGGGTCACTTGGTGATATAAACCCCAATTTGGAGAGCTTGTAGTGCTAGTTCTACTGTGTTTGCATACCAAATTTGGGGTTTCTAGCTATAAGTGGCCCCGAGATACGTGGCCCCAAAGTCGGGTCACAAAATGTAATTCTCTGCTGTAGAAAAGTACTTGACATATGCCCCATATCTGGGGGTCACTTGGTGCTAGGAACCCCATAACTTGTGGCAGGTGACATGGCAAGTGGACAATCCACAACTTGGTCACGGGGCAGGTCACGTGGCACTTGTGTTCGGTCACGTGGCACTCGTGGCCGGTCACGTGGCACTCATGGCAGGTGTCTTGGCACTTGTGGCAGGTGTTGTGGCAAGTGGACAGTGACATACAGCATATGTACTTGCCTTGCGATCGACATCCGTGACAGCCATTTCACATCTTTTTTTTTTATGTGACAGATGTGTATAATAAATAACCATCTTCCAAAATGTATAATTCAAATAGAAAAGATTAGAACAGAATAAAAAAAACATATATAATTTAATAGCAGATCTCCTGTAGACTATTAACAGCCATTTCACTTCTTTTTTTTTTTGCAGATCTTCTGCAGACTGTTAGAATCAATTTCATTTTTTTTTTCAAAGTCGGGTCGCAAAATATTTTCGAATCCGCTTGAAATAGTATTAACATGATTTGAAATGATTTCAACTGCATTTGAAAATATTTCAACTGCATTTGAAATTATTTCAACCGAATTCGAAAATATTTTGCGACCCGACTTTGGGTCCACGTATCTCGGGGTCACTTGGTGATATAAACCCCAAATTTGGAGAGCTTGTAGTGCTAGTTCTACTGTGTTTGCATACCAAATTTGGGGTTTCTAGCTATAAGTGGCCCCGAGATACGTGGCCCCAAAGTCGGGTCACAAAATGTAATTCTCTGCTGTAGAAAAGTACTTGACATATGCCCCATATCTGGGGGTCACTTGGTGCTAGGAACCCCATAACTTGTGGCAGGTGACATGGCAAGTGGACAATCCACAACTTGGTCACGGGGCAGGTCACGTGGCACTTGTGGTCGGTCACGTGGCACTCGTGGACGGTCACGTGGCACTCATGGCAGGTGTCTTGGCACTTGTGGCAGGTGTTGTGGCAAGTGGACAGTGACATACAGCATATGTACTTGCCTTGCGATCGACATCCGTGACAGCCATTTCACATCTTTTTTTTTATGTGACAGATGTGTATAATAAATAACCATCTTCCAAAATGTATAATTCAAATAGAAAAGATTAGAACAGAATAAAAAAACATATATAATTTAATAGCAGATCTCCTGTAGACTATTAACAGCCATTTCACTTCTTTTTTTTTGCAGATCTTCTGCAGACTGTTAGAATCAATTTCATTTTTTTTTTTCAAAGTCGGGTCGCAAAATATTTTCGAATCCGCTTGAAATAGTATTAACATGATTTGAAATGATTTCAACTGCATTTGAAATTTTTTCAACTGCATTTGAAATTTTTTCAACTGCATTTGAAATTTTTTCAACTGCATTTGAAATTTTTTCAACCGAATTCGAAAATATTTTGTGACCCGACTTTGGGTCCACGTATCTCGGGGTTACTTGGTGATAGAAACACCAAATTTGGAGAGGTTGTAGTGCTAGTTCTACTGTGTTTGCATACCAAATTTGGGGTTTTTGGGGTATAAGTGGCCCCGAGATACGTGGCCCCAAAGTCGGGTCGCAAAATGTCAAGCACTTTTCTGCAGCAGAGAATGACATTTTTCGACCCGACTTTGGGGCCACATATCTCGGGGCCACTTGTAGCTAGAAACCCCAAATTTGGTATGCAAACACAGTAGAACTAGCACTACAAATTTGGTGTTTCTATCACCAAGTAACCCCGAGATACGTGGACCCAAAGTCGGGTCGCAAAATATTTTCGAATTCGAAAATCAGTTGAAAACTAAACGAAATCCGAAAACGAATTTAACAAATGTAACGAATCTAACTAAACGAAATTAATTAATTAACGAATTAAAACGAAACTAAATGAAACGAATTTTTTCCTTTTGCACATGTCTAGTTAATCTTGGTCTCATCTGTCCATAGGATGTTGTTCCAGAACTGTGAAGGCTTTTTTAGATGTTGTTTGGCAAACTCTGATCTGGCCTTCCTGTTTTTGAGGCTCACCAATGGTTTACATCTTGTTGTGAACCCTCTGTATTCACTCTGGTGAAATATTCTCTTGATTGTTGACTTTGACACACATACACCTACATCCTGGAGATTGTTCTTGATCTGGCCAACTTTTGTGAAGGGTGTTTTCTTCACCAGGGAAAGAATTCTTCAGTCATCCACCACAGTTGTTTTCCATGGTCTTCCGGGTCTTTTGGTGTTGCTGAGCTCACCAGTGAATTCTTTCTTTTTAAGGATGTTCCAAACTGTTTATTTGGCCACACCTAATGTTTTTGCTATCTCTCTGATGGGTTTGTTTTGTTTTTTTCAGTCTAATGATGGCTTGCTTCACTGATAGTGACAGCTCTTTGGATCTCATATTGAGAGTTGACAGCAACAGATTCCAAATGCAAATAGCACACTTGAAATGAACTCTGGACCTTTTATGTGCTCCTTGTAAATGGGATAATGAGGGAATAACACACACCTGGCCATGGAACAGCTGAGCAGCCAATTGTCCCATTACTTTTGGTCAGTGCCGATCCTGACCTCCCTGGGGCCCTAAGCAAAATTTTGCTAAGGGGCCCTCTACCTGACCCGTGATGCCATGAGCTATGGGAACCATTTGCCATTGCCACACATTCACACCTGACACTTCAGTGCGCCCAATACAATCCTCCCTCCTTTAAACAAAACAGTCAAAGAATAAGTACAACAATATAGAACAGACATGTATATAATATATATATCTTTACATATCTGAGTGCGGATCCCCCACTTACATCAGGGTCCCCAGAGAGCCCCCCTTACATCAGGGTCCCCAGAGAGCCCACACTTACATCAGGGTCCCCAGAGAGCACCCCCCTTACATCAGGGTCCCCAGAGAGCACCCCCTTACATCAGGGTCCCCAGAGAGCACCCCCCTTACATCAGGGTCCCCAGAGAGCACCCCCCTTACATCAGGGTCCCCAGAGAACCCCTCCTTACATCAGGATCCCCAGAGAGCACCCCCCTTACATCAGGGTCCCCAGAGAGCATCCCTATAAAGCCCCTCCTTACATCATGGTCCCCAGAGAGCCCCCCATACATCAGTGTCCTCCCAGAGCCTCCCTACTTACATCAGGGTCTGCAGCATTGCCCTTTACATCAGAGTTCCCCCTTGCACTGTAAGGTGGAATCCTGCATACTATGATGTAAAGGGGAACTCTGGGAATGTGGGGAGGACTCTGGTGACCAGAGAAAGAAAACACTAAGATAAGGGGGTTTACTGATATAAGGGGGAAACCTTTATATAAGTGCCCCCTTACAATATTGTACACCATTGGTATCCTCTGATGTTCTAGTCACTCTGGTAACTGTCTGCCAAACCTTCAAATTGATAACACCCGTCTTCTAACAGCTCAAGTTAGACACCTTTGAAAGAATACTTGTCTTTTTCTAATCCGCTACCATCTTTTCTAGTGATGTACCCTTTATCAGACAGATGCAGCCACATGTAAAGTAAACAGCATTACAAATGAATTTTTGTTCAAAGGAATCTTAATGCTACCCATAGGCTTCTTGTCCATGTGTTGTGGACACTCCTCTGCAATGGATGACACAGGGGAAAAGGCTCACCTCACAGGACTGGAGTGGCTTTTCTATAAGGTTATCTTACACAGAATTAGTTAGCATACGTGTTAGAAAACGGGGTTGTGGGTATGTTCAGTTTGATGGTTATTATTGTTGGTTATTGAAAAAGATATCAGTTTTCAAGTTTATCTTAAGACTACAAAAACCAAAACATTTCATTTGTTGATAGTGAGGACGCATCCTTCAGATATTTCCAAGATATAGCTGATCCTAAACATCTCCTCATCATTGAAAATATAGTAAGTAGTGATCCGCGTGCTGTCAGCCAAAGCAATAATGATGACTTAACATATACAATGTAAATAATTCAAATAATTCCTGTGCAATATTGATAAACGCATATGTCTCAAGGACGGACACCAACAATTACGTGAAAATGCCTGTAAAACAGTAGTTATAACCACTTAACATATACAGTATCTCACAAAAGCGAGTACACCCCTAACATTTGTGTAAATATTACCATATTTATGGGTGTATGCTGGCGTATAACACGTACCCCAATTTAAGAGGGAAGTTTCAGGGGGTAAAAACATTTTTTTTAAATAAACCAATTTGAAGCAAAATAATGGTCAGTGAGCATCAATGTAGCCTGATTAGTGCTCATCTGTAGCTTTAGTGCAGCCTGATCTGTGCCCATCTGCAGCCTTTTCTATGCCCATCTGCAGCCTTATCTGTGCCCATCTGCAGCCTGATCTGCGCCCATCAATGCAGCTCACCATCTCTTCTTGCAGGAAATCACCGAGCTGTCATCTGTTTACTCGGCTCTCAGTCTGCAGAAACATACACAGTTCCGCCTCCGCCATCGGCATTGGACCAGCTCCTGTGATAGACAGAACACTGGTCCAATGGTGATGGCGGAGGCGGGACTGTGTGTGTGCCGTGTGAGCCGAGTGAGAGCCGTGTTAGAGCCAAGTGGAGAGGAGATGACAGCTCTGTCATTTCCGGCGGCACTCGTCCCCCACCTTCCCCTCCGAGGTATGCTGTTGGAGTATAACACGCACCCGCGATTTTCCCCTTATTTTCAGGGGAAAAAAGTGTGTGTTATAATATACCGTATTTATTGGCGTATATCTTTTCATGTGACAACACTGAAGAAATTACACTTTGCTACAATGTAAAGTAGTGCGTGCACAGCTTGTATAACAGTGTATGTTTGCTGTCCCCTCAAAATAACTCAACACACAGCCATTAATGTCTAAACAGCTGACAACAACTAAGTGAAAATGTCCAAATTGGGCCAAATTAGCCATTTTCCCTCCCCACTGTCATGTGACTCGTTAGTGTTACAAGGTCTCAGGTGTGAATGGGGAGCAGTCTCTCATACTGGTCAATGGAAGTTCAATATGGCACCTCATGGCAAAGAACTTTTTGAGGATCTGAAAAAAAGAATTGTTGCTCTACATAAAGATGGCCTAGGCTATAAGAAGATTGCCAAGACCCTGAAACTGAGCTGCAGCACAGTGGCCAAGACCATACAGCGGTTTAACAGGACAAGTTTCACTTCAGAACAGGCCTCACCATTGTAAGTAAATATCCAGTAATATAAGGTGACTTGATCGCTCTCTTCCCATGTCACCACTGTGCTCTCTAGCCTCTCACCTTAAATACGCTTGATAAAGCATATAGTGATATCTCTCAAGGGTGTTGGTCGACCAAAGAAGTTGAGTGCACGTGCTCAGCGTCATATCCAGAGGTTGTCTTTGAGAAATAGATGTATGAGTGCTGCCACCACTGCTGAAGAGGTTGAAGTGGTGGGGGTCAGCCTGTCAGTGCTCAGACCATACGCTACACACTGCATCAAATTGGTCTGCATGGCTATCATCCCAGAAGGAAGCCTCGTCTAAAGATGATGCACAAGAAAGCCCGCAAACACTTTGCTGAAGACAAGCAGACTAAGGACATGGATTACTGGAACCATGTCCTGTGAACCACGATAAACTGATTTGGTTCAGATGGTGTCAAGCGTGTGTTGCGGCAACCAGGTGAGGAGTACAAAGACAAGTGTGTCTTGCCTACAGTCAAGCATGGTGGTGGAAGAGTCATGGTCTGGGGCTGCATGAGTGCTGCTGGCACTGGGGAGCTACAGTTCATTGAAGGAACCATGAATGCCAACATGTACTGTGACATACTGAAGCAGAGCACGATCCCCTCCTTTCAGAGACTGGGCCGCAGGGCAGTATTCCAACATGATAATGACCCCAAACACACCTCCAAGACGATCACTGCCTTGCTAAAGAAGCTGAGGGTAAAGGTGATGGACTGGCCAAGCATGTCTCCAGACCTAAACCCTATTGAGCATCTGTGGGGCATCCTCAAATGGAAGGTGGAGGAGCGCAAGGTCTCTAACATCCATCAGCTCCGTGATGTAATCATGGAGGAGTGGAAAAGGACTCCAGTGGCAACCTGTGAAGCGCTGGTGAACTTCATGCCCAAGAGGGTTAAGGCAGTGCTGGACATCAGCTGGGGTGCGATGAGGACGTGAGAGCATACGGTGCCTCATAGAGGGAGGGGCCTGATCCAAGAACAGCTGGTGGACGGAGCTGAGCGAGTACACGCAGTACGAGAGACTGCGTGATCTCCCGTCGATGATTTCCTGTGACCGCGAGAGCCAGATCAGCGAGCCAGCGTCCCCTGTTGCCACGCATCGCAGAGGATATCGGCGCGAAATGCAGGAGACGCCGCTCTGATAAACAACAAGCGGCGTTCCTCACGGTTTTGGTACCTGCTTCCCCGCAAGTCTCTCCCCCCGCTTTTCTCCCCCCACATCCACCCACACAAGCCTACTGAGGAAAGTGGAGAGAAACAAGCGACCCTCACAGACCTCCAGATGTAAGAAAACGCTACAAGGGTAAGACCCCATTTTATGGGGAAAATAGCTACTCAGGATGGTCTAAGCAATTGAAGATGCCTTCGAAAGTGGTGAGTGTTGCCTATTATTTATGCTATAAAACAATGCCTAAAAATATTATATGGATGGAACATCGGATGTAGACTGCAAGGATAGCCATAAAAGACAGAAACACTGGTTATACCCCTTTTGAGAGATACCCTAGATATATAACACAGCATTTAAATAGCAGGACAACGTAAACAGCTGGATATAAACCGAGCGGAATACTTCTGGTGTAAAAAGGGGCAAAACACTAAGTAAAAAACGTATAAGTCTTCTTAGGCAAAGAACAACAAGAACAGGGGGATTTGCCATACCCAGTGAAGATCTATAATCTAAAAATAAACGCCATATAAATGTCTTAACGCTGTCATCATTGCAAAACCTCTGCGCCCCCCCTGTCTCCTTTTTTTTTTTTTTGCTACCCCTTACCTTTGGTGTAAATTGTAGCTAAAACTGATGTATATAATTATGCGATGGATGAGGGTATTCTGTAGCGGAAGGTCTTTAAACAGCGAATGAGAGAATTTCCATTTAAAGGGGTATACATGTACCCATGCAGTAAAAGGTAGACAGAGAGAGGAGGCTGGTTTCAGCTATTAAGGCCACTACTACAGGCAACTACTATATGAACCTTTTTCTCTTCTTTTTTTTTTTTGCCGTTTAACGGAAAAATAAGCGGGATATCACTTAGAAAATTTTTAGAAGAACCGAGGATCCCCAAAAGGAAAAGGGGGGAGAGGGGGAAAGGAAAAGGAGAAGGAAAGAGGAAGAGCGAGAGAAGGAAAGAAGGGGGTAATCATCCCTTTTCCCAAAGGGAGGGAAAGAGGGGGAGAGAAGAAGGGAAAAGAGGGTAAAGAAGGATAAAAAATAAATTCCATTTTAGGTGAGATAGGGTGGAAGAGACAAGAAATACCTCAACCTTGAAACTAAGACGATATTAAGACGACGTTAAAGAAGGATAAGGGAAGGAAAACTGTAAGAAGATCATATTTAAGAAGATAAAGGACGGGAAAGGAGGGGAACGGACGGTCTGGAAAATCGACAGAAAGTTTCAAAACTACGAAGATAAGTCTGAAATTTGGAACAATCTAAGATGCAAAACCCCACCTAAAGTTAAAGGGACAGAACTACAAATTTTTATGGATCTGGCTCCAGAGACGCTGGCCAGGAGGCGCCTGCTCAGACCACTACTAGCTCAAATGAAAGCAGAGAATATTAACTATAGCTGGGGGTTTCCGTCTTGCCTGATAGGATATAAAGAGGGCAAATCTGCCAAGCTCAGATTCCCCGAAGAGCTCCCAGAATTTTTCAATATACTTAATTTACAAGCAATAGAAATCCCGGAGTGGACAGAGAGGGAGGGTATATAGGGGTGATTCGGGGGGGGGGGGTTGGGTGACTGCTGGGGGGGGTGGGGAGAGGTGTGCCGCAGCCAATAGGCTGGGCGGTTTTTCTTCCTCTCCCCCCTCCCCCCCTTTTTTTTTTTCTCTTTTTCCCTTGGGGGGGCGGAGGGGGGTGGGAGAGTCGAGGGTCTAAACAGGGAGGAAGGACAGCTCGGTCCAGAATACCCACTCCACTCCCCTCCTGGGATTATCCCGTAGGAGGGGTGCGGAATGTGGAAGGAGATCAGAGCCACACCTCGAGGTAGGAAGACTGAAGGCCGAGATGAGGATCAAATCGGCCAACAGTCTTGGGATCAGAATTGGTCAGGTGGAAGGGAGGGGTGGTGGGAGGGTCGGGAGGGACGAGGGAGAGGGAGGGAGGGGCGGGGGGGGAAGGGAGGGAAGGGGAGCAATACCTCTCATCTTACGGCAAAGAAATGATAAAGAAGGAACTAGATCAAGTTTTTGACATATAATGTACGAGGCCTGAACACACCAGCCAAAAGGCATAAGATTCTAAAAGAGCTAAAATACCATCACGCGGATATAGTCTTTCTCCAAGAGACTCACCTATTCCAAGGGGCCAATGTAAGACTACACTCTAAGGATCACCCTACATGGTTCTATGCGGATTCAACGACTAATAAAGCCAAGGGGGTTGCAATAGGGCTCTCAAAGGACGCGCGATTTAAAGTAGAAGACAGGCTAACGGATCCGGAGGGGAGATATCTTTTTGTAAGGGGGCATATAGGAGAAATAGAATATACCCTGTGTAATATCTATGCCCCAAACAAAAGGCCAATAGAATACTTAAAAAGAATGATAGGTACCCTTTGCGCAGTTTAGGAGGGGGATTGTAATAATGGCGGGAGATTTCAACCTTTGTTTGAACCCACAAGAGGACAGCACGTCCTGTGCACGGGGGACGGGAGGGGGGTCCCTCAAAGTATTGAAAAAAAATGCACCAAAATCAATTGGTAGATGTGTGGAGAGCTCTCCACCCAAAAGGACGGGACTACACCTTCTTCTCCCCCGTGCATGGGACGTACACACGTATCGATTATTTTTTGGTAGACCATTACACACTGACTAAAGTAACAGATGCTGAGATAGGAATTACTATACCATTACTGACCATAGAAGAATTTAAAATACAAAGACCAGCCTCTAATTGGCAATTAAATGAGACCCTTCTCAACGAAAACCAAGATGTAGAGAAAATACACGAGGAATTGACGCACTTTTTTGAAACCAACGATACAAAGGATATCTCAAGTGCTACACGCTGGGAGACGCATAAGGTATACATAAGAGGCATCTTTATATCTATGGGGGCAGGGAAAAAAAAGTCGAGAGCAAGGGAAATCAAATACTTAACAGAGGAAATATATAGAATAGAACAGATGCACAAAAAACCAGAGGGGCGGCACCAAGAAATATTTCATCAATTAATATCCAAAAGAGAAGAACTGAAAGACTTATTAACACAAGATACAAAAAGGGTCTTTAATAAAATTCTGAAAGAGAAATATCTGGGAGCTAATAAAATCGGGAAATATATGGCAAAAAATATCCGAAATAAGCAAGGAGAAGTGGTTTCCAAGACAGATGAGATAGCTGACGTCTTTCGAAATTACTATAGCACACTATACGATGTCAAGAAAGGGAATATAGAAAAAGGAAAAGCAACTAAAATAAAACAGTTTCTCGATAAATTAGATATCCCCCAGCTAGCATCAAATGACAGAGAAGATCTAGAATGTCCTATTACAGAGCAGGAAGTCGTAAAAGCCATCTCAGAATCACCAATAGGGAAAAGCCCAGGTCCAGATGGATTCTCGATCAAATATCTAAGGAAATTTGGAGATATCCTGATACCTAGGCTCTGTACATATATGAACGGACTTGGTGTAGAATACGGGTTAAGCCCAGAAGCACAGAGAGCACAGATAACCATAATCTTAAAAGAAGGTAAAGATGAAATGTTATGCTCAAGCTACAGACCAATCTCCCTCTTGAACTTTGACATAAAGCTCTATGCAAAAGTCCTTGCTAATAGACTAAGGGACAAAATGAAAGAGTGGGTCCACCCGGACCAGGTAGGTTTTGTCTCAGGAAGGGAGGGTCGCGATAACGGAGTTAGGACACTCCTTTTGCTGCAAAAAATGAAAACTCACGGGCCCCCAGGTCTATTCCTGTCAATTGATGCCGAAAAAGCATTTGACAGGGTAGACTGGGGGCTCATGATGGAAACATTAAGGCATTTGGGTCTGGGCACTAAGATGATACAGAGAATTGGGGTACTGTATGAAGAACCGACTGCAACAATTAAAATCAATGGGGACCATTCGTCCCCCTTCATAATGAAGAACGGGACAAGACAGGGATGTCCCCTGTCTCCACTGCTCTTTGTGCTTTCACTGGAACCATTATTGGCAACAATCAGAGCAAATAAGGATATTAAAGGAATAAAAATCGGAGATGTCGAGCACAAGGTCGCGGCTTTCGCCGACGATCTACTGTTCTACGTCTCCGAACCTAAACTCACAATGCCACGATTGATCGACACTTTGAAACAATATGGAAAATTATCAAACCTTAAAATTAACTTAAATAAATCGGAAATTTTAAATATAAACGTGGAACCCAAAGACGCATATGAGTTACAAAGAGATTATCCATTTCCTTGGAAGAAGAAAGGTTTAAAATATTTGGCGATTAAACTGGCAAATTCTGTAGAACAACTATTCAGTGAAAACTATATTCCATTACTAGACGAAATCAAAAAAGAGACGAAGAAACTATCTCGAAGGCCACTGTCATGGTTTGGTCGGATCAACACAGTTAAAATGGTGCTGCTACCTAAAATTACATACAAATTTTCAATGTTGCCAATCCCTCTCCCAGACTATTTCCAAACCCTAAAATCAATATTAGGCAGATTCATATGGCAAAATAAAAAACCCAAGATCTCCCGCAATATTTTGAAGCACAATAAAGAGCAAGGAGGATTGGGTGTCCCAGACCTTAAAAAATATTATTATGCTGTTATAGTGTCACGAGCAATAGAGTGGGCACGGGAAACCGAAGATAAACAATGGGTTAATATGGAGAGTAGTTTAAGTGGGGTAAGATTAAGAACGGTAATATGGATACCTTCACATTTAAGGGGCTTGGGCACAAATACACAAAAAATAACTCGATTTGCACTAAAAACTTGGGATCTGTTACACAAACAATACAATTGGAAATTTAATTCACCTTTAATGATACTAAGTAATAGTGACTATTTTCCACCAGGGAAAAAACACGAAGGGGGTCAGTGGATAGGGGAAAACACGCAATTAAAAGATATAATGGATAAAGGAAAAATAAAAACACTGGTGGAGATACAACATAATATGACACAAATAAGAATTAATGAATGGCGGTACCTACAGTTGACCCACTTTGTAAGAAATTTGCCCCAACCAATTAGAACAAAAGAAAAATATACAGCAATAGAAAAAATTTGCGCCCAAACGGGGACAAAAAAAACGATATCTCGACTCTACAAAGCTTTTCTGACAGAAGAACAGCTGGAGGTGCCGCCTTTTTTTCTAAAATGGGGAATGGAGTTAAGATCACATGATTATAAACACAAAACAAAGAAAATTTTGAAACTAATTCACAACTCAGCAACTGACACTATGACAGCAGAGATGAACTATAAATGTCTCTCCAGATGGTACATGACACCTGACAAACATAATAAACTTCACCCCGACAATTCACAAGAATGCTGGAGGGGATGTAAAAAACGGGGGAACGATGGCCCATATTTGGTGGGAGTGCCCAAAAATAAACACATTTTGGAGAGAGATCCTGGGTCTTATAAAAGACATCACCGATGTAAGTATAAAAGAGAACCCTTGGATATGCCTATTCCATGGAACAGATGATCCAATTAAGCATTATACAAAAACATTGATCCCTCAAATGTTAAACGCTGCTAAGGGATTAATCCCGAAAAAGTGGCAGCAGGAAGAAGCACCAACTAAAAGAGAATGGGTCTTAAAGGTGGAAGAATTATACCACCTTGAAAAACTGAGATATAATGGAGAAGAGGGGGAAGAAGAAGACTTCCATAAATGGGAAAAATGGCGGATGTTCAAGCAGACATGGAAATATGTCGAAACTATAATATAACACAGAGAGATACAGAATAGTTGCTAAGGAAGTAAGAAGATGAGAGGTATTGGGGTATAAGGGAGGGTTTGAGAGGGGGAGGGTGGTGGAAAAATTCTACATAGTATATAGGAGAGAATAATAAACTATAGAGATAAATAATAACAAACGTGGGACAAGGTTAATTTTACTGTTTAAATATACGTAGACACATTTGCAATAAAATTCCACGATGATGTGAAATATAACGAGAGATACAAATGAACGGAAATTGAATATTAATCTCTTGAATATTGCTGAAGTGGAAAAAAAAAAAAAAGAAAAAAAGGCAGTGCTGGAAAATAATGGTGCCCACACAAAATATTGACACTTTGGGCCCAATTTGGACATTTTCATTTAGTGGTGTACTCACTTTTGTTGTCAGCGGTTTAGACATTAATGGCTGTGTGAGTTATTTTGAGGGGACAGCAAATTTACACTGTTATACAAGCTGTATACTCACTACTTTACATTGTAGCAAAATGTCAATTCATCAGTGTTGTCACATGAAAAGATATAATAAAATATTTACAAAAATGTGATGGGTGTACTCACTTTTGTGAGATACTGTATAGTCAGTGACAATAATTCCTGTGCAGTGAAATACTGGATGGACACCAATAAATCCACACACTGATTATGTAATGTCCGTGAAATAAACAAACTAAGATTCCTTCAGTGATAAATGTCCTTGTTATAGTCTGTATAACTGTGTGTGATATATCCCTTCTTATTAAAGGACACTTCCTATGCTCTCCATTATACCCTGAAGAAGTCACGTGGGCGCGATGTAACGCGTAGGGCATGAGTGGAGGCATACCGCAAGTGACGCCGTTAAGGAAATTAGTTCGGTATTCATGGATCTTCCCCATTCTCACAGCTTTTAAATGTAAGTTTATGTGCCCCTTCTTTTAAAAAAAACCCGTTGAAACGTTATTACACCACGAGAGTGTTCCTTACTAAACATCCTCATTTGGAGGATACAGGAGAGGACCCCCTAGGAGCATTATAGAACCGGCATCACCACAATAGAGAGCTAACATTGGGAAAGCATACAGAGAACCCCCAGAGGTGACCTGACCAAATTGCAACACCCTTGAGAGATATCACTATATGCTTTATCAAGCGTATTTAAGGTGAGAGGCTAGAGAGCACAGTGGTTACATGGGAAGAGAGCGATCAAGTCACCTTATATTACTGGATATTTACTTACAATGATGAAGGGATATATCCCGCACAGTTATACAGACTATAACAAGGACATTCATCACTGAAGGAATCTTAGTTTGTTTATTTCACAGACATTACATCATCAGTGTGTGGATTTATTGGTGTCCATCCTTGAGACACATGGTTGTATTTCACTGCACGGAAATTATTGTCACTGAATATATGTGTTTAGTGGTTATTACTACTGTTTTACAGGCATTTTCACTTAATTGTTGGTGTCCATCCTTGAGACACATGTTTATCAGTATTGCGCAGGAATTATTTGAATTACTGTATTTACATTGTATATGTTAAGTCGTCATTATTGCTTTGGCTGACAGCGCATCACTACTTACTATATTTTCCCCGCAAACTGTTGACCCTATCCTCTGCCATTCTGTACATTGTACACTGCCCTGCTGACCTCCCATCCTCTGCCCCCTGACCTTTTTTACTACACCCCCACATCGGACAAGCTAGATTTTGGTTCATGGTCTGCAGCAGTGAACCTGTAGACTGTTCCAGACTACCTTTTCTTGTGCTCAAACCTACTTCATGGTTCCCAGCCATGAACCTGTAGAATTTTCCAGACTACCTGTAAAAGATCTGGAGTCCTCTGAATACTTACTATTGGGCAGGATTGCAAAGCACTCAGCAGTATGCAAGATGCAAGAGTATAGTGGGCCGGCCGACTGTGTGTATTCTGGCAGGCTCATTGTTTCCAGGTAGAATACATATGTGCAAAGGTGAAACAGGGAGATGTATCAAATACATCCGCTAGATGTACATAAAATGTAGTGATTTTTTTGACATTTTGCTACACGTAAAAAGCAGGGGTTTATTGTATATTAAGGCCCCTTTCACGTCAGTTTTGACGGCAGATCTGAACGGGCGCTCCATGTTAGCCTATGGAGCGTCGGATGTCAGCGGAGACATGTCCGCTGACATCCGATCCGCCAAAAGCAGACGTATGGCCCCGCCTCCAGACCCGCCGCTATCGGATCGGGTGAGATCGGATGAAAACGGACACACTGTCCGTTTTCATCCGATCTCTCCATAGAGACCAGCGGCGCTCGCAAGCCCCTCCCCGCTCAGTGAGCGGAGAGAGGCTTGTCATCCGCCGGCTCAGCGGAGATCAACGGAGAGATCTCCCGCTGAGCCGACGGACAGAGGCGGGCTCCGTGCAAGCGGAGTCCGCCTCGTGTGAAAGGGGCCTAAGACAAAAGGAAGTGTAGATGAAAGGAATATTATGAGATCAAATTATGAAACTTGATAAATAGCTTTGAAAAAAGTAATAAAATATCCGCAGATCCGATCATAAAATTTATACCAAAGCTAACAAGCAGGATACATTCTTAGCACTCCGCCTTCGTCAACCAGACCGTATTCACAACCCAATCAGGCTCAAGTTGGCCCCCGACTGTATCACCAGCAACCCCATCAAGGTGCTCTCTGAGTTCCGCAAACGTCTTGCTAAACTATATGAATCAAAGGGACCGCTTCCTCCCAACCTATCTGAAACTTTGTTTCACAACCTAGCAATTCCCAAGCTGTCGGAGGCCAATCGTGAGTCTATAGATGAACCGGTCTCAACAGACGAAGTTCTTGCAGCGATCAAAACCCTCAAACCCAATAAACGCCCAGGCCCGGATGGTCTTCCGGGCGCTTACTACAAAAAGTTCGCCCCTACCCTAGCCCCACTCCTCACCCACTCCTTCAACGCCCTACTAAAGCAGCAATCATTTGGCCGCGACACCTTAACGGCCATAATTGCCATGATCCCCAAACCCAACACAGACCATACTCTCTGGTCAAATTACAGACCCATATCTCTACTGAATGTGGACATTAAAATTTTGGCCAAGATCCTAGCCCTGAGACTCAACCCAATCATAGGTGACCTGATATCCAAGGACCAGGTTGGCTTTATTCCCCGTAGGCAGGCCAGTGACAATATCCGCCGCATAATCCTCCTTCAACACATAGCTAAGTCACGCAATATCCCCATGCACCTCTTGTCCTTGGATATCAGGAAAGCCTTCGATACGGTGTCCTGGCCATATTTACACTACATCCTGCAGAAGTGGGGCTTCGGCCCAAACTTCCTCCAGTGGATAAGTGCCTTATACACACAACCCCAGGCATACGTGAAATACTCAGGGTTTAAATCAGACTGCTTCCCGATTCAAAGAGGTACCCGGCAGGGCTGCCCCCTATCTCCCCTGATATTCGCCCTAATAATCGAACCCTTAGCTTCCCTGATAAGGTCTAACCATGATATTCGGGGCCTAGAAATAGCCAACACCACACACAAGCTATGCCTTTTCGCTGACGATGCCCTTTTATTTGTTACGTCTCCACATACTACCCTCCCTAACCTCTTACAGCTCCTAGAGAAGTTCGCCACGGTCTCTGGGCTAGAGGTCAATCAGACGAAATCCAGAGCATTAAATGTCTCTCTAACCCAATCTGAATTCCAACTACTGCAAGCCAACTTCCCTTTTCAATGGTCTTCCAGCTCAATCCCGTATCTAGGGATTAAGCTCACGAGCAACCCCTCACACCTATTCCAATCGAATTATATCCCCATGCTGAAACATATGACTTCACTGCTTAACACCTGGCTACCGCTATGTGTCTCCTGGCTAGGAAGAATAGCCGCAGTAAAAATGTCACTGCTTCCCAAACTTCTTTATTTATATAGAGTACTACCGACACCAATCCCGGCCTATTTCCACAGAGTGATACAAAACCGTGTGTTTAAATATATATGGGGGACTAAAAGACCTAGAATTTCCAGGCCAGTCTTACTTCGTAGTAGACTACAAGGGGGCCTTGGAGTACCAAACTTTGTACATTATTTTCACGCAGCCCAACTAGCCCAGCTAACCCTCTATCATGCCAAAGCGGAAATCCCACTTTGGGTTGCACTGGAAGCCATTGACACCCACCCCATTTCTATATCCAACTTGCTCTGGCTACCCCCACAACACCGGGGACCCACAACCAATCCGGTCACTCTCCACTCATTGAAGCTCTGGGACAAGATATCTAGGACATTTAAATTAGCTTCTCCTCATCGCCCGCTCCTCTCTTTCATAGGCCACCCACTATTCTACCCTGCTTTCACCGAACCATCCTCCTTCCAGACCTGGACACAGGCAGGCCTGCACCGCTTCCGAGACCTAATCTCCCATGGCTCGGTTATACCGTTCCCGACCCTGCAGGCACACTCACATTTGCCCCCAGGAGAGTGCTTCCGTTATCTCCAAATCTCTCATTTTATCAGTACTAACCTCGGCCTGAATATAGCCCACACGGGCCTAACACCCTTTGAAGATGTCTGTGATTCAGACCCGCATGCCCCGGGTATTATCTCCAGACTGTACACACACTTGACCTCCCCTCCCATGACTACACCCCCCTACGCCTCAGCATGGTCTAAAGACCTAAATATTGACCTAGACCCAGAGGATTGGTTAACTGTTTGGTCGAACACCAAACTAGCATCCCAGAACATCATCGCCTCAGAAGCAAACTACAAAGTGCTAATGCGGTGGTACTTGGTGCCCGCAAGAATTGCCAAGTTCACCCCATCATATTCCCCGAATTGTTTTAGAGGCTGCAGTGGGCAAGGCACCCACCTTCACATTTGGTGGACTTGCCCAATAGTCCAACGTTTTTGGACGACCATATTCCAAATGGGATCAACCCTACTTGGACACAACATCGCCCCAGACCCTGCTCTGGCTATCCTAAATTACACACCACAGGACTACACTAAGGCGCAATTACGCCTCTTGCTGCAACTCACTACAGCCGCTAAGCAGACAATAGCAAGAAACTGGAAGACCCCCAACCTCAGCATCACTGAAGTCAAAAACAGGGTCACCCGTGCTATGATACACAGCAAAATTGAGGCCAAGATACTAGATAGAACCCCTCAGCACCTTAAAATCTGGCGCCCCTGGGCGGAACATTTTCTTCCCAGCGACTTCGACAAACTCCTCCTGGAACCCTAACACGCTCTCTGACCCTCCCCGCAACCAGGGGGAAACCACTGGATCCTGGGAGCCACTCGACCAAACCTGAACTCAACCTCATACTTCTGCTCTTTTCTCTTCCTTTCTTTCCCTCCCCGCTTTCCTTCTTCTCTTTTTCTCTTTCCTCTTCCCCTTCTTTACCTCCCCCCCCCCCTCGCCTCTACCCGAAACTCTAAATAGGGTGTGGACAAACCCACACCCCAAGCGTTATCACTGTTACCACGTTCCCTTATTATAGAGCACCCCATACCCAAGGTGTGCATGTGCATGTTGGGGCCTGACCCCAGTTACAGTTACGTTATACTCACGACTCTGATACACTATAACTAAATGCAGATATATCCTTCAGCTTGCCTCAGAAAATTACTGATGTATTCATGCTACAATGTCACCCGCTCTGTTTGTCTTTTGAATATGTTCGTATATTGTTTGTAACAGTAAAAGTTACCTCTGTTTTCTTGATGTTACTGTAAACTTGTTTTTCAATAAAATATTTGAAAAGAAAAAAGTAATAAAAATAACTTGATGATCAGAAATATATATTATATATGAACATAAAAAAAATCATAAAAAAATTAGGAAGCAAAAAATAAAAGACCATATAAACATCTAGTACTAAGAGAGTACATAACATAGCTGTAAATCCACAAAAAGCTAAAATAATGCTAAATAGTGGAGGCAAATATTTCAATGTTAAGCAAAATGAGTGCTGAATATGATTACTGTGTTTCGCCATTTTTTTCGAATTTATTCAGCAAAATTTTATCTTCTAATTTAACTTATGCCGCGTACACGCGGTCGGAATTTCCGATGGAAACAGTCCGATGGGAGCTTTTCATTGGATTTTCCGACCGTGTGTATGCCCATCGGTCTTTTACTGTCGGAATTTCCGACGGACTTTGGATTGAGAACCTGTTCTTAATTTTCCCAACGGAAAACCTTTCTATCGGATTTTCCTATCGTGTGTATGCAATTCCGGCACGCAAAATTCCGACGCATGCTCGGAAACAATTCGATGCATGCTCAGAAGCATTAAACTTCCCTTTTATAGTGCAGTCAAACGTTTTTAAGGCGTGGTGTTATTGACCATCGGAATTTGGTGTGACCGTGTGTAGGCAAGACAGTTTGAGCGAAAACCATCAGACCTTTTTCCGACGAGAATTCCGACCGTGTGTACGCGGCATTAGTGTTTACATTCTACCCTCTCATTTAGGTGGATTTCACCTTTTTTATCTCAATCTGCTTATGCTATCGT
This sequence comes from Lithobates sylvaticus, assembly GCA_028564925.1. Classification (NCBI taxonomy): domain Eukaryota; kingdom Metazoa; phylum Chordata; class Amphibia; order Anura; family Ranidae; genus Lithobates; species Lithobates sylvaticus. The sequence goes on along the minus strand of CM053029.1, from coordinate 185,588,477 downwards.
CATGAGGGTGTAAAATTTTAAGTAAACAAAGGACACAGACCTCCTGAGGTATGTAAACCATTTATTGGAAAGAATAAAACAATCTATATTCATAAAAAAAGAGACAGAAATCCAACATGTAAAGCTTATGTGCTGTTTGAGTCATCCACACTAGACAGGCATACAATAGGGCCGCCTGTGATCACAAGATGATAAGACACAGTATAGCCGACATGTTTCAGGGGCCCTGCCCCTTTTCCTCAGAGCCTCTTGTTTACTTTGATATATTCACTTGTTTATTCACTTTTGTATACTCACTTGTTTGTTAGTATAGATTGTTTTATTTGTTCCAATAAATGGTTTACATACTTTATGAGGCCAGTATGCGCTGTGTCCTTTGTTTATTTGCACTTGCAGATTTCCCTGTCTGTACATGAGGTGTCGGCCAAGGAATATGTTGGAAATAGTGGAGCATTGATCCATGACTGAAGTTGTTTATCACAGTCTCATCAGATGCCAGAAACACTGTAGGGCGTTTATATTTGTAACATTTTCTTTTTACAAATGAGAAAGTTTATTTGGAAATAGCATCAGTTTACATGACAAGTGCGGCTTACATCATCAGTAATCAGGGATAGCTGAAGGAAGAAAAATATCTTCCAATATAGATTTGTGCATATACAGCACTGAAGGGATGAGAGACATTATACAGAGCAAATATCAAGGCAGAACATAAGGCCACTCAAAACCCTCCTGTACAAAAAGTGTCAAGGGGGGAACAGAGACATCTGGTCAGCCAGAGTAATTAGAGATATCACCAGAGATCCAGAAGTCAATCCAGGCTGTCCAAATGCTATCAAACTTTTTGGGACAGTTCTGTCCTTCCTAAATCAACGTATAAAATGGCAGGACATTATTAATAGCAGCACGCCAGAAGGACAAGCTAGGAGGAGATTTATAAAATTTTCAGGGTAAATATCCAAAAACTGTTTTTCAGTCTTCTAAATCCATCAAATTTCATGGAGATAGGTATAAACTTTATTGGTGTTATTGTAAGGCTATCAGCACATTTTTTTATGTAGCAGGGTGTGGTGTTTAGATACACTGTGGCCTAAGAACCATTTTGTGTTGTTTCTTCTATGTTGTTTGATTTTTGCTCCTCATTTCTGAAGTGGTCTATCTTACATATTGAAGACCACAAAGACCTTTTAAAATATATGTGATTTGCCTTTTAGAATGTCTTTGTCGTCTTAAATATGTAAGATGGACCACTCAGATACTAGGATCAAGAATCCGACAACATTGAAGGAACCTTACAAATCAGTCCTTAGACCAAAGTATATCTAAACACAACACAACATAGTAGATTTGCTGTAGTAGATTTGCTGATAACCTCAGGGTAACAACCACAGAACAAATATCTATCCTGACAGTCTAAATAAGATGATAGAATCAGCAGACTAATATAAAAATTAGTGAAACCAATCTAAATGAAACAATAGAATCAACAGACTAAGCTAAAATCAGATGAGATGAAATACAGGCAGATACTTTACCATCATGCGATCAGGGAGTCGTGCAATTGGCCTCAAATTTATTCTGCAGCAGGACATTGACCTCAAACATACAGCCAACATCATTAAGAACTTTCTTCAGTGTAAAAAAGAACAAGGAGTCCTGGAAGTGAGGGTTTGACACCCACAGAGCCCAGATCTAATCCTCATCGAGTCTGCCTGGGATTACACGAAGAGACAGAAGGAGTTGAGGCAGTCTACATCCACAGAAGATCTCCAAGATGTTTTGAATAACCTACTTCCGAGTTCCTTCAAAAACTGTGTGCACAAGCACTGTGTGTACCTAGAAGAAATTATGCTGGGTTGAAGCCAAAGGGGGGGAGTCCCACCAAAAACGGAAAATTGAATACTCACCTTTCCGTAATTTTCCTTTCCTGGTGCCTACCCATGGCAGCATACCAATGGTTAATGGCTCCGCCCCGATTAACCCACAGTACCACGTAACTCTATAAAAGAAAGAGTTGCTCCCCTCCTCAGGTATTCTTGTAACTAGTCTTCAGAACATTAAGGATTATTGAAGGGAGGGTGTATGCTGCCATGGGTAGGCACCAGGAAAGGAAAATTACGGAAAGGTGAGTATTCAATTTTCCGTTTTCCTGGTGCATCCATGGCAGCATACCAATGGTAAATAACTCGCTTACAGGGAGGGTACTGCAATAATAATTTTTTTTAAAGACTTTACAGAGTTGATATTTTTAAGGTCTTTCTCCCAAAGTCTCGGGAGGTGAGGACTGCTGGATCTAGGCTATAGTGCGACATGAAGGTGTTGAAGGATGACCAACAAATTGTCTCAGGGGAGACCCGCGCCAAAGCTGCCCAGGAAAAAGCCATTCCCCGCGTCGAGTGAGCATTCACCGCAACTGGGACTGGGAGACCACTAGCCCGATAAGCCCTCTGAATTAGATTCACGATCCAGCTGGCCATTCCTTTCCTTGCCCCCTTGGGAATAACGAACAGACGTTGATCCTTGCGTAAATGCTGTGTCAACTCCAAATAACGCCTCAGGGACTCATGTAGTTTAGAAGTGGTTGGATCTTCTCCGAAGGCCGGGAGAACCCATTCTTGATTAAGATGTTAAACTGATGGTACCTTCGGGACAAACTGGTGAATAGGCTTCAGAACCACCCGTCTGGCAAAACGTGACGTAAGGTTCTCTAGCTCCCAGTGCTTGAATTTCTGATACTCTGCATCCTGATGTGATGGCGATCAAAAAGTCGTTTTCCAGGCAATATCCTCCAATGCACATTCTTCAGTGGGTGCAAAGGGTGGACTGGCTAAGACGTTGAGGACAACTGTCAGATCCCACTTGGGGTAAAGAGTTCTCCTGGGAGGACGTAACTTTAGCATTGCTTTTAGGAAACGGTCTACTAGGGGCTCCAGTGCCCAGCGTGTGTCTGTTAAGACTGATAAGGCCGAAACCTGAACTTTCAGCGTGTTAAGACCTAAGCCTAGGTCCAGGCCCGACTGCAAGAAGAGTAGAATATTGTGAACTCCAGGATCCAGCGGATTGAACTGGCTGGATTCAGCAAGCTGGGTGAATTTCTTCCATACCCTGTAGTAGGTGGCATTGGTAGATGACTTCCTGACTTGCAATGAGGTCTGTACAACTTTATGTGAGCACCCTAGGCTGCCCAGTCTCTTCTGCTCAAGTCCAGGATCTCCGGATGCGGGTGGAAGAAGTCGCCTTGAGATAGGAGGTTGTCTGAGTGGAGAAGCGGGAGTGGATTGCGCAAAGTCATCTTGATTAGAAGTGGAAACCATGGTCTCCTCGGCCAGTATAGGATGACCGCCAGGATAGTGACTTTTTCTAATGTCAGCCGCTGGAGGAACCTCAGTATCAGGGGAACCGGAAGAAATGCATACCCCTTCTGGAAGTTCCAGGGCTGGATCAGGGCATCCACCCCTGCTGACCTTGGAGATGGGAACCTCGTAAAAAAACAGAGGAGTCTTGCCTTTAAGCAGGGAGGTGAAAAGATCTATCTACGGAGTAGCCCACTGTTGGCATATCCAGCGGAAGACTTGCGGATTCAGTGACCAATCGAAGTTGTTGTTGAAGGACCTTAAGAGGCGATCGGCTAGCTGATTCTCGGGGGCTGGGATGTAAGCGGCCCGGAAATCGATCAAGTTGTTCTCGGCCCAGGATATAATTGGGGCTACCTCGCTGGCTAGGAACCTGCGCATTCCCCCTGGGTTCAGAACATAGGCCACTGCCGCTCTGTTTTCCATCTGGAGCAATATGGACCTGCCCCTGAGCAGTGGGGCCAGATGTAAGATTTCCATCCATGCTGCCCTTAACTCTAGGATGTTGGAAATCATCCCTTCTGCATTGAATCGCCACCTCTCTTGCACTAGCAGGTCTTGGAAGTGTGCCCCCCATCCTAGCTGACTTGCATCCGAAGTAAGGACGGACCATGAGATGGGCCCCAGGGAACGGTGAACAAGAAGGTTGGGTGGTCTTGTCCACCACCAGGGGCTGGACTTCATTGAAAAGGTGATGAATATTAATTGTCCCAGGTGCTTCCTTGTCCACTGCGCCAGAAACCCCGCCTGGAAGTCTCGCAGGTGCCACCTGGCCCACTTCACCATTGGTATACAGGATGAAAGGGACCCTAGGAGGCTCAGACAATCTGATGCTGACATAGAGTGACTTCCTTACGCCTGCTTCACCTTCTGGATCAAAATCGGGATCTTTTCTGGTGGAAGAGACACAGCCTTCTCTGGGGTATTGAATAGAGATCCCAGGTATGTCATCTTCTGGGTAGGCCTCAACTGACTCTTTGCATAGTTGATAAGCCACCCGAAACTGGACAAAGTGTTCAGGACTAGCTGCACCTGTGCCTCCAGAGTTTCTCTGTGTTGAGACAAGATTAGGATGTCGTCCAGGTAATGCAGGACCCTGACCCCTTTGTCCCGGAGGGGGGCCAGGATGGACACTAAAACCTTGGTGAAAGTCCTGGGAGCTGATGAAATTCCAAATGGGAGACATTGGAACTGGAGGCGCAGACTGCCCACTTTGAACCGGAGAAAAGGCTGAAAATGATGGTGGATGGGGATGTGAAGGTACGCATCCTGAAGGTCTATAGAGACCATCCAATCCCCTGGCTGTATTGACAGATCTACTGTGCTCAGGGATTCCATCTTGAAATGCTCTACCTGTATGTAACGGTTTAGCCTCTTCAGGTCCAGAACAGGCCTCCAACCTCCTCATTTCTTGGGGACTAAAAAGATTGGGGAATAGAACCCAGAGTGACTTTCCGAGTCGGGAACTGGCAGAACTGCCCGTTGGTGAAGGAGTATTTGGATATACTGAAAGAGGACCTGTCTCTTTTCTCGGGAGGTCAGATTCTTAGTGGGCTGGAAAGAAAAAAAAAAGGTGGATCTCCAGAAGTGTCCTTGCTGGACCGTGGAGGTTGCCCATGGGACCGTGCGACTTTCCACCCAAACCTGGGAAAAATACCTGAGTCTTGCTCCTACTGGAACGGTTTGGGTGGGAAAGGAGTCAAGAAGACTTCTGGCGCTCAACCGTTAAAGTTGAGGCCTTAGGTTTTCCCAATTTAAGGAAAGTGGCTTGTGAGCCCTCCAGCCCCTTCTGTACTCCTTACCGGGATGGTATGATCTGGCATCCCTAGAACTTTGCTGAGTGGCTGGTCGCGAAGTGAATCTCCTTTTCCTACTCCTATCCTGAGGGATAAGGCCACTTGTGACCCGAGTAATGGCAGTGTCCATCTTTTCGCCGAACAGGGCCTTACTATCGTATGGGATGCGACACCATGACTGCTTTGAAGATAGGTCTGCTGACCATGGCTTTAGCCATAATGCTCTTCTGGCTGTGATGGAGTAAAGCATATCCCTGGAGGAGCACCTCAGAATATCGATGGCCGCTTCCGCCATAAAATCAGAGGCCAGTTTTAATTCATCTAGTGCTTTGATGATTCTGTCTGGATCTAGGCGCCGCCTGAGGGCCGTCTCGATATTGTCCGCCCTGAGGTGATTCAGTTCGCATAGGTAGCGCTATACAAGTCATTCATTCATTCATATTTTAGTGGCTCTGGAGACCAAGGATAGTGCCACTGCTGGTTTGCATGCTCCCCCTGTCACTTTTTTAAGATCTGAGTCGATCCTGCGATACAGGGGGTCCCTGAAAGAGACTGCATCCTCTAACGGCAGCGTTGTGTTCCTGGCTAAACGCATGACGAATGCGTCCGCAGTTGGTACGGAGTCAAAGAGTTGGGCGTCTGCCTCTGCCAGCGGATAAAGCTTGAGAAGCCGGTTGTAGGCGACGGGTCTCTTGTCCACCTTCCACCACTCATCTGTCACCACTTCCTTAATTTCATCCATCAGAGGGAAATTTGCAACCTTTTTGGTCAGGTGAGGAAAATATTTTTTTTTTTTTTGGTTTTGGAGGGAGGCTCCGGGTCTTCCTCCCACTGAATCGCATCTTTTACTGCGGTAATAAATGGATTCACAAAGGCAAAATCAAATACTGATGAGTTTTCCTCAGCTGTACCTTTGAAACATGTTGGGGTGATCTCTGACTGCTGCGGGAAGCATGCGCAGAGGATGAGTGTGAGTGACCTCTTGACCTATCGGCAGAGTCTCTGTGGGAAGATCTTCGAGATAATTCTCAGTGCGGGCTGTGGAAATAAAAGCACAGAGATATTTCCAAAAGCCCAGAGAAAGCTCTTTTTAAAACTTACCTTTGTTGCAGCCCTTACCTAGTGGAGTGTTTGAGGATCTTTTTTATTATGTGGCATAATGACCTCTGGGGCAGCTAAGGATGGGAAAATAAAAATAAATAAATATATATATATATATATATATATATATATATATATATATATATATATATATATATATATATATATATATATATATATATATATACACACACACACACATACATACTACCACCTCAGAGCTCTACCTTGGTCAGGCTCCATACTAGAGAGAGAGAGAGGCAGAGGGTGGAGAAGACACTAGCAGGTGTTTTCCAAATGACAGCCTGATTAAAATTATTTTGCAGGCTGTTTAAATAGGAAGTCTCGGTTTGGGTGTACCAAGATGGCCGCCGTTTGGCTTCAAAGTGCTACTGCACATGTGCATTCCGCTGTACCCCTGTCCCCCGAGAAGACAAAATTGTGCACAGGGACGCGCGCGAAGCGTCCGGACACGCCGGGGGGGGGGGGGGGAAGCAGGAAGAGACTGCGGCTGCTGGCCATCCCTGGGAGCCAGCATGAGGAGGGAATCACAGCATGTCAGTCTGGCTGGAGCAGAAACAGGTATGCACTAAAGGATCCAGACAGGAGGCTCTGGGATAGGCAGCCAGGAGACTGAGGAGAGGATATGCTCCTGAGTCTCTGCACCCCAAAAAGATCCACAGAAAAACGGGCCCCCATACTTATCTGGTGCATTTAGCAACCCAAGTAATGGGACTCCATACTGCAGGAGAGCATGAACCTGCAATGGTCGCACCATATGACGGTGAGGTAGGGCTGGACTGTGATCCTGCAGGAATGAGGACAGGAAAAAGAATACCTGAGGAGGGGAGCAACTCTTTCTTTTATAGAGTTACGTGGTCCTGTGGGTTAATCGGGGCGGAGCCATTAACCATTGGTATGCTGCCATGGAGGCACCAGGAAAATGTATTTGATTTAAATTTCTATTCTATTCATTTACTTTCTATTTTGTTAATTAATAAAAATAAACTATTAAAACTTTTATTTCTGAAAGCATTCTTAAAGTAGTTTTAAAGGCAGAATGTTTTTTATCTTAATGCATTCTATGCATTATAATAAAAAACCTTCTGTGTGCCCCCCTAATACTTTCCTGAGCCCATCTCGATTCAGCAATGTTGCACAAGAGGCTCGGCTGTCTGGGACTCTCCCTCATCATTGGCTCCCGTTGCTGTTAATCAAAGTCAGTGAGCCAATGAGAAGAGAGGGGCAGGTCCGTGATGTCAGAGAGGGGGCAGCTCTGTGGAAAACCACTGCACAGAGCAAGCAGGTAATTATAACATGTTTAAACAAAAAAAAAAAACAGAGACTTTAGTATCACTTTAATTGTTTTCACATCTGCCTAAAACTTTTGCACAGTACTGTGTACAGTGTATATATATATATATATATATACATATATATATATATAGTGGGACACAGCCAGAAGTAAAGAACTTTGGGAGACCAGTCTTCACTACAGGAAGGAGGAAGCCTATAGAGCCATGAATGAACTCTCCCCCACCCAGTTTCAGTGTCCCTTTACCAGGTTCTGTATACCCAGGGAGTAGGAAGGATCAGCTAATCACATTTCCCTGTAACGGGTGTCACTGGCTTTCTTTGACATGTCAGTTCCTGTGCCAGAAGTGCGCAGTGAGTATGCTCTCAACACAGAAAGCTCTGCCACCCGTGAACATATATGTGCAGCAGGGGCGGACTGACCATTTGGCCACTCGGGCACTGCCCAAGGGAAAGTATGTAAAAATCTGTGTTTTTTTACATCTGTCTCTGAAATGTTCCTTACCGACATCCTTTTGGTCTAAAAATCCCAAGATTATAGCTGCCCCACCTCTCCAGTACCTTCTCAGCCAATAGAAACATGTCTGTGTATACTGTGTGTACATGTATGTGTATACTGTGTGATTGTATACTGTGTGTGTGTGTGTGTGTGTGTATACTGTGTGGCCCCATAATCTCTGATTGCCTGCGGGCCCCATAATCTCCTATTGCCCAGGGGCCCCATGAGTTGTCAGTCCGCCCCTGATGTGCGGCATGTAGGTGCAAAAGCCTATCCTCTTTGCCACTGCATATATGCATTACATGGGCAGAAAGAAGTTAAAGTAGAAGCTCAGCCTAAAACGAACTAACTCTAAATCTACTGGCAGCCACAATGTAATCTAACCCTGTAAAGCAAAAATCGCTATACATACCTTTTCTGCAGCCGATCTGGTCTGGTCTCCAGCGACGGATGCTGTGTGGAAGAGACAGCCAACAATGGGTGGGAAATGCCAGGGAACTGACATCACCCATATGCCCCGTACACACGATCGGACTTTCCGACGGGAAATGTTCGATGACAGGCTGTTGTCGGTAAATCCGACTGTGTGTATGCTCCATTGGACAATTGTCGGACTTTCCGCCAACAAATGTTGGCTAGCGGCTTTTCAAATTTTCCGCGGACAAATGTGTGTTGTCAGATTTTCCGAGCATGTGTACACAAGTCCGTCAGACAAAAGTCCAAAGTACAAACACGCATGCTCAGAAGCAAGGATGAGTCAGAAGTGGTCGGTCTTGTAAACTAGCATTCGTAATGGAGAATTAACATTTGCGAGGTGGCAAATTATGAAATCTCCAAATGCAGTGCACAATTCTCTTCTTCTTTAATGGGATAATAATGAAGCTGCTTTGCTGGTGATACTGATGGAGTTGTTGCAAACAAATTTTCAAACGCTTTTTTTTTCTAGTGATATCAAGAATAATATTATTATGCTTTATTTGGGCAAGTTACCACAACACCATTATCCTGTAGTTTTTAAGATCAAAGATACAATTATGTTGGTGTCCCTTGCCAATTTTACATTGTATTTTTTTAAATGTAACTGCCTACTCCCAAACTGTAATTTGAAGTAAAACACATAGCCAAGTATTATTCTACACAATTTTTTTTATTGTGCATTAAAAAAATAAAATTAGACATGCTATCTGCCAATAGAACTTCCTATTTTCGGAACCCTCCCCCCCCCCCCTCCGGTGTCACATTTGGCACCTTTCAGGGGGAGGGGGGTGCAGATACCTGTCTAAGACAGGTATCTGCACCCACTTCCGGGCATAAACTCCCACGGGAGTTTACGCCACTTCCTGTCCCGGCGCGCTGTCTGCCGGGACACACACGTGTCCCGGCAAACAGCGCTGACGATTCTCATTGCGCTGCGCGACTCGCGCATGCGCAGTAGGGAACCGGGAAGTGAAGCTGCAAAGGCGACACTTCCTGATTCCCTCACGAGAATGGCGCCGGCAGCAGCAGAGAGCCGAGCGATTGATCGGCCTCTGCTGCCGACATCACTGGACCCTGGGACAGGTGAGTGTCCATTTATTATTTATGCAGGATTTGTAGCTGCTGGCTTTTAAAAATTTTATTTCAGGTACAGTCCCGCTTTAACAAAAAAGTGCATTCTATGCATCCAAAAATATAGAAAATATACCAAATCAAATCATTATTCAACCAAAAAAATAATGTCAAAGCAATAACTCCAAGGCCAACAATAAATACATGTTATATCCTCCGATTCCACAACATGTCTGGTTGGCGAACGGCCATTCAGAAACTAACTGAAAAGCATGAAATGAAAAGCACGAACAGCTGAACTTTCCTCTCCAGGCAAAGACACCTTGCTGTGTGTTCCACCGAATATAAATACCCTTCCCAGCATGCATAGCATTGGTGGCTGGTGGCACCTCAACCCCCCCCCCCCCCTTGCTGTCTGCCGGTCCACTGGCACTTACCCCCCCCCCCCCCCCCCCCCCCCCCCCCCCCCCCATAGGCACTTTTTGTCATTGCGTACGCTGTATATGATCTCACAAGGTATAGTAAAATGTTCTTTGCAATGACTGCTTTTTGGCATACATCTCTCATTTAAAGTAAAAAAAAAAATTTTTGTTTGTGAGATATTATGTAATAAACGTATACAATTAATACTGTACTTTATATCCTATGTGCTTACTCTATATAGCGATTGGCCTCATTCAAAATCCCCCTGACCAAAATTCTTTCTTTCTGTCCAAATTTGGGATGGAGGCCAATTACTGATGGTGCCGCAGACCACATAATTATTTAAATTTTTTTCCATAAGCGGCGGAGATCGGCGGACACAGCAGGGATTGGCGGGCACATAGGCAGGCACATCGGGCAGGGGGACAGGCTACGGCGGGCATCTGGCAGCGTCCCCTGTGTCCTCTTCTCTTCTGAGATCATGGCGGCTTCTGTCGTGCTTCTGCCCCCCTTCTCCTAGGAGGCATCTATAGGATCGCCTGACCTTTCAGCCAATTGGGAAATGGTTAACAGACCCATGCTTCCAGATTGACGGAGAGGCGATTCAGTGTTAGAAAAGCGAATATTCATTTGCTTTTCTAACACACTTGGGTGGGCTCCCAGCGCAATGCTCTGCGCTCCGAGTCCACCCTATTTTGAAGCCTATTAGAGCCTATGGCTCTAATCGGGTGCTTCAAAAAAACACTCCCATCGCTGTAATTCAGGCGCCCGGTGTCCTGAACAGGGCCAGATGCCTGAATAGGGGGTAGCCGCGGCAGCCATAGATCCATGCTATGCATAAATCTATCCATTAATCATATAGGGTGGTGGCCTGGATAGAGGGGGCGGCGTCCATTCGCCCTTAATGGACGGGCCCCCCCTGATGCATAGGGGCCCCTATGCTTGTATTTGGCTGAGACGGCATACGTATTCATGCTGCTGATCTGCATGAGTCACTCCTATTTATGCAACAATTTCCAAAATTGCCTGCATACAGAGGAGCCAATACAGAAACAGCAGCACTGTGAAACACACAGGACTCCCTAGCTAATAATGTAGCTTTCATGTTTAGCAGAAAAGCTCCTATGTTTTACCTCATAGTCTCTTGTTAAGCAGGAGACCACGCTATACTAAATTATGTACATCCTAGCAACCTACTTGGGAGGGTGCTTCATATACAACCATTCATCACGAATCTCATGCTCTTATTTCAAGCTAGTTGGCAATCATCGTTGCAATGTCTGTAAACCATGGATCTATCGAATAGATCTTACAAACCGTCACAATGCTAAAATTGTGCAGCTTTTCTATATTGTTGGGAGGCTTTGCTGTATCAAACAGCATAATGTGCAATGGCTAGTTTGTGGTCCAGAAAGCGGCAAAAGGCGCAGGTGAAACGCAAGTCCGCAGATTCCCTTTATTTCAGTGATGCAGCATGGATGACTGTTTGAGCAGTATTCAAATCAGTAAATACAAAAGGCAGTCTATGTAAAGGAGGACATCCTAAGGAGGACATCCACAAACAACCAGACTCAGATAAATAGTTTTTCATGTTGCATATTATTGGAGGTTTTGTCTGGAGTTCTCCCTAATCTGTAACATTACTCATCCTGGCAATTAGTGATTTTATTAACCCTCTTTCTTTGTACAACATACTTGTATCTGAAAAACGTCCGACAGATTCCCCTTGCTGATATCTTAGCTGCCCTGATATTGTATATCACTGTGCTGAATGCAATCAGTCATCTTATAAACATGCCGCAGTGAATGGCTGTGAGTGGAGATACATACTTGGATTGGGATGCCTGCAGCACAGAGGAAGTTTGGATAGATGTCAATTTCTGTAAACATTTTTCAATTGTGCTTTTTTGAGCCTAAGGCGGTTCCATGTCTTAAGCAACAGGCTGTGTTCTCTCCGTCCTGAATATGTTTAAATGGACCTTTTGTTTACTTCAGACTCCCACAGATAATTTAATTATAATGTGTTGAACTCTAGGCATGACTGCTGAGAAGCTTAGGCTTGTCTTAACCCCCACTTATTTAAACCACAACAAACCCCCAAAAAGACACATAGACCACTTTAAGTTGGAAGTAGGGCAAGGCCACAGCTTTATTGAACATATTAGTATAACAACCTTCAAAACACAAATACCCATGCCGGGCACGGTTATACTGTGAGCATCTGTAACCAAGACTAAGAGGCCTGTCTCCACCATCACTGCGAAACATCCATTAAACTGACCCTGTAATTAAACTTGAGGGCATAGCCCATAAAGTAATACCAATTGCTGGCAAGGTAAAACCGCCAAAGGAAGCTGTGACGAAGATCACAACGGGCGGGCAACTCTTGTGACGTCAAATTCTCTTGAAAGTAGTGGGACGTGCCTCTGCGTAGCCTTTTCTAGAGTTCCGGCTCCCCCCCAGTCACCTCATGCCATTCTAGCCAATCCCAACGGAGCCACTCCGACTCCCTGATTAGGTTGACGCCCCACTTTGTTGCCAAGCATCCAGCAGTCAAGGCTCCCTTTCCTTAGGGCGGGGCTGGTCAAGGAGCCTTCATGACCGCTGAGAAGCTTAGGCTTGTCTTAACCCCCAATAATTTAAACCACAAAAAACCTTGCCCCCCAAAAAGACACATAGACCACTTTAAGTTGGAAGTAGGGCAAGGCCACAGATTTATTGAACATATTAGTATAACAACCTTCAAAATACAAATAACCATGCCAGTCACGGTTATAACGCGAGTATCTGTAACCATAGTTTAAGAGACTTGTCTCCACCATCAGTGCGAGACAGGCATTAAGCTGACCCCGTAATTAAACTTTATGGGCACAGCCCATAAGGTAATACCAATTGCTGTCAAGGTAAAACTGCCACACGCAAGTCAGTGGTACACTGACTAGCGCCCCACTGCCCCCACTGCAGCCATCACTTTCTCTACACCACCAACGAGACCCAGGTTGAAAATGTCAAGGCCAATCTCATTCAAATGGACCCCATCAGGCCTCAGTAAATCACTGTTATCCCCTTCCAGGTCTTTGTGGTGCACCACAATACCACCGATTCGACAAACAATTTTGAAAAACTGAGAATTCATCTTGAGCTGCTAAATTTTTTTAACCAAGGTGAACAATTGTTTTTTTTTATAGTAAAGGTATACCATACATAAAATCCACTTGGTAAAAATTTGTTTGACGTCAAACATTTTTTTTATATTAGAAAAAGTGCACTAATAAAGGAAAAAATAAAGACTTTCTTTATGGAATGTAATGTATGTTTGTGTTTTTCATATGCTAATGTACTTGTTACAGGTATATAACCAGTGGTTTATTTTGTTTCTAGGCGAAAAATGGAATGTTTATCACTAAATTTTATCAGTGGTTTTTCCCTCAGATTCGATAATTGGGTTTCATGGCTTTCAGAACGAAAAGAAATCAAAGCTGCCATAGACAACTTTATACAAGATTTTTTTTTTCCCCTGGTTTGTTGGGTTTCACATGTGAATGTTTTAGGTGTTACATGGCTGATCAGCCATGTTGATACTTGTAGTTCCATGGATTTAACCACTATTACATGTTATCTCACAAGACTTGTGTTTAAGACTGCTTCAACCCCCCTGCTGTTATTGTAAGTACTTACACTCATTGCCTCAGGCTAATGTATGTTAATATTCCTAGCAATATATCTTTGTGTCCCCAAGTGTATTTCAAGCACTGTTTCCTGCCCAGTGTCACCATGCAACGCTATGTGCTCCTAGAGTTTCCCGTTTGTCTGGTTTTATGTGGCTATTTGTTAATATAGGTCTGGCCTCGTATTGTATGGTTTTGGGTGAGTCTGGAGAAGAGTTGTGCAGGAAGATTGTGTGGGGTGTTTCCAGCTCTTGACTGTTCCAAGGACCATCACTTTCGTTATATGTGTGGGCATACTGTAATCTCCTCAGTTAATACCCATAGGGGTCCTTCCTGTCTTAGACTCCTTGTGTACCTCAACTAATTGTGTCCTGCATGCCAGGAAGACCAGAGCCCCAGTGCTACACTACGCCCCTGTCATTCACGTGAGTCCTGTCTGAAGAGTGTAGGCAGTTTATTTGTATGGGTAAAAGATAACATTGTCTGATTACCAAATTGATAAAGGAGGAAATTGCTCCGATGGTGACGCACTTTCCTAAACAGAAAAAAAAAAAAAAGACAGTTTCACCCTACAACTTACCTATAAATCCAGTTAATAGCCGAATGGCAGTTATAGGTTGGTGCAGGATTTAAGCGCCATAAACAACTTAGTTATAGCCATTGCACCCATAGTGCCTGATGTGCCATCACTCGTCACCTCCATTCCATCCAATGCTGAATATTTCTCTGAGATTGATTTAACAAACGCATTTTTTTCCGTCCCTATGGACAAGGAGACACAGCCAATACTTGCATTATGTTTTAGAAACTGCCAGATGACATTGTGTAGAATGCCCCAGGGTTATGTGGACTCCCATGTAGTCTACTTAGTGGCCCTTCAGGCAACATTGTGGTCCTGGACTCTCCACCATGGTTCCATCCCACTCCAATATGTTAATAATTTATTGTTGTGTAGTCCAAGCCAGGTTGCATATAGATCTGTTACATTGGTTAGCAGATAATGGTCACAGGGCGTCTAGGAAAAAGCTACAATGGTGTTTTGTGCTCACTAAAGGAGAGAGGAAAATCAGTCACAAGAGAGCTATGGCTCTCATGGGTCTGCCCCGCCCACTTACTAAGAAAGATATGCTGTCTTTTCATGGTATAATTGGTTACTGCCATGAATGGATAGCTGATTGTTCCTACTATGATAAACTCCTGAGACAAGCCACAAATATCGATATGCCAGATTGTGTAAAATGGAATGATGAAATGTGTAATGCTCTTGTATATCCTAAAACTGCAATGGTCACAGCTCCTAGTCTTGGATTACCTGAATATGGCAAGATGTATCAATTATTTTCCAGGGACAACTTTGAGACCATGACGGGAGTCCTAGCACAGAATCATGGGGGCAAACTCCGCCCTATGACATTTTTTTCAAGGGTTGTGCTTATGCAGGTACTGAGCATGCCGGCGTACCTCCAAGCTTTAGCATCCTGTGCAATGGTTGTGGAGATGGCTACTTCATTCACTCTGGGTCATGCAACTGCACTACACACTACTCACAATGTGTCCATCCTGTTAGGAAATGGAACACTGAAGGAGTGCAGAAAAGCCTTGAATTAGGGCTCATCTGCCAAGAGAGGAGACCATGCCTACCGTAGCTACTACACCCCTATTTATCTCACAATATCATGGGGTAGGACACAGAGGCTGGCAGGTTACATGTGGGTTATTGGATAAAGATTTTTTTTTTCATCCCCGGTTCCCTAATTAGTAAAATCATATGTTGGAGGATGACAAAAAGTAGTTAGAATCCTTACACAGGAAATAATCCCAAGGTGGGTCTGCCCACTTCAAATGAAGTCAGACAATGGTCATGCCTTCATAGCCAAAGTATGTCAAGATTTAGTGAAAACACTGAAATTTTGACTGGAAGTTTCACATCCCATACCACCCCTAGAGTTCAGGGATAGTAAAAAGAATGAATAGGACACTTAAAGATAAAATCAGGAAAATCACAGGGGGAACTTTCAACGGATGGAAAAACGTACTTCCTGCCGTCCTTGCAGAGGTAAGAATGACTCCCTCTAAAACCACGAGTTACTCCCCTGTCAAGATCCTGGTGGGCAGACCCTTCCTCGCCCCATGGGCTAGACAGCCATTAATGTTAGACAGAGGGGATCTTGATCTCATACAGGAGGAGTATGTTAAGAAAGTGATTGAAATTTTCCTTTTCTTTGCAGGAACCTACTCATCCTCTCCAGATGGGAGATGTCGTAGTGGTCCAGCAACTGAAGCATACCAAGAAGGACGAGTACCCATTTGGACCCCCGAATACAGTGATCACGGTTACCCGAACAGCCATTCTGGTAGAAGAACAACAGGCTTGGATCCATGCCAGTCATGTGAAGAAGGTGAACCAAACACCTCAGAAGCAAGATAAAGCACAGAGAGGCGAAACAGGTGATACAAATCTTCGAACAGTGAGTGAAGCAGGTGGTCAAGACTCTGAAGATGACCTCACTTATTTCACCATAGACTTTTGGGAAGGCCTTGGGCCTCTTGTTCTTGATGACTTTGATGATGTTACCTGGCATCACTGATCCCTATAATGGGTATATTGGGGGACAATAAGGGAGCACACCTGCTGAAGGCTAGCATACACCCCAGGTACCCTCTCAAGCACCACCACAAGAGAGAGTTGTTCTTAGAGAAAGACATGGTTCCCCTCATGGATTGATATGATGAAAAGGCTGAACAACTACTCTCCAATATTAGATGAGATATTAGACAAGAATTCTGGCTCAGACAGGGTCTGGTTTTCACCTGGGTGGCCCCCTATGGTCTGTTTCATCAGTGGGTTTGTAAGGGCTTACCTAGGTTTGAGTCCATGGAGCAGAGATGTACGCTCACCCTTGCAAATAAACACAGTCCAAGGTAACAAAGAGATAAGCTACCTGGGCTGTGAATCTGTGCATGGGGGCTTGACAGGAATAGCCAAGGGATGGTCAAGGTAAAGCCGCAGTCAGGGATTCCAGAAGTCAGGATAACGATAAACAAAGCCAGGGTCTGAAGCCGGGGTCAGTCTTGGAACACTGGATCTCTGCAACAGGAGCACAAGAACACTTGGCACGCATGACAAAATGAACTGCCAAAGCCCTCCGAGTGAGACAGGGTTTTATACCCAGCTAATTAGGTAACCTGCCTCAGCTGATCCAGGTACAAACAGTATCGCCCACAGTACTTTATGCTAAACTAGGCATGGCTGGAAATCAGGCTGAATAGAACTGAGGTGTGGCTCAGAGGTAAGGAAACGGGACCAAGCGCAGACAGACATGAGTTCAATACCACCCAGAGCTGCCTGGGGCGCAACCATGCCTGGCCGTCTGCAAGGCACGGTAGGGACCGTGACAGGGTTTGCACCTGGCACAGGATGTCAAAGAAAACATTTTGCACTGTGAGTTAATTGACGTACTGACGCTGGTGCCTTTTGACAAGGAGACAGTTGATAAGTCTAGGCAGATAGATGTTAATGTTCAGGCTGAAAGGACGAAGTAGCTTCCACGCACATTTGGGAACTGGCTGCAGGGTTTCTGTGCCTATGCAGGGGTACTCTGTGAGAAATTTCAGGAGCTAAACTGCAGCCAGGAGAGCTGGAAGGGCCTGAAGATGGGTTACTGGGCTTAGTAACCAAAGTTAGGGCAGCTAGCATCAGGAACTTTCTATTGATGCACTAAAGGGTCCCAGGGTTCCTGCCTGCAAAGGGCAATTGCTAAGGCCTGGCTGAGCCAGTGTCAGGCCTAACCACTCTGTGCTAGCTGTGCCTGGAGATTAGAGAGAAAGCAATGTGCAGGAGGAGCAAGGAGTGAACATTAGAGAGGAAGCGATGTGCAGGAGGAAAAATGGAGTGTATATACCAGTGCGTATATAGTTGTCCCAGCAAGTTTTGCAAAATTCCATTGGGCATCCCATACTTCCTATATCCCATCCAAGTTCAAATCCCTCAATAAAACATTAAAACAAGCACATGGACTGTTTTCTGTTTTGGAGTGTCTGAGAGCTGAACGCCGGGCTGGTCAGGGTGATAGGTGGGCCACATAACTTAGCAGCCCCTACGGGAGTCACTGCTACATTTGGGGGCTTGTCCAGGATCACCTGTTCACTGGTAACCTGCCAGCCAATGCCCCTAACAACCGAAGTTGAGAGAGCAGAGTAACTGTTCTTTGTTCCACCACCATTGAGGAATTCAATCCAGGGGAAGGACTTATGTGCTCTGCCTGCTATTCAGTACTGCAATAACGAGTGCCCTTGGCCATAGTAACCAGTGGGAGCCATTTGCCAATTACTGCTACCTTCTTACCCAGTTGCCCCAACCGGTGCTGGGATTGTGCCTGCGGGTGGGACGGTGCTATAAGTGTTCCCTTCAGGGAGGCATTAGTTACAAACTTTATTGTTGCTACCGGAAACCACCAGAAAGGTTAGCGATCATCTACTCCCAGTTGCTCGATCACAGTCTGTGCCAAGCGATATGCCTGCTAATTTCAGCATGCCTGCTAACTTCAGTTTGCCTAAAAGGGGGTTACAGCAGCATGCCAGGAGAGGGGCCTGCCTATCAGTTTCATAGACGCCAGCCTGCCTGGAAGCGAGGGGGTGGTGCCACGCCCTAGAGGAGACCCAGCGTTCCCTGCTAGCAGACACCACAAGGCAGAGGAGCAAGATGGCTAAGGGTGAACGTGTGTACCCAGCGCTGACATGGTTGTCTGATCTGCAGGAGCGGACACTGGTGGACACTGGTGCCTGGTTGGAGCATCGCGGGGGATTTGCCCTAGGGATGGTGGAGGGGAAGGAGCGACTGTGCCTGCTGTGCCCAGA
Organism: Lithobates sylvaticus; assembly: GCA_028564925.1. Lineage (NCBI taxonomy): Eukaryota > Metazoa > Chordata > Amphibia > Anura > Ranidae > Lithobates > Lithobates sylvaticus. Next base: position 185,569,918 of record CM053029.1, on the reverse strand, counting down.
GTGCTGAATACCGACTGTGGTGCTCAGCGTGTGGATCCAGTGTGGCCGTTGTGGCGAACCACTTACCCGGCCTGCATACAGCCAGCAGGAGCCACAGTATTACAATGTGGACCCAAGATTGACAACAAAAGGGAAGATGAGTCGGTTGTGGCCTGCGGCCTGGTCGAGGACCTGGCGGCTGTAAGTACTGCCATGCAGGAGCCAGAAGTTCCTGAAATGCCGGCTGCCCCTGTGCCCATTGCTAACCCTTTCTGGAAGGAGCCAGTGTTGGTGGGGGATGTGCCCTTGTGTGGGCAGGGCCATAGATTGGGGTTCCCCCAGACTGCAAGCTGAGTTTGGGTCCTTGGAGAGGCTGGAGGAGTGGTCATCTCACAGTAGCAGCTCAGAGGAGGAATGGGAGATGGGAGGTTCTCAAGTCCTGGAGGTCCAGTCTGATGGTGAGGATGTATCAGAGCCAGCTATGGAGACTGAAGATGCTGCAGGTGCCCCTGTCAGCAGCAGACAGCTCTTTTTTAACAGGCCTTCCACCTCCCAGACCTGAGCACCTGCATACAGGCAGTGGGTTGTGAGGTCCCACGAGGCGTGTGTCCTGCCAGGAAAAGGGAAGCCCACGAAACTGCCCAGGTTTTCCAGATTCCAGCGGGAGGTGCAGCGGAAAGTTGCTTTGAAGTGGGGTCTGGACTACCCTTATGCCCCTCCTGAGACCATGGATGTCATCAAGAGCACCCGGGAAGAGTGGGAGGATGATATAGTCTGGGACTATTTGCATATCCCCAAGCCTTTGCGGATGCCAGATTGTGCTGAAACCTGGGCACCCTTTGAGGAAATTTGGCGCGAATAGGTAGGAAGAGACTGCCTGACCCACATTTCTACACGTGAGAGACTGTTGGTGTGTATAACTCACCTTTGAAATGTCCACATAGACTGCTGTGAAGGTTGAAGAGTATGTGTGTTCCTTCTCTCCCTGACTTTGCAGGATCAGACTGTCACCCTGGTTGTGCCCAATGGATGAACCTTTCCTTATTGCAAGGACACTGAGGGTGAGGTATGATCCCGTCTTGAACTGTTCTAAGGAGCCTGTCAGTCCAGGAAGGGGGCCCTTCCACCAGGAACTCCAAAGAGAACTGTCCACTACCATTGCTTTATGTTTTTTTTCTTCCCCACTTGTTTCTGTCGGCAGGTTATAAACCCCTACTGACAGAACAAGGAAGAAAAATCTATGCTGAAGTAATTTTGGTACTGATGTTTGTCGGCAGATTATAACCCCTTACTGACATGAATACTCTACAAAAGTGTGTAGATAGAGTTTAATTTAGGATGCTGTGGTGTTTTTGTTTCCTTTTAGGATTTACTGGGATGGGATGGCTGTCCATCCCCCTGGAGAGAAGATTCCTGTGAGGAGAGTATCTCTCTTGAGGAAGAGATACTCTGGCTCAAAATCTGTACTATTTTATGGGACTGTTAGCTACAGGGACCTGTAGATAGGAATGTGTTAACCACTTCAATACCGCCTCATGCTCATATGACGCCCACAAGGTGGATCTACCATCTTGGGTGGGCGTCATATGACGTCCTCGGATTCCTGGCCGCCTGGGGGGCGCGCGCGTGCCCGCGGCATCGCTCGGGACCCGGTGCGGGTGCCCGGCGGCCGCGATGTCCGCCGGGCACCCGCGATTGCCCGTTAAAACAACGGGACCGTGGAGCTGTGTGTGTGAACACACAGCTCCACGTCCTGTCAGTGCAGAGGAGACCGATCATGTGATCCCAGTACGGAGGAACACATGATCGGTCTCCTCCCCTTGAGTCCCCTCCCCCCACAGTTAGAATCACTCCTATTAGGGAACACATTAACCCCTGCAGCGCCCCTAGTGTTAACCCCTTCCCTGCCAGTCACATTTACACAGTAATCATTGCAATTTTATAGCAACGATCGCTGTGTAAATGTGAATGGTTCCAAAAATGTGTCAAAAGTGTCCGAAGTGTCCGCCGCAATGTCGCAGTCACGAAAAAAAAAATCGCAGATCGCCGCCATTACTAGTAAAAAAAAAAAAAAATTCAATAAATCTATCCCCTATTTTGTAGACGCTATAACTTTTGCGCAAACCGATCAATATACGCTTATTGTGATTTTTTTTTACCAAAAATATGTAGAAGAATACGTATCGGCCTAAACTGAGGAAAAAAACTGTTTTTTTTAAAAAAAATGGGATATTTATTATAGCAAAAAGTAAAAAATATTGTGTTTTTTTTTTCAAAATTGTCGCTCTTCTTTTGTTTATAGCGCAAAAAATAAAAACCGCAGAGGTGATCAAATACCACCAAAAGAAAGCTCTATTTGTGGGAAAAAAAGGACGTCAATTTTGTTTGGGTGTAACGTCGCACGACTGCGCAATTGTTAGTTAAAGCAACGCAGTGCCGAATCGCAAAAAGTGCTCTGGTAAGGAAGGGTGTTTAAAAGCCCTGTATTGAAGCAGTTAATGTGTACATGATGTAGATACTTGCAGATATTTATATATATATATTTTTGTACATATCCCCTGTCCAAGTTTTTTCCCTTCCCCCTTCCATTTTATTTTATGGGATGTCTTGCTCCTCGGTCCAGGTGCTAGAGTAGGATTTTTGTAGGTTAGGTAAATTTAGGCAGGCCTGGCTGGCAGCTAGGCCTGTTTGTTTTGAATTGGTCTGAGCTGGGAGTGTCTCAGCGTAGCAGCTGGTGACTCACAGGGAGCATCGCTGGGACCTCCCTCTTCTTTCCAGAAGGTTCCAGAAAGAGAGAAGAAAAGCAGAGGTGGAGCTGCGTGGGGTATTCTGAGGAGTAGGGATGGGCCCGGTGTTCGATTCAAACCCGTGTTCAAATCGAACATCGGCCGTTCGTCCGCTCGTCGAGCCCAGAACTATGTGGGCCGTTCACATCAAATTTGTGTGATGCGAATGGTCCACAATGCACTGCGCCAGTCGCAGTGCATTGCTGGCTGATGATTGGCCAAGCATGCACTGTGATCCCGCATGCTTGGCCAATCATAGAGCCAGCGGCGAGGAGAGCAACAATTGGCCACAGGCAGGATGCCTGTGGCCAATTATAGCTCAGGGGGTTTAGTACATGCCCCACACTATATAAGGCCGCCGCGCCGGCGGCCTCATGTAGTGTGTTCCAGGGGTTAGGATTAGGAACAGTGAGAGACTGTACTGTTCTGTACAGTGTCTGCTTGTGCATTATCTGCTGTTTTGATTCATCTACATTATCTGCTTGTGGATTCTGGGGATTAGTGTAGGGAAAGAGAAAAAATAGGCAGGGTAGTTTATACTTCTCACTGCTGTTCTCAATCTCTACCAATCCAGCCACCTGCAGGAGTAGTTAGTGTGTGTGTGTGTGTGTGCTGTGTTAGTATAGCACTGCAGTAGCACATTAAACCACCTTTACCCTTCTGGCCTGTTGTGTCATCTAAGGCAGCCCTCTGTGGCTAATGAATTGCCGGCTCCCGTAAGACAGAGAACAGTCATTCATTGAAAGTCATTGATAAAAAAAAAGTCATTGATAAAAAAAAAAAGCGTGGGGTTTCTCCCAAATTCAATTACCAGGCCCTTCAGGTCTGCTATGGATATTAAGGGGAACCCCGCTTCAAATTGAAAAAAAAATGACATAGGGGTCCCCCTAAATATCCATACCCGACCCTTCAGGGCTGGGATGGATTTTAAGGGGAACCCCGGCCAAAAAAAAAAATGGCGTGGGGTCCCCCTCAAAATCCATACCAGACCCTTATCCGAGCACGCAACCTGGCAGGCCGCAGGAAAAGAGGGGGGACGAGAGCAGCCCCCTCCCTCCTGAACCGTACCAGGCCACATGCCCTCAACATTGGGAGGGTGCTTTGGGGGTCTGTGACCCCTCAAAGCACCATGTCCCCATGTTGATGGGGACAAGGGCCTCGTCCCCACAACCCTGGCTATTGGTTGTGGGGGTCTGCGGGCGGGGGGCTTATCGGAATCTGGAAGCCCCCTTTAACAAGGGGACCACCAGATCCCGCCCCCCCCCCCCCTGTGTGAAATGGTAAAGGAGTACAAAATTACCCCTACCATTTCACCAAAAAAGTGACAAGAAATTTAAAAATGACAGGAGACGGTCTTTGACAATTCCTTTATTAAAATTTTCTTTCTTCTGGTCTTCCTTCTTCCTTTCTTCATCCTTCGGTTTCGTTTTTTTCGGTTTCGACCTGTCAGACGCAGCGAAGCCTCACACAGCGGGAGCCTCCCATTGCGCAGGGCGGCCCAAGAAGAGACACCGACGCCGTGGAAGAAGATGCCGGACGAGAAGATCAGAGCAAGAAGAAGTGGATCGGAGGAAGAAGTAGATGGAAGAAGAAGATGGAAGAAGATGGTAGAAGATGGAAGAAGAAGAAGATGAAGAAACCGAAGGATGAAGAAAGGAAGACCAGAAGAAAGAAGACTTTAATAAAGGAATTGTCAAAGACCGTCTCCTGTCATTTTTAAAATTTTTGTCACTTTTTTGGTGAAATGGTAGGGGTACATTTGTACCCCCTTACCATTTCACACAGGGGAGGCCGGGATCTGGGGGTCCCCTTGTTAAAGGGGGCTTCTAGATTCCGATAAGCCCCCCGCCCGCAGACCCCCACAACCAATGGCCAGGGCTGTGGGGATGAGGCCCTTGTCCCCATCAACATGGGGACATGGTGCTTTGAGGGGTCACAGACCCCCAAAGCACCCTCCCAATGTTGAGGGCATGTGGCCTGGTACGGTTCAGGAGGGAGGGGGGGGCACTCTCATCCCCCCCTCTTTTCCTGCGGCCTGCCAGGTTGCGTGCTCAGATAAGGGTCTGGTATGGATTTTGAGGGGGACCACACGCCATTTTTTTTTTTTGCCCGGGGTTCCCCTTAAAATCCATCCCAGACCTGAAGGGTCTGGTATGGATATTTAGGGGGACTCCTACGTCATTTTTTTTTTAAATTTGAAGCGGCGTTTCCCTTAATATCCATAGCAGACCTGAAGGGCCTGGTAATTGAATTTGGGGGAAACCCCACGCTTTTCTTTTTTTTTTATCAATGACTTTTTTTTTTTTTTACCAATGACTTTCAATGAATGACTGTTCTCTGTATTACTGGAGCCGGCAATTCATTAGCCGCAAGTGATTTTAAATAGCTTTTTTTCCTGCAAAAATTACAGTTTGTGCAGGGACAGTTCTAAGCACGGGAAACATGCGCCCCTTCACAGGCATACTATACACACCCCCCAGGTGTGAAATTTAAAGGAATATTACACTTTTATTGTTTCACATTAAGCATTATTAAAATCACTGCTCCTGAAAAAACGTCCGTTTTAAAAAAAAAATATTTTGCTTTGATACATGTCCCCTGGGGCAGGACCCAGGTCCCCAAACACTTTTTATGACAATAACATGCATATTAGCCTTTAAAATTAGCACTTTTGATTTCGAACATTCGCGTCCATTGTAATTAATAGGGTTCGAATGTCCGCGCAAACTTACGGTCCGTTCGCAGGTTCTGGTGCGAACCGAACCCGGGGGTGTTTGGCTCATCCCTACAGAGGAGCCCTGACCAATCTCCCAACTTGGATTGACAGGGGGCAGGCCTCCTTAAATACCCAGCTGGGTCAGCCCAGCTGGGGAGGAGTTGGAGCTGTTCAGAGCTTGGAGATGGAATGCTAGGCTGTCTGGGTCTTCAAGGGAGCCCCCCAGTCTGGGGGGGTGACCTTGGGGCTTGGGTGCGGCCCTTCAAGAAATCATGAAGGTGTTCTAGACAGGAGGCACAGGAGGAGCAAGAGATGACAGCAGGAGAGAGCATTGTCAGGCAAGTCTCCAAGGAGGAACAACTGGTCGCAACCATGAGGGCTGGTGAGTGACATGCACAGTCAGGAGGCCTGGGAGCATGCAGTCTGGGATGGGTGCAGAGCCAGCAGAGTGGACTGTGGTGTCATGTGCGAAGGGCAGCTGCAGCCAGGAGGGCTGGCAGGGCCTGAAAATGGGTTACTGGGCTTAATAACCAAAGTTAGGGCAAATAGCACCAGTAAGTTTCTATTGCTACACTAAAGGGGCCCGTAGTCCCTGCCTGCAAAAGGAAATTGCTAAGGCCTGGCTGAGCCAGTATCAGCCCTTACCACTTTGTGCTAGCTGTGCCTGGAGATTAGAGAGCAAACAATGTGCGGAAGGAGAGAGGAGTAAACATTAGTGAGGAAGCGATGTGCAGGAGGAGAAATGGAGTGTATATACCAGTGTGTATTTAGTTGTCCCAGCAAGTTCTGCAAAATTCCATTGGGCGTCCCATACTTCCTATACCCCATCCAAGTTCAAATCCCTAGTAGTGAAGAGGCCTACACGTTTCTGAGCGTGAGAGTGAAGAGGAAGTCACCCATCTGTCAGATTCTGGCTCAGAATATGAACCAGTAGCGCGGCACCCTAATAGATAGCTCTGACGACGGAGTAGTGGTCCCTGCCATGGTCAGGTGTACACGACCCCGTTCTTCTGTTGTTGAAGTGCAAGAACCACAGGGCTCTCATATGGAGCAGAGAGACAGTACTAGTGCCGCTCATCCTTCTGGTGAACTGGAAAGTACCAGCAGCCTAGTATATCCTGGTTGTACATCCAGCACTGCAGTAACACTTGGTGACGTGGTGAGTCCCATAAGTGAAGTTCAAGCTGGTGCAGTGGCTAGCACAATTAGTGTCCCGCAGCCACCAGAAAGACAAACACAGGCCCGACTAGCCCATAGTTCCCTTTCCGCTGCATTTGCCAATCCTAATTGGGAGCCCACCACTTCTGCAGCGCCTGTCCTTTCCCATTCACTGGCCAACCCGGAATTCAGGTGGTGACATTTTACGTCACTTGATTTTTATTCACTGTTTTTCACGGAAGATCTCTATAGAACTATTGTGGACCAAAGCAATTTGTATGCTGGTCAATTCATTGCCGCTAATCCCCAGTTGACCCTTGCCAGAGAATGGAAACCTATTACGGTTTCTGAATTTAAGACCTATGGCCTCCTCATGGGCATAGTTAAAAAAAAGTGAGTTGCGGTCATATTGGTCCACTGACCCTAATCACCATATGACCGTTGGACATGTGCAATTCGTTTCGTTTTTTTTTTCGTTTTTTTTCGTTTTTTTTTTTTCGTTATTTTCGTTCATTTGTTATCGTACGAATGAACGAACGATTTGCTAAAAATTTTAACGAATCCTTCGAATCGAACGAATCCGAAAATAACGAAAATCCGAAAAAAACAAAATTAGAAACAACGAATGTACGAAAGAAGAAAATCCGAAAAACGAAAACAGGAACAATGAAAATGAACGAAAAAATTCGTACATTCGTAACTTTTTTTTTTTTGTTGAATTGGTAATTTTCCGTGTCCCTTACAATGGTGTTGCTTAACGTGCTTCGAATAGACTGAACGAAAAAATTCATACATTCGTAACTTTTTTTTTTTTTTTTTCGATTCGTAATTTTCCGTGTCTCTTACAATGGCGCTGCTTAACGTGCTTCGAATGGATTGAACAAAAAAATTCGTACATTCGTAACTTTTTTTTTCGAATCGTAATTTTCCATGTCTCTTACAATGGCGTTGCTTAACGTGCTTCGAATGGATTGAACGAAAAAATTTGTACATTCGTAACTTTTTTTTTTCGATTCGTAATTTTCCGTGTCTCTTAAAATGTAATAATAGCATACACATTACATAAAATTATGAATTATGCTCCGATTACGAATGTACGAATAAATACGAATGCGTCCGAATTTCGAATAAACGAAAATTAAACTAACGGAAAAAACGAATCAACGAAAAAATAACTCTTACGAATGTACGAATCGTTACGAATACGAACACTGACGACTTACGAATTTACGAATCGTTACGAATCAACGGAAACGAAAAAAAAAAAACCCGAAAATAAACAAATTTTTTTGTTGTCTAATGACCGTGTTCTCTGCATCCATGGCCAGGACACGATACAAGCAGATCTTTGATTCATGCATTTTAATGACAATGAACTCTGTCATCCTCAGGGTGACCCTGAATTTGATCGGCTCTACAAAATTCGGCCCCTCGTAAACCACTTCAACCAGCCTTGTTTACTCCCGATCAAGTTGTCTGCATTAATGAGTCCCTGATTAAATTTTCTGGCCGCTTGTCTTTCAAACAGTATCTTCCCAGCAAGCGTGCCAGCTATTGGGTCAAGTTGTATAAGTTCTGTGACAGGGCAACAGGCTATACATATAGTTTTATGGTTTACGAGTAAAAGATAGTCATGTGGAGCCCGGAAACTGCCCAAACTACATACAAACTGGTAAGATTGTGTGGGACTTGGCGTCGCCCTTATTCGGAAAGGGGTACCACTTGTACGTGGACAATAATAACTTTTTAGTCACTTGTTTGATCATGGAATTGGCGCATGTGGCACCATACGATCTAATCGCTTACCGCAAGCTTGTAGAATCCCGACTTAGACTGGGGGAGAGAGCCTGCTTGAAGTGTAATAATTTGCTTGCAGTGAAGTGGAGGGGTAATTGGAATGTTTTCGTTCTGTCCTCCCTTCACGCAGATACGACTGTCCAAATTCAAACGGCTACTGGTGTTGTGGAGATATAGTGCTAAGCCCACTTATATGACCATATAGTGTGACCAAATCCCCATATTTTTTGAATATGTTCAGGTGTTTTTAAATAGCCTTGCAGGATTTAAATGTCATTATTATATGTGTGCACTGTAATCTATATTGTACTGTTTGTTGGTCTTATAGCAGCACCATCTTGAATGTAAACGCATTTTAGGATGTGTCCCCCAAGTATGATTTTGTATGGTGTTGTGGAGAAACCCCTCTGTGTCCACGAATACAACCTAAATATGGGAGGGGTGGACCTCAACGACCAGTTGTTGGCGCCGTATACAATTGCCCGTAAGGTCAGACGCTGGTACAAAATAGTGTCTGTATACCTATTTCAATTGGCTCTGCTGAATGCTTATGTGCTATACAAAGCGTCAGGACGAACTGGCTCCTTCCTTAAATTCCAGGAGGATATCATCACAGCCCTTCTGTTTCCAGATGGTGCTGTGGCCCAACTTCCCAATGCAAATGCAGTGAGCCGGCTGCATGAGAGGCACTTCTCAGAAGTCCTCTGTGGTACCTAAGTTCAAAGAACACCTTAAAAAAGATGTTGTGTCTGTAGGAATCGTGGATACAGGCGTGACACCCGCTTTTATTGTCCCTCCTGCCCTAACCAACCTGGTCTCTGCATCTGTGAATGTTTCCAACGCTACCACACACTAGTGGAGTATTAGCGTAGGGTACAGCACTGCACAGTCATAGGACACACTTTAACAGGATCTCCAAAGATGCCATCGCATTTTTAGAGACCCGAACCTGGAACCTTTACAGTTACAAATAAAAGTGTAGATACAGTTACAAATAAAAGTGTAGAAAAAAAAATTATAAACTAAATAAGCCAAAAATAGTTGTAGTTTTATTGTTCCTCTTGGATCGCTCTCTCTATTGTTCTCTCTCTATTGTTCTGATCTGTTTCAGTGTATTTTATAACTGCAATGTTTTAATGTTACTATGTTTTATCATGTTTACTTTGAAGGTATGTAATTATTTTATACTTTACTGTTTACTGTGTTTTATTGTTAACTATTATTTTCTTCGTAGGTACGCCATTCAGCTGCATCACTGATTTATTTATCTTGACAGCAACAGCGTTTGCTCTCACGATACATAAATCAGCGACTGCATCGCTGTAGGAGGTGATTTCACCACCACAATTAAAACAAAAGTGCATATATGCCAAAGCATGGGGACAGGGGTGGAGGGGCTATTTGCTACTTACATTAGGGGCGGATTGCCCCCATGTTTCGGCATATATTTTTTAGGCAAAGATTTCAATAAAAAAAATAAGTTGTTTTATTGAGTTAATGTTTTATTGTTACCATTGTTTGCTTTTCAGGTACACCATTCAGCTGCAGCACTGATTTGTTTATTTTGACAGCAACAGGGTTTGCTCTCACGATTTGTAAATCAGCGACTCCAGCGCTATAGGAGGTGATTTCACCACCACAGTTAAAAGAAATTGTGCATGTATGCCTATTATTAGAAGTGGGTGGATGCAGGGCGGTATTCTATGGTGGGCATACCCACCGATCAATATTTTTTTCGTTCAGCCCACAGACTGCATGAAAAAAAAAGAACATTACAATTTTATTATTATTAATATTATTCACAATTTATATAGCGCCAACAGTTTACGCAGCGCTTTACAATGTATAGGGGGGACAACACAATTACAGTACAGTTCAATACAAAAGGTACAGGAGGGCCCTGCTAGTAGAGCTTACATTCTAAAGGGAGGGGGTGGTGGTACAAAAGGTAATGGCTGCAGAGAATGATTTGATGGGGGTGGCTCAGGGGCAGTTAGGCGGATGTGGGATAGGCTTCCCTGAATAAATGAGTTTATTCAATACAATACAATTTATTCATACAATATATGCCCAACAAGGACCAGCAACATACTGGTATGTTGCTGGACTTTGAGTGGTTATACCAGAACGATGCCTGCAGGTTTAGGTATCATCTTGGTATTGTTATTTTTAGCCAGCGGTCAGCTTTCATGTAAAAGCAATCCTAGTGGCTAATTAGCCGCTAGACTGCTTTTACAAGCAGTGGGAGGGAATGTCCCCCCCCCCTCCAGCCGTCTTCCATGGTTTTCTCAGGCTCTCCTGTCCCACCGGGGAACCTGATAATTCAGCCGGTGGTTCCACTAGCTCACTATAGAGATGATCGGAAACCAGAGCAGCTCCAATCATCTCTATGGCCTAAGAAACAGTAAGCTACGAGCATTTCATGACTTGGGTTTAAACAGCGCCATTGGGAAATTGGGAAAGCATCTTATCACACCGATCTTGGTGTGGTCAGATGCTTTTGGGGCAGAGGAGGGATCTAGAATCTAACAGACCCCAATTTTTTTTTAAAAAGAGTACCTTTCACTACCTATTGCTATCATGGGGATATTTAAATTATCTGTGATAACAATAAAAAGGATTTAAAAAAAAATAAAAATGAAAGTAACAGTGTAAAAATAAAATAAAAAGCAAAATAAATGATAAAAAAAAAACACCCCTGTACCCCCATGCAAAGGTCTCGTGTCATATGTAAACAGCAATTGCACCATGCATGTGAGGTATCACCACGAACGTCAGATCGAGGGCACTCATTTTAGTAGTAGACCTCCTCTGTAAATCTGAAGTGGTGACCTGTAAAGGCTTTTAAAAATGTATGTATTTTATGGTACAGCCGTAACGTTGGAAATGGCTACAGTGGGCCCCCAGTATGGGTCCCGTGTGGACAAGAAGTATGTTGTTGTAGCTGATTCCCCCCCCATTAGGGAGGGACTTTCAGCTTGGGATGATAGTGTCCAGATACAGATTGAAGTGAGTTGGGAGGAGGGAGGGGGGGGGGGTGGAAGTAGTAGGATTTTATGGAGTGAAACAGGGTTGGGGAGGGGGGTGGTTATAAGGGTGGGTGGTGTGTGTGTGGGTGGGCTCCCCCATTTTTTTTTTTCTTTTTCTCTTCTTTTTCTTTTTGCTGCTCCTCCTCCTCCTCCTCCTCGCCTTCTCTCTCCCCCCGTCTTCTATCCTTCAGGGATCACGGTCATACCCCAAAAAACTCTTACTTTTTATTCTTTATTCTTGTCTTTATTTTTTATTTTAACGCAAAATGACAAGTAAAATTAAAGTGATGTCTTGGAATGTCAGAGGATTGGGGGATAACAGAAAGAGAGGCGCGGTAAAAGAACTAATTGAATTCTATGATCCCGCAATAATCTGCCTGCAGGAGACACATAAGGGGAAGGAGGATGACAAAATGTTTGATAAATTTAAATATAAACATGGATTTCATGCTATATATTCAACATACTCCCGTGGAGTTAGTATTTTGATCTCAAACTCTATTAGGTTTACCTGTAGGCAGTGTATTAAAGACCCGATTGGCCGATATTTAATGTTGTTATGCTCCATAAATGATAGAATAATCCTCTTGGTAAATGTGTATATTCCCCCACCATATAAGGACGATGTGTTAAAAAAGGTTTTTGAAAAGATGGCGCAATGGCCTGATGTTCCTACAGTGATAATCGGGGACTTCAATAATGTATTAAATGAAGAGCTGGACAGACAAAGCAACAAAAAGAGTAATGGAGGGGGAAAGACCACAAGGTGGGCCAATCAGATACAAGAGATGGGTCTATCAGATGCATGGAGAGTAAGATACCCGGATAGTAAAGAATACTCATGCTACTCAAGTACATATAGATCATTATCCAGAATCGACATGGCTTTGGGAAATGGTCATTTTCTCCAATTAGTAAAAACAATTCAGTACGAATCAAGGGGAATCTCGGACCACTCCCCATTAACTTTGACTTTAGAGTGGACGGAACAGTTGATCTGGCCAATGTGGAAAGTTAATCCACAGTGGCTGTCCCTGATTCCAGAGAGTAGTAAAATAAAACATCTGCTAATGGGCTTTTTTGGAGATAATAAGGGCTCAGCTTCAGCGTTAATGGTGTGGGATACAATGAAAGCATACCTCAGAGGCTTAATAATTAAAGAAATATCTAAAATTAAACTAGCCACAAGACAGCGGGAGGAAGAGATAACCCAAAGAGTTAAGCAGACCGAACAAGACTACATATTAGATTCTAATGAGGAGAAATTTAGAGCATGGCAGGACGTACAGATGCTATATAAAAATTTGATTATAACTAAGGCCGAAAATACTAGATTCATGCAGAACCAAAAGCACTACGAAATGGGGGAACAGGTGGGTCATATGTTAGCAATGATAGCACGGAACCAGGAAGGCCCATCCAGTATAGTTGCCATTGAAGACGAAAAGGGGATAGTAAAGTATGATACAGAGGGTATCCAAAAGATATTTGTAGATTTCTATTCACGGTTGTATGAATCTGAAATCCTAAATGTAAAGGAAAAGACTGAACAATTCTTAGACAAGTTAACTATGCCCAAATTGAATTCAATGGAAATAGAATCCTTGGATACCCCTATAACTATGGTAGAGCTGGAGGAAGCAGTGGGACAAATTCAAAACAATAAATCTCCAGGGATGGATGGACTCCCCGTGGAGATATATAAAATATACGGTCAGATCTTGATCCCAGAACTTCTTGAAATACTGAATGCAGCATATATCACACGGGAACTCCCTAAATCAATGATGGAAACAATAATAATTATAATTTTAAAACCGGATAAAGACCCACTAAAGCCTGGCTCTTATCGTCCAATATCTCTCCTTACATCTGATGTTAAAATACTAGCCAAGGTCCTGGCAAATAGATTGTCTAGATACATTGATACTCTGATCCATAGGGATCAAACAGGTTTCATCCCCTCCAGATCAGCAGCAACAAACATTCGCAGGCTCTTTCTGAATCTGCAATTACCAATGGATAACGGGGGAGCTGGTGCCATCCTGTCATTGGATGCTCAGAAGGCTTTTGACATGGTAGAATGGGAATATCTATGGATGGTACTGATTGCCTTTGGCATAGGCCCAGGCTTTATAACCTGGCTAAAAATACTATATAAAGACCCCAGGGCAAAGTTGAGGATCAATGACACTATGTCACCAGCTTTCCCGTTGTCCCGGGGGACTAGACAGGGTTGCCCTCTATCCCCCTTGCTGTTTGCATTGGCAGTGGAACCATTGGCCGCTGCAGTCAGACAGTCTGCAGGGATAGAGGGATTCCAACGTGCAGGAAGAGAGGATAAAATAGCTTTGTATGCAGATGATGCCTTAATTTTCCTTAGTGACCCCACAAAATCCTTAGAGGAACTCATGAATCTTGTATCTGCATTTGGACAGCTCTCTGGGTTTCGCATCAACTGGGAGAAATCGGTGTTAATGCCGCTACATAATGCAAACACTTCTTTACCAGACTGTGCTAAACAAATTCAAATAAAACACAGAATTAGGTACTTAGGGATTGAGGTAACACGGAAAGTGGGGGATTATATTGACCTTAACCTTAGACCATTATTGACTAGGCTCAAAGATAAATGTCAGACCTGGTGCAAACTTCCATTAACCGTGATTGGAAGGGCAAATCTTATAAAGATGATCTGGGCCCCACAATTATTATATATCTTTCACAACTGCCCGATGTGGATAGCTGCATTTTGGTTTAAAAGGATAGAATCGCTTTTTCTGGAAGAAAAAATATGCACGTATTAAACTAACAACTTTAATGCTGGCCAAAGATGAGGGGGGACTCGCTATCCCACATCAAAAAAATTATTTTTTGGCCTCACAAACCCAGCATTTCTATGGCTGGACAGAGGTAGATGAGAATGATCCGATAAAAGCATTATTACTCCCACTGGGTAAAGGATACTCATTGATGTCCCTACTAGAGACAAAAACTTTTCAAAAAGATAAGAAATTTATAACAGGCGGACTATTTAATAAGGTATGGCTAGCAATAAAAAAGATTACCAGTATTACTGGCTATACCTCCTATACACCAATATGGAATAACGCAAATTATGAGGAAGTACAGAGATTGGAGGGATTTGGGTTTTGGCAAACTCAGGGGCTGAGATTTGTGGAACAACTGTTTTGGAATGATAATATAAAATCATTTGCGCAAATATCTGAGGAATTTAGGATTCCAAGACAGAGGTTCTTTCAATATCTCCAGCTTAGACATGCCTTTCATGTCCAGGCCCGTACATCTGTATTTATGCTTAACGAATCCAAAATAACAACATTGTTGAAGAAAAGGGACCAAAAGAAGGGACTTATATCTAAAATTTATGAGATAATGCAGAAAAAATTTGAGGAAGAGGTAGAGGTGCCGGCTAGGAAGCAATGGGAGCGAGACCTGGGAGCACTGACTGATGCTCAGTGGTCGGAGGTCTTGTCTGCAATCCCAAAGGTATCACTGTCGGATACTCAAAAACGAACACAAATCTTTATTACGCATAGATCATACTATACGCCTGAAAAACTATTTAGGTGGAAACGTAGGGAGTCCCCTTTATGCCCTCGATGTAGTGGCGCACCGGCTAATTTAATACACATGTTGTGGAAATGCCCCAAACTCCATCGATATTGGCAGGATATAATCCAAAATATAAATAGTGTACTAGGTATAGAAATGTTATTAGATCCAAATCTATGCTTATTAAATATAGTGGCGGAACCAAATATCTCAAAAAATATCCATGCCGCACTGACGAGAGGCCTATTTCAGGCACGAAAGCTAATAGCCCAGAAATGGATATCTATATATCCTCTGACGGTTGAAGAATGGAGAACACAAATAAAAGAAACTATATTAAAGGAGGAATTTATTTATACACATAGAGGGAGTCGAGACAAATTTGATGCTATTTGGAAAAGATGGGTAGAGACCTGGGATAATGAAAATAAAAGATGAACCAACATGGGTAGGGGTTGATATTTGGAGGGGATGGGAGGATGGGGGAGGGCTGAGGGGGCTGGAGGAGGTGAATACAGGTGGAGGCGGCAGAGGAAAAAATTCTCCCTTTTTTTTTTTTTTATTATTATTTTTATTATTATTTTTTTTTATTTTTTTTGGGGGGGGAGTGGGTGGCTGGTGTGGCAGATGAATGCTAGAAGTTTATGTATCTGGGATGAAATGTATGCCTAAATGTATAACTTGTATTGTTATGAAAAGAATAAAAATAAAAAAAGTACTGAATTAAAAAAAAAAAAAAATGTATGTAGTTTGTCGCCGCTGCATGGTTATGTGCAATTTTAAAGCATGTCGTGTTTGGTATCTATGTACTCGGCATAAGATCATCTTTTATATTTTATATATATATATATATATTATATAATATAGTGTGTTTTAGTGCATTAAAGTGGTGTTCCACCCCCAAAAAAATAAAATCATGAATCTGCCTAACAAAAAAAAAAAAACATTTGGAAACATTTTTTTTTTACTCACCTTTAAACAGCTGTTGCTAGGGGGTCCCTCGTAGTCTGCCTCCTTCAATGCCTGGGCTCTTGACGTCCCTTCCCCTTGTGCAGGAAGGGCTCAACTCTGCCCACTCCCTCTTGTCAATCATCTGGGACACGTGACAGGTCCCAGATGATTGCGCGGCCAATCACGGCATGCGGCAATGCTCGCGCATGTGCAGTGGGTGCCCAGCTGTGAAGCCACAATGTAATTTCACATTTGCCCATGACATGTTTGAGCAATATATCATTTAGTGACAACTTTGTGTACATTTTTTTTTGTCATTTTTTTAATCACGTGTGACAAAAAAAATTATTGTTTAATGTGCTCAACAAGCCTCTCAGCAAATTCCTTGGGGTGCCTACTTTCCAAAATGGGGTCATTTTGGAAAGTAGGCACCCTGCCATTTTAGAACCTCAAGAAATGAGATAGGCAGTCACAAACTAAAGGCTGCGTAAATTCCAGAAAATGTACCCCAGTTTGTAGATGCTATAACTTTTGTGCAAACCAAAAAAAAATACGCTTTTTGAATTTTTTTTTTTACATTTTGGGGCTTTTTCATTTATATCGCAAAAAATAAAAACCGCAGAGGTGATCAAATACCACCAAAAGAAGTCTCTATTTGTGTGAAAAAAAGGAGGCAAATTTAGTTTGGGTACAGCATTGCATGACCGCTCAATTACCAGTTAAAGCAGCACAGTGCCAAATTGTAAAAAGTGCTCTGGTCAGAAAGGGGATAAAACCTTCCGGGGCTGAAGTGGTTAACTAAACTGCAGTAAAGCTAAACCAAATTTTAATTGGCATAAGCAGTGGTAAATATAACAACATTAACTATCCCAAAGAAATGTTCTTGAATGCACTTTACACATACAGGCCTACTAGTGGGTAAGTGTATGCGATCCTGAGAAGGGGTACCCCTGCAGGTGACTATAAAATACCTGGCATCTAGTTGGCAGTATTAGCCAACTATCTTAAAGGCCTGTCTATAAGGTGATGCACGTGATGTTGTCCCTTTAAGACTGCACACAATGCATAGCTGATGGCATTAACTGGAGGCAGTAAAGAGTAAAGTTTTGTTCTGCTCACCACTCCTGGCATGCAACAGATCCAGTCCAGTATGCTTGGCAGTCTATTGTCCCAGAAGGTTCAGTCCTCGCAGTAAGGTCCTCACAATCAGGTCCACACAAGCTCAGCCCCAGCGTGCAGACACTCACGGCTCTCACTGACTGTTGGCACAAACGGCAATGGGTCCCTCCAGCTTTGGGTCCCAGCATGGCAGGAGAACTTTTAGTGTATCAGTCCTTGGCTCTGATCCTCATGTTCTCTGGTCACATAGAACACCACAATGGCACTTCGGTCTCCACACAGGTTCTGTTCTCTATGGTGTAGTGCACAGAGCTCAACATTGGGTCTGCACTGTATAACTCCCCACACTAGTCTCTCCCAGAACTCTGCACAGTTGCCCAGGAAACTCACTCTGCTTCTCCCATTTTCAGGGTTTTGCTGTCCCCTGTAGTTCACTGCCTCATTTGCTTACATTCTATATTGCTCCTTGGGGACTACATGTCCCAAGATTCACTGTGGCCGCTGAGCCCTCCTGTCTTCTTGCCGCTGCTATGAGGAGGGAAGGGGAAGGGGAAGTAGAAGGAGAGAACACACACAAAACTTGCACTCTGCAGCAGCGGGGGGACAATAGCCAGCACAGGTGCAAAGCTAGCTCTGCCAGCAGCATGGCTAAGCACCCGGCTATATATATATATATATATATATATATATATATATATAAATAACAAAGGTTTGGGGGGACACAACCTAAACCTGAATATCTAAAGTTGGTGCTGCTATAGAGACCTATATATAAATAGAACCACAGAAAATAGCGCACACATACAAAAATACAAAAGGATTAACTTTTAAATCCTACAAGGCTGCTTAAAAGCACCTAATCTCAACAAGCAAATATGGGGATTTAGTTACATCATATGGCCATACCATGCTTAAGCCCCCCACTGTGCCAAAGTACCCAATTTTCAGTAGGTTCTAGTCATAAAAAAGAAAGATAAATCCCACATTGTAGCAAAGTGTAATTTCTTCAGTGTTATCACATGAAAAGGTATAATAAAATATTTACAAAAATGTGAGGGGTGTACTCACTTTTGTAAGATACTGTATATACTGGTTCATTTGTCCTTCCACCCATCACCAGACTCACCAAGGGAGCATCAGAGCACTGAGCAAGTCCACACAATTTGAAAGGGGAGGCACTGGGGGAGATTTACTAAAACTGGAGCACTCAGAATCTGGTGGAACTGTGCTTGGTAGCCAATCAGCTTCTAACCTCAACTTGTTCAATTAAACTTTGTAAATAAAACCTGGAAGCTGATTAGTTTCTTTGCAGAAATGAGCCTGATTTTGCACTCTCCACCTTTAGTAAATCAGCCCCACTGTGTGATCACAAGGGATATATGGCCTGGTCCCTATTTATAATGTAAATATGTAAACTATCTTATCATTACTAGAGCTGTATGGAATATTGTGGTCCATAAAAATCCCCAGAGGAAGCCAAAACATGATCTGTATCATGCTCAAATTTTACTGAACCCATTATTTGTTTTGTTGTTATTCATGTAATACATTTTTATAAATCCCATCCTATAATCCCAATTAACCTGTTGCCACCATTTTGTATATAATGTTAGTTTGGATATAGTGTTGCATGACGGAGTGCTGTAGTTATCAAGTATCACAGCACTGAAAACTGAAAAATGTCTGAAATCTGAAAAAAATCTACACATTCCATTTAAACTGCACCTGTGTCCAAACTATGGACATATATATTCATATTCTTACTATGCAGTAAAAAAGCTATAAAGCAATTTCCGGCTGTAGCTTCTTTTAACAGAAAGGTACTCATTCTCAAACATTTTTACATATCACAGCAAAGACTCGATGTGAGCCTGCTTATAACAGCCTAGAAATACCTGCTATTTGTTTATATTAGCAGACTGGCAAACTACCAAGATTCTGCTCTTATAGAACTAATTTCTCCACAATTCTCATAGATACAAGGATCAATGATGGCTTGTATTAAAGCTGAACTCCAGCTTTTGATACACTTTACATAGTTCCTTTGGGATACCTTGGCCCAATAAACTATGTCCCTCACTAACATGTGAGGCTGCTGGATGTGCGGTATAAACTGTATGTAGCTAAGGCTACATACAGCATACCGCATTGTGTTCCAGGTATTAGCCAAGACTTCCATGTCTCATACCTGGATCCCAGTAGAGTCTATCTTATTGGCGCTCAGCCATTCAGAGTCAGAGAGGCGGGCTGATGATATCACAAACTCTGACTCAGCCAATCAGAGGAAGCCCAAAGTATGTAAAGTGTATCAAATGCTTCAGTTCAGCTTCAACGTGTTTTACTGCTTGTTCAGAATATGAAAATGATTTTGTGTGTATAATCTGGACACTGGTTCACTTTAAACCACACTAATAAATAAATGTCTTATTTAAAAAAAAAAAAAAAAAAAAAGAAATACATAATTATTGTAATGAGATATTATTTCGGTAAAATTATGACAACCAAATTTAAAAATATGACAGATCAAATTATAATCCTAAAAGTCTTCCCACAACTTCTAATATTCTAGTATCACTTTATTTTACATGTTACAGCATTTTTGTTATCTGATATTATTATTATCCATTCATTTATTTGAAGGCTGACTTTTAAATCTGTTACGTCTTACATGAATCGCAATATGTTTATTTATTGGCACAAGTAGTTCTAATTACCTTCTTGATTTACTGGTCTATGAAACACTCTGTTCTTGTCACATCAATTTCTTCATCTCATAAATTCTACCAACTTCCTAGCTCTGTCATAGAATCTGTCATCACTCTATAAACAATTAGCTGATTGTCTTTGATATAAATAGACAAATTAACTGGCTGCCAAGCTGAAGTGGTCTTATTTATTTTCTTTATGGATTACTCCTGGCTTTTATTTATTGTCCAGATCACTGTAACGCTTATCCCATGTTTTTTTGAAATCAAGAAGAAAGATGTTTATTGATGACCGTTAGGTCAGTTATGACAGTTGAATAAAATGTTCTAATTTTCTTCCTACAATTGTAATACAGGGCTTATTAAATGAACAATTACAAAGAGCTCCTGGAATGCCTACATTAAGATTGTTTAACAAAGCAGGTTGGTAGTTATAATATTTAAAGCTTAACATTGGGCAGACATAATAAATGCAGTTCTGTATTCATTAATACATTTTTTTTTGTTTGTTTTAAATGCAAGCAGTTTAAGTACCTGAATATGAAGTGGTGTTAGCCTCTTGCAGTCTGTGTACAGCAGAGCTCAGGGTAGGAGAGGAAGAAGCAGCACAAGGAGCTAATCTTTTTATGTGCAGACAAGGAACATACTAATAAGAAGAAAGCAGGGTAATCGCGAGATAGCTCATCACTCTCATCATCCAATCCAGTCCAGTCACTGTGCTGCTTACTATTAAATGTACAGTCACAAGCTGGGAGTGGGTCAACAACAGCCTAAGGCCTCATGCACACAAGACGCTATTAAACGCACGTTCAGAGGCAGTTGGACACTTTTTTCAACTGCACCTGAACGCATGCAATGTTATCTCCTATGTGTCCATGTACACAGTCTCGTTTTTGCCCGTTTTTATGCAGTTGCGTTTAACCTCATTTTTCCAGAAGCAAAAAAATGCAAAAAAGACACTTTGCTTTTCCACGTGTCAGACGCAAAACGCAGCTAAACGCGGCACCCGCGTTTAGCCGCGTTTGGTTTATAAGCTATTTTAAAGGAACACAATTTTTTAGACCAGAAAACTCAGAAATATGATGGTAAACCATAAAAAATACTAGAAAAATTGGTTTAAAATGTCGTAATTAGTTTAGATAGTTCATAGAGCATATAAACTCACTAATGCATACATGTTTGTGAAATGCATACATGTTTGTGAAATATCCAACGGACATTCGCTGTGCCATCAACGACAAGCTCTGATTCTGGACCTCTCATGCAAATTTGCGACGACGTTGCTGCCTCATCAAGAGCAACATCAGGAGCATTTCCTGACATATATTCAATATGGGATCCATTTCCAAAAAAAAAACACACAGAAAGAGGCAAATGCAAGTGTACAACTGCTCTCTCTGCTGCTTGCTCTGATCAAAATGGCAGAAATAGTTAATAATACATGCTTTCTGAGCTTGGGGAGGGTCTATATGATGTTATCTTTACAAACGCTTATAAACGCGGCATGAAAACACAGCAAAATGTACATTTTTAAAGGCAGGTTTCTGCTTTTTAAAACATGCGTTCAGCAGAGTTTGCATCTGCGTCTCGTGTGCATGGGGCCTGAGACCACATGCAGTGGGTTAAATGATGCTGGGTGAATGAGGACAACTTTTGGTAGAAAAGACTGTATGTAGCAATCCCCTGACCTCCAGGAAGTATGGTGATACTAAGAGGGACAGGGTGGGCTGACATTTCATCTCAGGGTGCAGATCACTTAGGCAATGGTGGGACGTGAACAGATGGGCGCCAGTCACTTTTTAGGTGAAACGAAAATAACTTTATTGCTCATAGTCCATGGTAGAGAGGGTTTAAGGTTTCAGGTGCCCAAGGCTAAAGCAGAACTCTGTCACTTCACATCACTGCACAGGAAAGTAACCTTTAAGTTGAGACCAACACTCCTGTGTTTAGAACTCTTTAGCAGACATCACCAGTAGCAGCAAGCACATTCTTTTAGGAGAGTCTACCAGCACCAACTGAGACTTACACCTATGCACCTTCTCCCAGAGAATCAACCAGCCCGCCTAGGACCCACCCTATAGTCAGACAAGGACACCTCCCAAAGGTTTAAGCCCCAGGCATAGTCATATCCAGACTCATTTAAGCAGACAAGCCCAAAGAAGCAGTTCCAGCACATGCATCCTCCCCAGGCTAGAGCCTGGGGGAAAGAAATCTTCCATCAGCTAGCCCCAAATATTTATAATCATTCCCATATGGCAGCACTGGCACAGGAAACTCCTAGTGATTGACTGGGAAAAGATATGAATATTCCTAATCCAGGTCTACTCTGTGATTTAACACTAGTGCCAGAGTTGACAGCGCCACCATCTGACAGAAGAGAGAACTGACAGCCAGGCTGGACTTAGGGGAAGCTGAATATGACACAGACTATAACTGGCACTGGCTGACTGTAGCCATGCAAACTAAATTTAGAGACATTACTTCTTAAGGCAGAGTGGCTACATGTAGAAGACAGCTTTAGACTGAAGGTGGGCATTGCAGAAAAAGCTGCATTTAAATTCTACTTTAATTCTTAATGGGCTATTAGTTTTCTATTTCTCATTAAAAACTACAAACCCAAAATAGGCTCTAGCAGCGCTTATATAAAATAATCTCCAAGATATGAGTAATTATTTCAACAAATGTCCATTCTGTATAGTCCGTACACTGTATAAATAGGTATATATAAAACATATATCAAAATTGGGAATCTCAATCTAATTCTGTTAAAATAGAATTGTCCTTTTTAGTCTGTAAAAATGGGAAATGCTGCTACCAACAGAAACCACCACGCGTGCACAGCTAGACAAGGGGGGTGTGTGGAAGAAACCTGTGACATTTGCGATTCTTGTGAGTGTATACTGCGAAGGGTGTTTTTATAACATTAAAACGTTTTTAAATGGGATTACGCTATGTTTGTTCCTTTTCTCTTTTTCTCATTTACTGAGTAATTAAGAGTGTCCAGCACAGAGGTGGATAGGGAATAAGAAGATACCTGTAAAGCCTTCCTATTGATTGTGCATTTACATGCAAGAGTATATCTCCTTTCCGGTAAAGGTTTTACCAAGGGGGGTTTCTTCCACACACCCCCCTCGTCTATGTGTGCATGCGTGAAGGCGGTTTCAGTTGGTGGCAGCATTTCCCTTTTTTACGGACTAAAAAGAACAATTCTATCTTAGCAGTATTAGATTCCGATTCCCAATTTTGATATATGTTTTATATATACCTATCTATACGGTGTACGGACTATACAGAATGGATATTTGTTGAAATAATTACTCATATCTTGGGCATTATTTTATATAAGTGCTGCTAGAGCCTACTTTGGGTTTGTTGTTTTTAATGTGATTTTTTGATCCTCTCTTTCTTTAGAAAAGAGTGGGATTTTATGCAGCAGCTGTTACCATTATTTTGGTTAATTGAGTCTACGGTAATTTGTTTTTTTCACTATTCCGTAAAGTGCTTGATTTGTGTGGGAAATAGGCAATTTTCTATTTCTATCTAGAGTTCTGCTTTAAGTTTGAAGTTTTAGGCCTCATGCACACTGGACGTTTTTTGGACGTTTTTACAGCAGCTGTTTTTGGCTGTAGACGTTTTTTTCTACAGTCATTAAACTCTCCATCATGTTATCCTATGTATCCATGCACACATAGACTGTTATCAGCAGTTTTGGGCAGTAATGTTTTTGAGCAGTAAAAAAACCCCCAAAACTATTGGGTTCTAAGAGACGTTTTTCAGCTGTAAAAACGATCTAACGCTGATAAACGCTGATAAACGCTGATAAACTACGCTCACCAGCGTATTTTAACATTTTTGATCCATTGAAAAAAAAAAAACGCTAACGCAGAAAACCGATGATAAACAAATATAAACTCTAATAAGACATTGAATAAAAGTTTTTTTTAACGTTATTTTAAATGTCCAGTGTGCATAAGGCCTAATACTCTGAACTGTACATATTCAAATTCAATTCAAGGTCTCAGCAGACTCTAACCTATCAAAGAATGTAATGCAACTATAGCATTAGTTCAGATACTGTATAGTGATGGAGACATAACATTTTTTTGGGCGTCACAGGACTAAAACAATGGGATAGTTTGGAATTTCAATGACTCCTCCCAATTTATTAGAATGAGGTATGGGGATGGTGGGATTTTCTAGTTTGATATACTGTATATGCAGTATATTAGCTTTTTAAGAGTCCTCCAAAAGTATGTAGCTAATCTTCCTGGCATCATTGCTGTAGGAATTATAATCTTGGCATAACATTAATTTTAATGATGTTGATCCTCACTAGCCATGAAAAGCTAAATTCATCCTAAACTGCCTAAAAGTTATCATTGCCTTGTTATAGAAAATGGAGGAAGTTGAGATCAAGCAGCTTAAGGGGTCTGCAGAAACTCTAATGCCAAGAAATGTGATAGCCTCATTGCTCCTAATGAAAGGAATGGAACGTTTAATCTGGTTGGCTAAAAGTAAATTCAAATTAACATTTAATAGTTTTGACTTAAGTAGGTTAATATAAAACGACTTAAGTTCCCAAGTTTTATACACCATTTTTACATATGGAAGTTGGAGAGGACATTTTGTTGCTGAAGGCCCTGTATAAAACACTGGCTTGTTTTCTACATTAAAATGTCATACTGTGGTTCCAGATTGCAAATAAGTAAAGCATGTGAGGGATACATAAAATATTACGTGGTTCTTGCTCTGGAGCCATTTGACAAAAGCCTGTTCCTTTTTTGACTACTCCATTTCCTAACAACCAACCAATTCTTGTTAACATGAGAAGAAATATGGCATCTGTTTCTGCTGCACTCTATCCCACTAGCAGGAAGACCCAGGAGAGGGATCTGCAGGGTGGCTGGGTGAAAAAAAGAGTTATCCGTGGACAAATGTGGTGGTCTCAATGGAACTATCACATGATCAGGGCATGGATTATGATCTGCCATTTAGTGATGTATAGTCCAGGTTGACACCCTGCACTCCAGGGTGCAGAATTCATTGTAGTGAGTGCAGATTTCATTGAGGTTGTGTCCTTTTACGTCCATAAAATGTGAGTCTCAGTGGTAGCTTCCTTTGTGTTACACTTACAAAGGCCTACAAACAATTTTAATCTTCAGTTTATTTTTGCTACATTTTTATTGAGAACGCAATCAAATGATCTACAATTGATCATGAAGAAGTTCTGCAACATGTAGTGTAATTCTGTCAATTAGAAGGTCTGAGGCTTAAAGTGATTGTAAAGTCTTGTTTTAAAAATAAATAAATAACAAACATGTTATACTTGCCTCTTCTGTGCAGATGGTTTTGCACAGAGTAGCCCTGATCCCCCTCGTCTTGGGTCCCTCTTTGGCACTCCTGGCCCCTCCCTTCTGACAAGTGCCCCCACAGCCAGCAGCTTTCTATGGGGGCACCCAAGCCGAGTCAGTTCCGTGTGTCCATTCAGACACAGAACCCCGCCCTGGCCCCGCCCCACCCATCTCTCCCCTGGTTGGCCAACTGACTGTGATTGACAGCCGTAGGAGCCAATGGCGCCGCTGCTGTGTCTCAGCCAATCAGGAGGAGAGTCCCAGATGGCTAAGACACTTGTGGACACCGCTGGACAGAGATGGGGCTCGGGTAAGTAATTAAGGGGTGCTGAGGAGGCTGCTACACACAGGTTTTTTATCTTAATAGATAGAATGCATTAAGATAAACTCTACAACTCCTATGGTGATACTTAACACACAAACTGTTTAATTTACATTGTCCCATTTCTGTATGTGGATGGTGGCATTGTAATTATGTTAATAAAAAAAAATAGAAGTACCTTTTTCCTAATCGATATACAGCTGTCACATGACCCAGATCTTTCCCAGCCTGTCTGTAGGGAAGCAGTAGTAGGAGGAGCTTCTAGTCCTCTGCTGCTGGTCACATGTTCAAAAAAAAAAGGGTAACAAATGCTTTAGGTTAAGTCTTTAAATATAACTAAAAGCTAAAACCACAAAACATCTACACAGTTCTAAACTATAAAAGTGTCTGACCAAGAGTTGTAGACAGAAACATCTACTAATTTTTTTCCACGCCATGAAGCTTTTGAAACTATTTACACTATTGCTTCACAGTTACATACCGTACTTTTTTTTTTTAACGCTCTTTATGTAAAACAAGAGGCATAGAAGTACTGCTTATTATTTCTGTTTATTATGATCTTTTAAAAAAATAGCGATCTTATCAAGAATTTTTACCAATTCAAGCAATGCGCCTCCATGACTCCATTTCTGAGAGGGAGTGGCTGCCACACAGAAGCTTGATGCGAATACTGTTCATCTGTACTTGGATATATAAGGTGTTTTCACATGAATATTCTTAGAGTTCTTTGGTAACATAGTACGTGAACATCCAGATATAATTTTGTGGATGGAGAGCTACAGATATCAATCTGCGGGAGTTATGCTTGGTGAACTGTGAATCTGCACACTTTAGTGGAACATGGAACAATTCATTTAGATCTCTGAGTTCATGTTGTATGGGAAACCTAAATTGGACAGTGAAAATGGCAATTCTTGCATCAACCGCGTAATTGTTTAAATGCAGATGATATTACACTGTGCCTCATATTGCTTGAAGATTGCTATCTTATAAGTAGATCTTAATATGCAGTACGTCTATGCCAATTTTTACATAATTGAAGGGAGCTATAAGGAACACAAGCATGCAACTGTGGAAAAATAGTTTTAAATGGTTCTTAAAATCTTTGGAATAAAATCATATTTCTGTTTACATTTTTTGGTCAGATCATTGTGTAGCATAGAAATGTGGTAGTCACAAATAGTGGGTTGGCAATTATATTGTAAACTAATACCCAGTGACTCCAGTTCTTATTTACTTTTCACGGGTGTTAAGCGAAAAAATATGTCTTACATGTGTAGCAAAGTCCTGGGGGCCCCTGAAGCAACAATCTTGTAGCTGTTACTAACGGTAAAGGTATTCAACTTTCTGCAATACAAACAGTTCTCTTTACCCCACACTCAGTCACTGTGGGTCTTCACTCAACGAGCTCCCAGTCTCTCTCACTAGACTTCAGATCCACTAGCCACTGGGTCCCCTGAGCTCTTTCACTGTAGCAAGCACTCAGTATCTTCCACTTCACTGCTGGGTCCCTGGTTTGGCACTCACAGATACTCCTCGAGCTTCACCCCTGCTGACACGTTAGGTCCCTGGCTTGGCACTCCACTAGCGTCACCTCTGCTGTCCCGCTGGGTCCCTGACTTGGCACTTGCTGATGCTTTCCCACTTCTTCACCGTCTGCTCTGGTACTGGCCTCAGCTTACTCACAATGGTCTCCGATAGCAAGTTGGATGGTCCCTTTGTGGTGATGGCTTCCCCTCTACCTTCCGACCACGGCTAGTTCCCCGGGCGGCAGAACTGTTACTTCTGGTTGGACGACAAGCCCAAAGTCCCAACCCTGCACTACTTCTGTATATGCTCTCAGATAGCCTAGCAGCCAGATGTCCCCGGGATAGGCCTTATGTCTCTGGCCCAGCAGCCCGAGGCAATACGACACACGTCCACCCAGACAGGCAAGCGGGTGGCACGGAACCCCGATCACCTGACTCCACCCAAATAAATAGGTTCTCCCAGCAGGCCAAGGGACCCAAGAAAATCCCTGCCCATTGGCTGAGTCACCCCATTCATTCCTAATCTGTCCTTGCAGTGCCCTTGTCTTATCTAATATCACCAGATACCCGGCCATCTAGTGACAGAAGAGAGAAGTGCAGCAATTACAGAATTAGGGCAAATTTGACCTCCTAACAATTGCCCAAGGCAACTATCACTTGAAACATATTACATTAGGTTTATTTATTACATGGATTTGTTTAAAATTCTAATTTAGCTGCAGTTTTACTGTCTGCTGCTGCCCTTGCTTGTGCTCATAGGAAACTGCTATTCTGGAACTGTGCAGCCAGTATCAAGCCTGCCCTCTATGGAAATGCACACAGGGTGGACTGCTAGGATTGTGGGAGGTGTAGTCTCACACAGACTGAGCTGGCATGATAGGCTGGAAAGCAGAAACTACAGATTGCACAGGGCACAGTGGATAGGTGTTTTTTCCTGTTGCTTTTGCCAGGCTGAAGGGGAAAAGTGTGGAGGTGATTCAGAGAATCTGAATGCAGATAAGGCTGCTGGCAGACCATTCACTTCTGCGGGATAAGATTGCCTAATCAAGGGGAAAGAATGCTGCAGACTGGTTGTACTTCACCCAACATACAGAAAGAGACCACCTGCTAACACAGGAAGTTGGTGAGAGGCCGCTGGTCAAATCCACATTACACTTTGACAAAGGAGATACAGCGTTTTGTGCAGGGATCACAGAGCCAGTATCATTATCAGTGTTTACAGGAGACCAAAACCAGTGCCATCATCAGTCCTTAAGGCGGGGTTCACACTGGTACGACACAACAATCGTACCACTTTGGATCTAACTTTGTCCTGCAACTTGAAGTCCCACTTCAATGAACAGGGATCCGACTTTGATCACCGACAATACCAGGCACTGTGTCTGGTATGAATCTTTAGGGGGAACTCCACGCAAAATGCTTAAAAAAACTGGCACGGGTTCCCCCTCCAAGAGCATACCAGGCCCTTCGGTCTGGTATGGATTTTAATGGGAACCCCCACACCGAAAAAACTGAGTGGGGTTCCCCCCAAAATCCATACCAGACCCTTATCTGAGCACACAGCCTGGAAGGTTAGGAAAGGGGGTCGGGACAAGCGAGCGCCCCCATATCCCAGCCCCCCCACCCTTTGTGAATGAGTATGGGGTAGATCGTACCCCTACCCATTCACCTAAAAAAGTGTCAAAAATAAAACACATTACACATTTTTTAAATAATTCATTAGGGCAGCTCCAGCGTCTCTTCCACTTCGTCTCCCCTCTTCGGCTCTTCTGCCTCCTCTGCTGACGTCTTCTGCCTTTGCCGGTTCTTCTCCCCTCTCCTGGTTTTCTCCATTCTTGGCTGATGTCTTCTAGCCCTCTCCAGTACTTCTCCCTCTGTCCGCTGTTTTCTGTCTCTGCCGAATCTTCTCCACTGTCTTTTTGCTCTTTTGCTGGGTCTTCTCCCTCTGTTTCTGCTTCCAATGTTGACTCAACGCTCTCTCCTGCTCTATTGCCGGGTGCGTGGCGTGCCGCTACTTATATTGACATGGGGCAAAGTCACCGTGTGATGTCATCCAGAGGCTCCGTCCCTTATGGCGTCACCGCCCGGCGCATTATGGGTGGTGACGTCATAAGAAGCGGGCCTCAGGTGACCCTGCCCATGCCAATATAAGTAGTGGCACACCGCTCATCCGGCATTAGAACGGGAGAGAGCATTGAGTCAACATCGGAAGAAGAACATAGGGAGAAGACCCAGCAAGAGAGCGAGAAGACATGGCAGAGACAGAGGGAGAGGAACCGGAGAGGGGAGAAGAATCGCCAGAGGCAGAAGACATCATCGGTGGAGGCAGAAGAGCCGGAGAGGGGAGAAGAGATCAGAAGAGACGCCGCAGCTGCCTTAATAAATTACTTTAAAAACACATGTAATGTGTTTTATTTTTGACACTTTTTTTTTTAGGTGAATGGGTAGGGGTACAATGTACCCGATACTCATTCACATAGGGTGGGGGGCTGGAATCTGGGGGCCCCCTTGTTAAAGGGGGCTTCCAGATTACGATAAGCCCCCCACCCGCAGACTCCGATAACCAAGGGCCAGGGTTGTTGGGAAGAGGCCGTTGTCCTCATCAACATGGGGACAAGGTGCTTTGGGGTGGGGGGCGCAGGGCCCCCCTGCCCCAAAGCACCCACCCCCCCATGTTGAAGGCATGCGGCCTGGTACAGTTTAGGAGGGGAGGTGCTTGCTTGTCCCCACCCCCTTTCCTGACCTGCTGGGCTGTGTGCTCGGATAAGGGTCTGGTATGGCTTTTGGGGGGAACCCCACGCAGTTTTTCGGAGTGGGGGTTCCCGTTAAAGTACATACCAGACTGAAGGGCCTGGTATGCTCTTGGAGGGGGAACCCATGCCGTTTTTTTTTCTCTAATTTGGCGTGGAGTTCCCCTTCAAGATCCTCAGAGCACAAGTCGCATGCCAAAGTCAGATCAGTTAAGACAGCGATCCAACTTTGATCTGACTTTAGTGATATTCAATGGGCTGAAGTAGGATCAAAGTCGGATCAAAGTAGTGCAGGGAGCATTTTCAAAGTCGGACTGACTTGTGTCAGACCAGTTAAGACAGCTCCCATAGAGAAACACTGATTTTCACACGTCATGCGACATGAGCGCCCAATGTCAGAGCATTTGTCGTACCAGTGTGAACCCAGCCTCAAGGGACATTATCATGAGCGCTCTGAAATAACAGTTGGGTCCCAATGAGCTGGCCAGCAGAAGAGAGTACATTACAGACTGCTGAACTGTTAGGGTGGTATAGCTCTCCTTAGTTCAGATTGCCCAGTATAGCGTTTAGGAGGAGTTGATTTATACACCCATTGATTGTTATGTACACTATGGGTTTATTTACTAAAGGCAAATCCACTTTGCACTACAAGTGCACTGCAAACGCACTTGGAAGTACAGTCGCTGTAGATCCTAGGGGGATATGCAAGGAAAATAAAAAACAGCCTTTTTACTTGTACGTGATTGGATGATAAAATCAGCAGAGCTTCCCCTGGTTTCAAATCTTCCCCTGCAGAGTGGATTTGACTTTAGTAAATCAACCGCTATATAGCTTTTTACTGTTCATCTATTTGCAATATATAGTTCTTGCATAGTTTAGATGTCTGCTGTGTCATTTCTGTTGTTTTATCTCTTTAGCTGCTGGCTAAATACATCAGCAGTAAATACCCCCCCCCCCCCCCCCCCCCCCAGCCAGGCATGTCAGAGTGCATAGTGCTATTCTGAGAGTTGTGAGTACAGGAACAGGGAACCCAATACATAAAGTGGCTCCTTCAGGGGTAAGCACTACACGACTTAAAATAAAAGTATGGCTTTCCAAAAAAACAAACATTTATACTCACCTAGGTGGATGCAGCATCAATCTGATGCTGTATCTGTACCCTGCTGGCTCTGTAGTGAGATTTGAGCAATCAAACAGTGCTTATTGTTCAGTTCTCCCCCTCTGGTCTGAGCAGAGAGCCATGACTGTCAGTCACTGGCTCTCTGCTCTGACCATCCAGCCCTCACTAAAGCACTGGGCCATGGAGGGGGCAGGAGGGGCTGGCTCAGGCTCTCTCTCCATGGAATGCTGAGAGGCTGAGCCTGGACTGGCTCTGTGACATCATCTGACAGCGAGATTCAGCCCACTGTCAGCTGAAAACAGGTCACAGGAATGCCGAACTAACTGCACTCATGTTATCTTTAGGAGAAGTATAGCCAAAAAAGCTTTTGCTATACTTGTGCTTTAAATATTTTTTTTTTATCTTCAGAATAATTGGATTGTTCTGTAAAAGGTGATATGAAAAGTGCTAAATCTCAGCCCTTATATACAGTATGTAACAGTTCCCATGGGCTCCCATTATGATGCCACCATGGCAGCAAAGGTGAAACGCTACAGTGACAGCAGCATCTGTCCATTTCTCCCTCCACTCATAAGTCCCGACTGACAGTATAGGTACAGTGCCTTGAAAAAGTATTCATACCCCTTGAAATTTTCCACATTTTGTCATGTTTCAACCAAAATCATAAATGTATTTTATTGGGATTTTATGTGATAGACCAACACAAAGTGGCACATAATTGTGAAGTGGAAGAATAATGATAAATGGTTTTCAAATCCCTTTACAAAAAAATATGTGAAAAGTGTCATGTGCATTTGTATTCAGCCCCCTTTAAAATCTAGTGGAGCAAATTGCCTTCAGAAGTCACCTAATTAGCAAATATAGTCCACTAGACATGTGCAATTCGTTTCGTTTTTTTTTGTTATTTTCGTTCGATCGTTTTCTTACGAATGAACGAATTGTACGAATCCGAATAACGAATCGTTCGAATCGTACGAATCCGATTAACGAATCATTCGAATCGAACGAATCCGAAAAACAACGAAAATCCGAAAAAAAAAATTAGAAACAACGAATGTACTAATGAAGAAAATCCGAAAAACGAAAACGAACGAAAAAATTCGTACATTCGTAACTTTTTTTTTTTGTTGAATTGGTAATTTTCCGTGCCCCTTACAATGGTGCTGCTAAACGTGCTTCGAATGGATTGAACAAAAAAATTCGTACATTCGTAACTTTTTTTTCGATGCGTAACTTTTTTTTTCGATTCGTAACTTTTTTTTTTTTTTTTTTCGATTTGGAATTTTCCGTGTCTCTATTGAACAAAAAAATTCATACATTCGTAACTTTTTTGTCGATTCGTAACTTTTTTTTTCGATTCGTAACTTTTTTTTTCGATTCGTAAATTATTAAAATGTAATAATAGCATACACATTACATAAAATTATGAATTATGCTCCGATTACAAATCTACAAATGTTACGAATGTTACGAATGTACGAATAAATACGAATGCGTCCGAAAATTAAACTAACGAAAAAACGAATCAACGAAAAAATAACTTACGAATGTACGAATCGTTACGAATACGAACACCGACGACTTACGAATGTACGAATCGTTACGAATCCGAACACCGACGACTTACGAATGTACGAATCGTTACGAATCAACGGAAACGAAAAAAAAAACGAAACGAAAAAAAAAAAACAATTTTTTTTCGGAAACGAAAAAAAACGAAACGAAAATAAACAAATTTTTTTGTTGTGCACATGTCTATAGTCCACCTGTGTGTAATTTAGTCTCAGTATAAATACAGCTGTTCTGTGAAGCCCTCAGAGGTTTGTTAGAGAACCTTTGTAAACAAACAGCATCATAAAGGCCAAAAAAAAATAACAGACAGGTCAGGGATAAAGTTGTGGAGAAGTTTAAAGGAGGATTAGGTTCTAAAAAAATATCTCAAGCTTTGAACATCTCACGGAGCACAATTCAAGCCATCATCTGAAAATAGAATGAGTATGACACAATTGCAAACCTACCAAGACATGTCCGTCTACCTAAACTGACAGGCCGGGCAAGGAGAGCATTAATCAGAGGAGCAGCCAAGAGGCCCATGCAGTGATCCACAGCTCAGGTGAGAGAATCTGTCCACAGGACAACTATTAGTCGTGCACTCCAAAAATCTGGCCTTTATGGAAGGGTGGAAGAGGAAAGCCATTGTTGAAAGAAAGCCATAAGAAGTCCCGTTTGTAGTTTGCGATAAGCCATGTGGGGGATAGAGCAAACATGTGGAAGAAGGTACTCTAGTCAGATGAGACCAAAATGTTACTTCTTGGCCTAAAAGCAAAATGCTGTGTGTGGTGGAAAACTAACATTGCACATCTGAACACCACAATCCCCACCGTGAAACATGGTGGTGGCAGCATCATGTTGTGGGGATGCTTTTCTTCAGCAGGGACAGGGAAGCTGGTCAGAGTTGATAGGAAGATGGATGGAACCAAATACAGGGCAATCTTAGAAGAAAACCTCTTTGTTGGCCAACAAAACCGTGGTCTTTTGTCCGAAGGGCGTTGGCCCAGACTTGTCTTGCATACAAACTATCTTGCAACAAAATTGTCGGCCAATAAATACGAACGTAGTGACATACTACGTTGTTTTTCAGCTCTTTAGTGCCACCCTTTTGGCTCCTTCTGCTGATTTCGTGTTAGTAGAAGCTTGGTGAGTGCTGATTCATGCTTTTCATTTCGCACTTTTCATTTCACGCTTTTCATTTCGCGCTTTCCAGTTTGTTTCTGAATGGCCATTCATCAATCAGCCATGTTGCGGAATTGGAGGAGGTAACGTGTTATTTATTATTGGCCTTGGAGTTATTGCTTTGACATTATTTTTTTGGTTGACTAATGATATGATTTGGTATATTTTCTATATTTTTGGATGCATAGAATGCACTTTTTGGTTAAGTTCTATTAGCAAATAGCATGTCTAATTTAATTTGTTTTCTTTTTTTAATGCACAATAAAAAAAGAATAATACTTGGCTATGTGTTTAACTTCAAATGACAGTTTGGGAGTAGGCAGTTACATTTAAAAAAATACAATGTAAAATTGACAATGGACACCAACATAGTTGGATCTTTGATCTATGTGGGGATAATGGTGTTGTGGTAACTTGCCCAAATGAAAAAAAATAAAAAAAACATAATAATATTATTCTTGATATCACTAGAACAAAAAAATGTATTTGCAATAACTCGTATTACCAGCAAAGCAGCTTCATTATTATCCCATTAAAGAAGAAGAGAATTGTGCGCTGCATTTGTAGAGTTCATAATTTGCCACGTCACGAATGTTAATTCTCCATTACAAACGGTAGTTTACAAGACCGACCACTTCTGCTTCCAAGCATGCATGTTTGTACTTTGGACTTTTGTCCGACAGACTTGTGTACACACGATCGGAAAATCCGACAACAGACATATGTTGGCGGAAAATTTGAAAATATGCTAGCCAACATTTGTTTGCGGAAAGTCCGACAACCATTGTCCGATGGAGCATACACATGGTTGGATTTTCCGCCAACAGCCTGACATCCAACATTTCCAGTCGGAAAGTCCGATCGCGTGTACGGGGCTTTAGTGTCTGCAAAGGACTTTAGACTGGGGTGGAGGTTCACCTTTCAGCAGGACAACGACCCTAAACATACAGCCAGAGCTACAATGGAATGGTTTAGATCAAAGCATATTCATGTGTTAGAATAGCCCAGTCAAAGTCCAGACCTAAATCCATTTGAGAATCTGTGGCAAGACTTGAAAATAGCTGTTCACAGATGCTCTCCATCCAATCTGACAGAGCTTGAGCTATTTTGCAAAGAAAAATTGGCAAAAATGTCACTCTCTAGATGTACAAAGTTGGTAGAGACATACCCAAAAAGACTTGCAGTTGTAATTGCAGCGAAAGGTAGTTCTACAAACTATTCTACAATTTTACATCTTATTGCATGGATTTCTCTGACATATACAGTATAAGAATTCCCAGATGCGACATATTCTAAGATCATTTCATCTTAAGACAAAGTACCCTAAGCAGATTCCATCAGAAAAGAAAATACCATAAGAACATTTGATTGGAAGAGAAAATACCATAATGCAGCAAAGGCCCGACGGAACGAATCCGCCGGACAATTCGATCTTGTGTGGGCTTCATCGGACCTTTGCTGTCCAAAAATCAGACTGACTTTAGAAGAAGGTCCGCCGGAACTCCGCCGGACCCAGTTGCTATTGATAAATCCACTCGTCTGTATGCTAGTCCGACGGACGAAAACCAATGCTAGGGCAGCTATTGGCTACTGGCTGTGAACTTCCTTATTCTAGTCCGGTCGTACGTCATCACGTTCGATTCCGTTGGACTTTGGTGTAATTGTGTGTGTCCAAGTCGGTTTGTCCAGAAAGTCAGTCGGAAAAACCGTCGGACCTTTGCTGTCCAAAAGTCTGGTCGTGTGTACGCGGCATAAGAACATTCAGTTTTATTGCATTCACACAACAGCCACACCTTTTTACATTGATCAAAAAAAAAAACTAAAATTAGTGAAAGAATGTACATGCACTTTCACTGGACAAATAACTATACAGCAGCTTTGTTTACAAGGCATTTTCCACCTGATGCCTATGTAACTTTAATTTATGTGTTGTTTTGGTTGAACCTGTTTGCATGAGAGCTGTTTAAAGGGTTTTATTTTAAAATGTACAGCTTCCCTTCAAAAAGACTTGTTGCCCTAGGCAGCCCAATGCTGATTGGTATTTACTTCCTGCAGGGCTCCAAATTAACATCTATTTACTATTTGGCGGCACGGGTTACATTTTTTGTCTCTTTTTAAAGCATAGTTTAAATACCATTGAATATGACAATGAAATAAATATGTATCTTGTGGTCGTCTAAAGAATACTTATAATTTTAGAGTATTTTGTGGTTATTTGAAGCTAATGTAAAAGCTGCTTTTGTGTGTTTATGTGTCACAAAACATCCATGCCTCACATAATGCTAATTTGATGAGAAGTTTCACCACAAACGTTCATTATGGAACTGAATGTCCTAATTAGGCATTTGATTCGCTACACAATGTGCCAGCTGCTTGTGTAACATTAATTGTTCTCTTAAGGGTTGCTTAAATCAACTTATGAAACAAGCGCTGGGTAAAATGTACTGAGGGCTCTGTGTATACACAAAATGTTGGCTGAAATAAAGGAGGTTATTTACTAAGACTGTAGTGTGCAAAGTCTGGCGCAGCTCTGCATAGAAACCAATCAGCTTCCAGGTTTTAGCCCCCGTTTACATCGACATGTGAAATCGCATGCCAAATTGCAGCCTATTGCCGGCAGCGGCAATGTCCCAATCGGAGCACCGATTTCCAAAAGTAGTTCCTGCACTACTTTTGGCAACTTCGGGGGTGATTTCAATAGACATCTATGCATGAACCCGCACAGATGTCTTTCAAATCGACCCCGAACTCACACTGAAATCTGATTTCAAACCCACGTTCAGTGTGAATGAGAGCTTATTGTTAGAAGCTGATTGGCTACTGTGCACAGTTGCACCAGATTCTGAGTGCACCCGTTTTAGTAAATCTCTTAGAACACCCTTAAAATGGATCGGCATGGCCTAAATTGTCTTGTTTCAAGGGTCCATCCAAAGCCTTTTTTCAGTTTATAGGCAAAAGTAAGATTGTTTTTACTCAAAAAGGCCCATGGGCATGCACCTAAGGGTTAGAGGACAGTAGTAAAATATTTACTATTCAAGTTTACTTTTTAAATTCATTGTTTTGCTTGCTAGGCTACCTCTGTACACTTGTGGATAAAAGAAAAGCAGGAGAAATTAAAGAGGAAGTAACCCCCCCCAAACCACTTTGGCCTACAGGTAAGCCTAGATCCTGCTCTCAAATTTTCCGACAACAAAATCCGATCTGACTTTTTCCGATCGTGTGTAGAGAATTCCGACGGACAAAGTGCCACGCATGCTCAGATCAAATTAGGAGACCAAACCTATTGGCTACTAGCCTCTACGTAGTTCCGTCATGCGCAAAGAACGTCACCACATTCAGAATGATCGGATTTTCCGACAACCTTGTCCGACCATGTGTATGCAACACCAGTGTCGGACAAAATCCGTCGGAAAAATTCAGACGGATTTTGTGGTCGGAATTTCCGACCGTGTGTACGGGGCATTAATTATACTGTTTTTCAAGATGCAATTTGGTTGAAACCACAAATTGTTGTTTCTGAAATGGGATCTCCCATTGCTGTTGGACGTTATTGCATCAGATGCTGTGATACCTCTCACTGAAAACTGCTTCAGGGCCGGTTCACACTTGTGCGATGCGTGAACCCTGCGAATCCACTTCGGGTTCCCGCATCGCACCCAACACGCACGGCAGTTCACACTGCTTAATGCGAACTGCGCACCCAACACGCACGGCAGTTCACACTGCCTAATGCGAACTGCTGGGGAGTGTCATTATATGTTAACAACACCCCCATTTCAGCTCATGTATCGCACTGCGAACTGACAGTTTGGACATGAATCGGATTGCATATGTGTGAACACACATGCGATCCGATTCTGGTTCGAACAGAAAAAAAGGTCCTGTGCGTGTTTGGACCGAATGCGGTGCGATATCAGCCATACTATCTGTATGGCTGATATCGCACCGCACAGACATTGCATGTAATGTGAACAGCAGTGCGCTGCAAATTACATGCAATGTCTGGCATCACACAAGTGTAAACCGGCCCTTACTGGTGGCAATAACATCAACCAGAAGAGAGTCAGCATTGGTGGCCTTGGGGTTTAACCACTTCAGCCCCGGACCAATTGGCAGCCAAAGGACCAGGCCCCTTTTTGCAATTCGGCACTGCGTCGCTTTAACTAACAATTGCGCGGTCATGCGACGTGGCTCCAAAACAAAATTGGCGTCCTTTTTTTCCCACAAATAGAGCTTTCTTTTGGTGGTATTTGATCGCCCCTGCGGTTTTTATTTTTTGCGCTATAAACAAAAATAGAGCGACAATTTTGAAAAAAATGCAATATTTTTTTACTTTTTGCTATAATAAATATCCCCAAAAAATATATAAAAAAAACATTTTTTTTCCTCAGTTTAGGCCGATACGTATTCTTCTACATATTTTTGGTAAAAAAAATCGCAATTAGCGATTATTGATTAGTTTGCGCAAAAGTTATAGCGTTTACAAAATAGGGGATAGTTTTATAGCATTTTTATTAATATTTTTTTTTTTATTAGTAATGGCGGCGATCAGCGATTTTTATTGTGACTGCGACATTTTGGCGGACACATCGGACATTTTTGACACATTTTTGGGACATTTGTCATTTATACAGCAATCACTGCTATTTAAATAGCACTGATTCCTATGTAAATGACAGTTGTAGTTAGGGGGTTAACCACTAGGGGGCGGGGAGGACTCAGTGTGACGTGTTGTGTTTTTTTTTACAGTAGGGGGGCGTGGCTGTACGTCTGACGTCATTGATCGGCGTTCCCGATGACAGGGAACCGCCGATCACTGACAGTCAGTGTAGGAAGCGCGGGGAGAGGTTTGTTTACATAGACCTCTCCCCGTTCTTCAGCTCCGTAACCCGATCGCGGGATACCAGCGGCGATCGAGTCCGCTGGTCCCGCGGCCGTGGTCACGGAGCTCCCGACCGGGTCGCGCGCGCGCCGCTGGCAGGCAAATTAAAGGGGACGTACAGGTACGTGCTTTTGCCTGCCCGTGCCATTATGTTGACGTATATCTACAGGAGGCGGTCGGGAAGCGGTTAAAGAACCCATACTTGCGTACTTCCCAGACAGGGTGGTACTCATGGCAATACTTGAATTTTGTACCTGAACTGACCTTCAGAGTCCATATCACACAAGAGGTTGTCCTCTTACGTTCCTATTGAAGTACTCAAGAAATTAGCCCATTAGATGTGGGCCAAGCTTTAAAATATTTAATCAAGGCGACTTCTGCCATCAGGAAGTCAGGGCATCTATTTGTCTTTCCAGGTGGAACACATAATGATTTTACGGTTTCCAGCAAGATTATTGCCTCTTGGTTGGTAAAGCTCATCTCCTTGGCCTACAAGTTGAAAGGGTTGGCTGTGCCAGGAGAATCACGGCAATCTTTATTAGCAGGGTCTCGACCTTGAGAGTGGCAGCAGGCCGAGTGTCTGAAACTATCTGCAAGGCAGCTACTTGGGCACCAAAATATTCATATTCATGGCTTAATCACAGTTGAGTTTGGCAGAGGCATCCTGGCTTCTGTTTTTTTAATCGGAATTGAGGAGTGTGTAGCATTATTCCTCCCCTGTTTTGGCTAGTTAGTTCCCAGCTGTGCTGACATGACATGGAGCTTTCAGGAAAATGGAAATTTGAATTCAAATACTTAATGTAATTTTCCTTTCCTGACATGCTTCATGGCAGCACAGATCCCATCCAGCTTGGTAGGACTAGTTACAGAATGCCAAGGCTGTAGGTGGGCTCAAATTTATATGAGTTAAAGTGGAGTTCCACCCTAAAGTGGAACTTCCGCTTATCGGATTCCTGCACCCACTTCCGGGACGAGATACCTGTATAATACAGGTATCTGCACCCACTTCCGGGACTAGATAGCCGGAGCTGTCCCGCCCATATCCGAAGATGCCCCGTTGTGTCTTGGGAAACACAGTTCCCAGGACACAACGGGGACCAATAGAGACGCGCATGCGCAGTAGGGAACCGTTGCCATTGCGTCTTCACTTCCTGATTCCCTGACAGAGGATGGCGGCGGGGCAGCCGAGAGACGATCGGTCGCTCGTCACATTCTGCCGACACCGCTGGAACCTGGAACAGGTAAGTGTCCATTTATTAAAAGTCAGCAGCTGCAGTATTTGTAGCTGCTGACTTTTAATATTTTTGTCAGGAAAGGAAAATAACGGTAAGTATTTGAATTCAATGTTCCATTTTTTGTCTGCCGGAAATTCGTGATCGGCTGTCAAAAGCAGCATACTAACGTTAAGAAAATCGCCAGATCGTTCGTTCATCGGACAAAGTTTATATTCAGATTTTATGATCGTGTGAATGAGGCTTTAGGCTTGATTCACACCTATGCATTTTAAGTGCTTTTTGCAGATTTGCTCTACAGAACGTGTTCCATAGGTAACCATGTTAAATGGTCTGTAGTGACAATCTGCAAAATGCAGAAAGCACTAAAAATGCATAGGTTTGAATCCAACCTAAAGCTGGCCATACACGGAGCAAATTTCTTTCCTACAACCACAGACAGCGTTAACAGGGGAATACCTTCTGCCTAGCCATTGTATTCACCCAGCGAGGGGAGTGGGTAAGCTGTCCCCGCCAGGAGAAAACAGTGATTATTGCTAGTGGCTATACCAGCCCTTAGCAATAATCACAACTAAAATCTGGCAGGCTGGTTGTACCCAAGTTGACCGATCGATCAACTTGGTACATTCTGCTTGCCCATACATGGTTCAAGGAACTGGCCGAGATTCGAGCCGTCTATGGCTGGCCTTAAAGATCTCCTCCCCTTGAGCGACCTTTGAATGAAGATTAGCTCATCTCTCTGTCACTCTATTAGCCCTGGTTCACATTGATGCAGGATTGAAATTGTGCTGAACTCGCACAATTTCATTCCCGCATGTCAGTCTGACGATTTCAGAGACATCTGTGTGGTTTTCTGCACAGATGTCTATTGAAATCGCCAAAAGTAGTACAGAAACTTGAAAATTGGTGTGGCGCCACAAAGTTGGCGTTGCAGCGATTCGGATGGTTCCATTTCGGGCAAAAGCCGCCGATTTGGCATACTATTTGACATGCCAAATCGCATCAATGTGAACCAGGGCTCAGCATGCATCCTGCACTGCAATGCATCCAATTGGCTACTTGTACTGTTTTCTCCTCCCCCAATCTAAACTGTACTGCACAGGGACTGCAAGAAAACAAAGTCAAATTTAAGCCAGCCATAGATGAAGCAGTTTTCTTTCCTGCAACCACAGGTTATTATAGCTGCTAGCAGTAATCACTGAGTTCTCCTGGCAGGGACGGAGGGGGTGGAGGGAAGCCGTCCCCACCGAGAGAACACAGTGATTACTGCTAGCAGCTATAATAGCCACTAGCAATAATCGCATGTAAAATCCGACAGGCTGATTCTACCCAAGTTGATCGATTGATCAACTTGAGTACATTCAGCCTGCCCATACATGGTTTGAATCTCAGCTGGCCCTTACTGAGCTGGCAGAGATTCTAACCATCTATGCCCAGCTTTAGGTACTTACACTGCTTGCATTTATAATACATTAAATTGTTTATTATTGATTACAGAGCTGCATTATATCTGTGTCTTTTATGCTTGTGGTAGTTCAGCTTTAAGAATTTAACAATAAAACTAAAAATTGTATTTTAAAAATAGCAACTTCTTTAGAAGAATGCTGATCTCATGACTGCTAATCTACCAATTACAGTATTTCAGTACAGACAGATAGCTTGTAGTGAATGGTGCTAAAAGACAGATAAGTTATAATTATTTACTGAATTCCTGTGCTTGACATCACAAATTTTCGTCTTACGGTTCCTGCCAGCTGGAAACGATGTTCTTCCGTATGAGCCAAAAACAACTTATACTGAGCTGCAAATGCATATGTGAATGATTGTCCGTAAACATTAATAGGAGTGTGTCATAAAACTGGAGGAAAGGCAAAGTCAAGGGTTTTGACAGAGCATTTTGTTCATGCCTTCTTTTTCTATTTTTTTTATTTTTTTATTTACTCTATCTATTAGAATAATTACAGCCGACCTCCAGCCTTCCCTTCAGTCTTGCACAGTTGTACAGACTTGTCTCCTGTACTGAAATTGCCTTCCCTGATTTCACTGCACACTGTGAGCTTCTCACAATGAGTACTAGAAGCTGTATCAAGTCAGAAAGAGCCCATGGGGAGGTGCAGCATGGTGCGGCATCAGTAAACACTCAAAGTCCAGTTGTAGAGAACAGAACTTGTTTTAATGTTAAAGTTCAGCAATTCACAACAAGCGTGGTGGGAAGGAGCCCAACCAGGAACATTCGCAGACTGCAACAGCGGTGTGTAGTTGAGCAGGTCTTGGATGTGCTCACAGCGTCAATTTGAGGGGTGGAATGCAACCTGGCCGATCCTTGCTTAAATGGGTAGGCCTCCAGGAAGGATGGTGTGTCCCAATCCTTTCCCTACTCATCAGGAACCTCTCCCTGCAGCTAATCACTGTTTCTGTCAGACAAGTGACCTGTCCCTACATTACCCACCCGTGAAATGAGCACCAAACCAGGGCATTAAGTAGACTCTGCCTGACCCAAGATGGCTGTAACAGTCACATGGGGCGGCAGCATCCAATTGGATAGCTTCCTCAGTGATCCAGCAAACCATAGAGGAACCATGTTCCTCTTGACTTTCTCTCCAACTGCAATGCCACTATGGTCGACCTACAGTGGTGATCGAGACCTTTCTACCCCAGCCTTACTGTCCCTGGCCCACCCCTTTAATTTATTGAATTTTACTTATTTCAGTCGTGAAGGCTCAACATCACATGTGGGTGTTACCTAGGGCAGTCTGTATGCAAATACAGTCTGCCTAAGAGCGCCTTCTTCAGACTGACACCGATTTTTGCATAACTCCTCCTAAGGGCTAACCCACTGCTTGCAGGAGTGCTGTGATGTTTTCTGGAGGGTCTGTAAAGAATCCTGCTAGCCCCTCCCACCAGCCTTGATCTGCCTGTGTTGTTAATAAAAATCTGCAGCTTGGGCATATATTTAAAATGTTGAAAGAACAACAGCATGTAATGTAAAGTACTGTGAACTATACATATGCATTATACCTGTCTATATCAGCAGGTGGCACTGCAGTATTATAGTGTGTAGTCTATGGTAATGTAATCACAGGATGTTCAGTGTGTTCTGCTTCCTGTACCTGTCTCCACGCTGAAAAGATATGTTCTTATATTTCTCCATAAAAGCAAAGCTATTGCTGCAAACAAGAAGCTTCCAGCGCATTCTATTAATACACTGCACAACATAAAACACATCCACTAAGCTGTAGCACAGTGTTATAATGTTTGCACAATGTCTGTTCATACTATTACTGTTCTGCATTTTATCTAAATAAGTGCAGCTTACTGAATATTACCAGAATGCAAGGCAATGCACAAACCGTGGTCTGTTGCAGGTCAAATTTCCTATTACTAGCCCCAAATGCACATAGCTAACACACCAAGCATAACCTGTTTTCAGGGCACAATAATGGACAGATTTAAACCAACAGTGTGTTTTGATACACTGGAAAAAAAAAAGATGCATGAGCATTAAAAGATCCATTGTCTCACGTTAAGAGCCCATTCAAAATTACATATGTGCACGATTGGAAACATTTATTTTGTATTGGATCTGTTAATTCATTTAATAATTTTATTTAGTCATATTTGTCATTCATGTTAGAA
Organism: Lithobates sylvaticus; assembly: GCA_028564925.1. Lineage (NCBI taxonomy): Eukaryota > Metazoa > Chordata > Amphibia > Anura > Ranidae > Lithobates > Lithobates sylvaticus. The sequence continues at coordinate 185,526,547 of CM053029.1, read as the reverse complement.
TGATTTATTTTTGTAATTTGTTTCGTATATTCGAATTAGATTGGTATAATTGTTATTTTCTTATTGATTCGAATTTCACAAGATGGTTATATTCGCTCTATTCTATTCTATGCTCTTCAATTCTATTTCTTTTTATTCTATTATTTTTTTATTATTATCATCATCTTATTTTACTTTTATACCTTACTGTACTTATTGCATTATGTTTCAATTTCGAATCCGAGTTCATTTTCAATTTTTTCCAATTCAAATACATTTATTTCTAATTCGTTTTTTTGTTTTGTTATTTATTTATTTATTTTCAAATGATGAAAATTTTGTCCAAATTTCAATTTATTGTACATATATCTTTTCAAAATGAATCAGCTGCTTTACTGCACTTGCCCATTAAAAGCATGTAGTAACAAGTGTGAATCTGGTCTTTGATTTCTTCACAGCCTTCTTAAATATTATATCCCATACAAGGTAACTGGTGGGGAATGACCCAAAGAGACAAGCACAAGATAAATCAGATGAATAAAGTACACCAATACAGTATATAGTAGAAGCAATAAAAGGGAACAGCCCAAGCTGAAACATTGCATACAACGGGACACCGAGCTGCAAAACAAAGTTCTCTGAATGTTCTCCGACATATGTACAGTATTGGGCCATTCACATTTGTCAGAGGTCAGCATTACCTTCCACGTTCTCCATTAAAATGGTTGTTTGAACAGGGCCTAACAGTGGTCAATGGATTTCTTTACCAGTTCACCAAGAGGGAAACAGACTGATAATTATCCACATTGAAGTAGCTCCTGAGAGACATCTTGATGTGCCCATAGTTCATATACCCTGTAATAATTAGTGGCGTACACTGTTATTCCCATACTAAAGTTTTTTTCAAATCAAATTCAGAAACTAAGGAAAATATGTGTGTGTGTGCGTGTGTATATATATATATATATATATATATATACTAAACAGTGGCGGCTGGTGGAATTTTTTTTGGGGGGTGGCAAACAGTATGCCAACCGCCCACCCTCCGTTGGTCAGTAGGTAGATAGCACTTACCCCATCACCGGCGGCTTCCCCTGCTAGGCGGCAGCTTCCTGTTCTCCTGGTCATCACGGCAACAGTGGCAGCGGCTTCCGTTTCCTCCCTCCTCCTCGGCGGCCAATTTGGAGTCCTCTCTTTTTGGCCAATCGGAAAACGGGTCTCATACCGGCTTCTGATTGGCCGGACTGAGGATCAGTGTTTCAACTACGAATAGGGCTGCATTCATGGCACATGTGAGGCTGCATTGATTGCAATGGTAAGGCTGCGTGTTATACACCTGTGCGTGTTATACACCGATAAATACGGTATATTCAAATAACACGCCCAAGCTCATCCTTAGTCCTGAGCTGCACTCGGGGATTCGTGGGGGCCGCAAAAGATGTATATATATCTGGCCCTCTTTGAAAAAAGTTTGGACACACCTGTTATAGGGGCACTCTATATTACACTTTGTGGTTTGCTATAGGGACAGGAGGAGCCAGAAGCGCTGGTGGGGGACCCCAGAAGAGGAGGATTGGGGCTGCTCTGTGTAAAAACCATTGTACAGAGCGAGTAAGTATGATACGTTTGTTGTTTAAAAAAAATATATATATATATATATTTACAATCAATTTAGCGTCTCTGAACCCAGAGAAGCTGGGGGCTGATAGACTGGAGGTAATTTAAAGGAATTACAATTACATTTAGGCCGGCTTCATACTGGGGCGGTGCGGGCAGCGACGGTAAAGCAGCGCTAAATTTAGCGCTGATTTACCATCGTTTTAACCCCCGCTAGTGGCCAAAAAAGGGTTAAAATCCCCCGCAAAGCGCCGCTGCAGCAGCGCTTTGCCGGCGGTATCCCCGCAGTGTCCCATTGATTTCAATGGATAGGAGCGGTATAGGGGGGGGGCCGGGATTTCACACAAGGGGGGGGGCGGGATCTGGGGGTCCCCTTGTTAAAGGGGGCTTCCAGATTCCAATAAGCCCCCCGCCCGCAGACCCCCACAACCAATGGCCAGGGTTGTGGGGAAGAGGCCCTTGTCCTCATCAACATGGGGACAAGGTGCTTTGGGGGTCTTAGACCCCCAAAGCATCCTCCCAATGTTGAGGGCATGTGGCCTGGTACGGTTCAGGCGGGAGGGGGGGCGCTCTCGTCCCCCCCTCTTTTCCTGCGGCCTGCCAGGTTGCGTGCTCGGATAAGGGTCTGGTATGGATTTTGAGGGGGACCCCACGCCATTTTTTTTGGCTAGGGTTCCCCTTAAAATCCATCCCAGACCTCAAGGGTCTGGTATGGATTTTGAGGGGGACCCTACGCCATTATTTTTTATTTTTTTTGGCTGGGGTTCCCCTTAATATCCATCCCAGACCTGAAGGGCCTGGTTATTGAATTTGGGGGGACCCCCACGCTTTTTTTATTTTTTTCATTTTTTTTATTTTTTATGAATGACTTTTTTTTTATGAATGACTTTCAATGAATGACTGTTCTCTGTATTACGGGAGCCGACAATACACATTAGCCGCGAGTGATTTTAAATAGCTTTCTTTTCTTGCAAAAATTACACTTTTTGCAGGGACAGTTCTAAGCACAGCAAACATGCGCCCCTTTACATGCATACTATAGACACCCCCCAGGTACGAAATTTAAAGGAATATTACACTTTTATTGTTTCAATTTAAGCATTATTAAAATCACTGCTCCTGAAAAAACGGCCCTTTTAAAAAAAATATTTGCATTGATACATGTCCCCTGGGGCAGGACCCAGGTCCCCAAACACTTTTTATGACATTAACATGCATATTAGCCTTTAAAATTAGCACTTTTGATTTCGAACGTTCGCATCCATTATAACTAATAGGGTTCTAAAGCTCGCACGGACTTTAGGTCCGTTCGCGGGTTCTGGTGCGAGACCCGAACGGGGGGGTGTTCGGCTCATTCCTAGTGGCAATACATGAAGGCTAGCTATTTTTTTCTGTGGAAGAACAGCTCTTGAGAAATAGTAATGTGACAGATGTACGTGACTGAAAGACTTTAGGAACATGTTTTGTTGTCAGTTAATTTTTGTTTAGAAAAAAAGAATTCCTAAAAAGCACTCTTGCCTGCGTGACTGTTGCTTGGTTAGGGCCAGTATGCCATTAGGAAAGAACCTTTGTGCTAACTGCGAGGGCACGGAGATAAAGGGATGGAATAAGGTCCAAGAACATTGTGTGCAAAAGTGTTGCAGGCACGACTTGTGCAGTAAAAGTGATTTTGTTACTGTTAGAGTTAATCAGTAAAGAATAGCCTGCTCGGTAAAGTTCAGAGACACTACCCAGCATCTTGGCAAAAGTTTGTTATATATCACCCAAACCTGACTGCTGTGACCCTGCATTGTGCCATGTAGCTGCAGACCAATGTGACATATGCTGCTCTGATTTGAGCTGTGTTGTCCTTGTTTGATATCTTCTGTATTGCCCTTTATGTGGGAAGGGGCTGCTTCACTTCTGCTGTGAATCCCACCCTGTGGGCAGGTGAAAGGTTCCCCCCTAGTTTTACAGGATTGGAGGGACTGGGTGGGGTGAACTGCAATACAGCAAGTTATAACCAAGACGTGGAGGAATGCTGTGTGGGGGTCTCCTCTTCGGGCCTATCCTGGAGCTGTGAACTTAGAATGGGTACTAAGGAGAAGCTGAGTAAATCTTATAGCAATCCCGTGCATCACAATCCACCCTATTCCACTTTGCTGGGCTTTACTAGAGAATCACTCTTATATTGGACTGCCTACCAATTATATGGAGTGTGATAAAGTTACTGTAACCCTGTCTTGGAAATATATAGTACTTATCCTATTACTATGAACTGTTTACAACTATTTAAAGCCAAATTTGACACTAAAGGGGAAGTTCTGCTTTATGCCCTCCTCTACAATTTTTGGTGCCTTTTTTTAGAAGAATGGATCGGGTACCTGATTTTACAAGTGCCTGCTCCCATTTCCGGTCGGATCACTGTGGCTCATCCAGTGGAAGTACTCTTCCCCCTCCCTGCACATAACCTTTTGGGACACGTCACAGGTTCCAGAAGGATACGGGACCATTCACAAAGCACAGTGTGGCTCACACATGTGCAGTGGGCAGCCAGCAGTGAAGCCACAAGGAATCACAGCTGGCTGCCCACAGTAAACATGCCGGGGACCGAAAGACGGGTGAAGAAATGGTTCAGGGAAGATCAGGGTTGGACCCCTGGACAAATCAACAGTTACTGTGGTTGTAGCTGCTGACTTTTAATTTATTTCAAACTTTAAGTAATTGCAGAAATCAGCTTTGATGTAGTGTGATGTGATAAAAAAAAGGAATGTGTAGGACTGGAGTTTAATATGGGCAGCCAAAGCTGGCAATCTGTAATTCTTTATGTGCTATACGTTTTACAGGAGCTTATGGTGTTTAAGGAATGGGGTCACCCTCCTGGCATTGAGAGAAGAATCCCCCCCCCCCCCATTCAATGGAACAGGTGCTAGGTGACCTGGGCCCTAGTGGTCCGGATGGCCAACTGAGCCATAACTATGAGTAAAAAGCAAGACCCTGCATCAATGTGTGCTCCAAGTGTAAGAGGAGATGATACAGGTATAGATAAAGATCAGTGGGGTGGAGTGAAAAGAGTCTCAAATCTGCAATCTATGTATGTATGCATGTGCAGATATGGAGGTTTGCGTGGGCTTTGGGGCAGAAACAGTATAGAGGAACTGGCCTCTGAATAGCCCTGCCTACATGCATGTTAGCAGCAGGTCATTGATTCACTAGACAGCAAAGTCAGAATGAGGATAACAGCCTAAGAGCATGAATCTTTAAAAAAAAGTCAGCAATGGTAGTACACATACAGCACCTGGTGTTTCCAGGTGGTCTTTCATCCGGGTACTAACCAGGCCTGACCCTGCTTAGCCTTCAAGATCGGACGAGTTTGAGCGCTATCAGGGTGATGTGGCTGTAGGCTTTGGAGTCAGACACAATGGGAATATAGAGCTTGAATTCTCTGTTTCAAGCCTATAGGATACTGCTTTGCAGCAGTCTAGAATGAGACTAAGCATAAAGAACGGCCTCGAATAAAGCCACCATCTTTCCCGACAACCTCACGCAAAGTTGAATAAGAGAAAAACATGTTGCTTTGACTACCTAGATCAGTCCTTTATGGCGCTGATCTTAGCCTGGGGTACAAATACCCTTTTCTGGGTGTACCTATGATCAGACCCAAGTATTTTCTTCATGTTGTAAAGAAGATTCCTCCTAGGTTGAGAATCCAACCTAGATATTCCAGGTAGTCGAATGTGGTGACCATACTTTTGGTCTAAGCGGGCTACCGACTGAACAAGAACAGATCGACTAGGTAAACCATAATGGTTATACCTTGGGCCCTCAATCTGGCTAGAAAAGGAGCCAGAACCTTGTACTCGAGGTGTAGCAGCTAGATCAGAAAGCAGAGCTACACACTGAAAAATTAGATTTTACACTTTGAAAGAAAATATTACTAGTGAGCGAGGAAATAGGCATATGGAGATATGCATCTTCATGCAAAAAGGGAGAGATTATATTAAGCAATTGAATTTTAGATTTTTGAGATCTAGAATGTCCATTTGGATTTAACCAAATCCCAATCTCTGCTCTTACATGGGGCCACCATGAACACTTTTTGCCAAAAGATGGTCCAATGCTAGAGAGGATGATTTATTTTTCTCTGGATCCTTAGGAACGTTTGATCGGAGAAAACAAGGAGATGGAAATTCTTGGAACTCCAGTTTGTATGTTGGAGCTATTAAAGTCCCCCATTCGTCTTGACATTCCTTCTGCCAGATGCCTGAGAACTGTAGAAGAATTCTGCCTATTGAGCAAGCGGGGCACTCCTCATAAGGAGGCTACAGTATCTTGTAGGCTTCCTCCCTTAAGACCTCTTTTTTTCCTGGGGTTAACCCTGAGGATTACCCTTTGAACCTGACGGTGGAGGCCGTCGTGACTGCCTGGAGGCTGATGCCCCTGGCACAGAAGAAGGAACTTTGAAAAACACAATTAGTCCTTCACTTAAAAGGCAAAAGGGGTATCTTCCTTTTGCTAGAAATTCTTTGGATATATCCAAAATATCCCCAGATAGCTGTCTTACCGCAAAAGGGAAGACTAGCCAGGAGCTTCTTGCATGACGTTTAGCGGAGGCGCAATCTGTCATAGCAACTATTGCAAACATAAAGCTGCCTCCTGGACCTGCTGAGCAGGATAACCTTAAAGCGGTTCGGCACCCATTTCATTTAGTAAATCTCTTTGCCTTCCAAATCAGGCAAAGAGTACTAAATGAAATGTGTTTTTTTTTTTTTCACTTACCTTGTAATTGATGACTTCCTGTCCTCAGTCTCTGCGGGGGTGGGCGGGGTCTGTGCGGGGATCCTCGTCACGCCGCACTGTCTCCCGGGATCTGGTGTCATTGATCCCAGGAGACAGTGCGGCCATCTTCCGAAATCTCGCGAGATTTCGGACACATCTTCCGAAATCTCGCGAGATGTCGGCAGATGTGCCGACATCTCGCGAGATTTCGGAGAACGTGAGCTGCACTTTGCCGTTACTGCGCACGCGCGAGCTCGGCGCAGTAACGGCGGTGCATGCTGGGCTATCTAAAGTGCCTGTGGGCTTTCACATGCCCACAGGCAAGATGGCCCCCAGCAGAGAAGAAGAATATAAAGAATCTTATCGGAGGAAAACGGAGGGCGATCGAGATGGAAGATGGAACAGGTGAGTCCCCCAATTTAGGTAAACATCCTTTGTATACCCCCCCCCCCAAAAAAAATAAAATAAACACAGTGCAGAACCGCTTTAAACAGCGGTAAAACTGGTTTCTTAACGATTAACCAATTACTGTCAGGCTGAGACACTCAACCTGCCAGAGAAAAAAGTGTTTTTTTTTTAATAGGAATTCCAACCTTTTATCCATTGGATCCCTAAGTATTTGAGTAATGTCTGCCGGACACGTCAAACGTACTCACAAAGGATATAGTAGTGTTAATTGCTGGTATACCCCGCTTAGTGAATTTTCTCTACCATAGGATAAAGTGTGAAAACTTTTTAGAATGGAAAAAAAATAATTCAGCAAGAAATTAGTGGATCATTCAGCAAGAAACTATACCATCAATCTTACAGATAGTGAAAGCTGACTCTCCCGCAATTGACTCCTCAGAAGAGGAGTCATCAGCCTCACCACGGTCCCCTGAGGGAATCGTCTTCTCCTGCCCCTAGTTCCCCAGTCTGAGGGTCTTAGGAAATGGAAGAGAACCTGTCGTTTCTTGACCACACTGGGATGCGATTAACCACTCTGGGATGCGGTTAAAGTCGCAAAACTTCTTTTAAAAACCTACCATGGCTGAGGAAAAAGAGTAAAATGAACAGGGGCTGCAGTGTTGAAAACAGGTGCAAATATTTCATGGCCCCGATGCTCACTCTGACCAGCCACCCCCTCTCAGCGGAGGATGCCATTTGAACAGTAGGCTTTCCAGAGCTTGAGGGAGACCCTTTTGGCTCCTTTTTGGGGGTGTTTCAACCCCCCCCCCCTTCTGAATATAGCCCGATGCACAAAGCAGAGGTACTACCAGAAGAAATCGCATCCATTGCTTGAGCAATAGTCAGCCACTGCCGCTGCTATTAACGCTCAGCCTGTTGCAAATAGTAAATGTGTTCAAAAAGAATGCTTGTGTCACCAACCTATTTCATGCTCTTGTGTCCCTCCACAGATTCCAGCAATAACACTAGTGCTTTTAAAAACACTCTTTCCTGCGCTGGGCGTTGAAGGTCGCCTACGCCCCCCTCTTCTCTTTTAAAAAAAGCTTTCCTGCGTGAGCGCGGGCCTATGGGATCTTACAGAGAGGGGAGAAAATGGCGAGGAGAGCCTGGAAGCTGACGAGTACTGCGGCATGTCGTTTGTTTTTTCTTCTTCCTCTTGAAGAGGGGTAGCAAATAGAACAGGTGGGTGGCGTCTGATGGGGAGGAAACCCCCCCCCCCCCCAGACTTACCGGAGGTCTACTGCTGGCTGGAGGAAATGGAAGCTGCTGCTCCAGACACATCGTGAGTTCTCTGAGGAAGCGCAAGAAGGTATGTGCTCTATACAGCCCCCAGTGGTGACACATAAGCATGACAACATTTACTAACTTAAAGGAGACATTAATAAGAAAATTCAAAAATTTCTTATAAAAACTCCACTTACCTTTCCCGCCGCAGGGTATTTTGTGGTAAAACCAACAGACCCAATCCTCACCCTTCACGGTGGGTTCCGTTAAACCTTCAGGAGCTGAGGATCCTCGAGGAAACCCACAATCCTGGGCCTGTAATAGCACCACCGCCAGTAAAACTTTATGGCCTTACTACCAAAAGTACTGTATCCCGGGTTCCAGCTCTCTAAAAAGAGAAGAGTTTACAGGCAAGACCTCGTTTTTTCGGACACGAGGTCCGGGTACCATTCAATTCGGCCAAAAAGACACTTTGAATGTATCCAGCTGCATGGCTAGCCCCAGCAAGGATTGCTCCAGTGGAGCTCAGCACAGCACACTGGCGAAAAAACTGAGATACTCCCAGTAGTGGGAAGGGTTATATAGGGATTGCACTTTTTATCTTAGGGCGTGCCAGTGTCCATCACCTGAAGGTGGCCTATAACCCACATATTAACTACTATGGCTCTGTGTCCCGTGATGTACGATAAGAAATCCTTATTAGGATGCATCAGTAACTTAAATTCATACTTTGCTGGACCATTAATATATCAGTTTGTAATTCTTCTAATTGTGCAAGTTTTGTTTGGCAGCAGATAGATAATAATTTAGCTCTCGTCAAGGGTGAAAGCTTTTGGTTCTTTCATTAAACGCAAACTATCTAATCTCATTGAGTATGCATGAGAACCCATGAAAGTGTACGAATGTTTCTCTGTGTATTTAAAACCATTTATTTGTGCTGTCGAGAAATGTATTTTTGAATTAATATCTGATAGTTGAAGGCATATGGGATTCATTAAATTACAAAACTCAAGATGTGAAAGATGAGTCTTCTTCATGCTGACTGCCAAGAAGAAACATATAAAAATGCACCAAATCCTCACAAAGCTTTCTGGCTAGTGATGTGCACCATAACATTATTTTAGCCCTCTGCAGGATATTTACACAATGGCCAGGTTAATGGATACATAGGATTAAATGAAAGCTATTGGTCAAGATAGGAGCATTCACAAAAAATGGAATACTAGTGTCTTGGCTTCTGGGTATTCTTTACTATTAAGGGCTGGTCACAAGCCTGGGCAATGCACATTGAGCATTGGCAGGGCTTTTTTATTTTTTTGCCAAAACATAGCTGTACTGTGTACCTGAACCCTGTGCAATATGTGCTCCTGGGTCCTGTACGGTACGCATTGCTGAGTCCTGCACCCTGTACGGTACGCATTCCTGAGTTATGCACCCTGTACGGTACGCATTCCTGAGTCCTGCACCCTGTGCGATATGCATTCCTGAGTCCTACACCCTGGGTGATACGGATTGCTGAGTCCTGCACCCTGTTCAATACGTATGCACTCCTAAGTCCTATGTCCTGTGCCATATGTACTTCTAAATCCTATGCCCTGTGCAGTGTGCACTCCTGAGTCCTTCACCCTGTGCAATATGCACTCCTGGGTCCTGCGCTGTGCAATATGCACTCCTGAGTCCTATTCTGTGGAATATGCACTCCTAAACACTCCACATTATACACTCCTGTGCTTGTGCCTTGTGTGATGCACACTCCTGATCCCTGCACTCAATAGGCACTGCTGAGACCTGTGCTCCTAATAATATGGAGTCACACCATTCTCCCACCATCCCTATAAGGTGGCTATACCAGACTTCAATGTTCTGGGAAGGTTACCCACAATATTTTGGAGTACATCTGTGCCTTGTGCCCATTCAGACAAAAGAGCACATGTGAATCCATCATGTACTGATGTTGGTTGAGAATACCTGGCTTGAACTCATCCCAAAGGTGTTCAGTAGGGTTTAGGTCAGGGCTCTGTGCGTGACACTCTTCCGCATCAAACCATGGTATTGACTTTGTGCAAAGGGGCACGGGAACAGTAAAAGTCTTTTCTCCAGAAGGTAAGTAGTACACAGTTGTCATGAACTCAATAAACGAGGGGTGTCCACAGAGCTTTGGCTGTATTGTATATATACTTTTTTTGTCACCTACCATCTCTCAAGCCTACTATTTGTCCTGTAATGCAATGGATAACTACAATGACTAATTGAGATGCTAAGAAGGCAGAAAAAGCTCAACATATGTAATAAGTAGTCATTTCTAGATCTATTTATCAGTTGGATGCACAAATTTCACTAAAGATGACCTTTGCATTTTGACATAAAATAGAGGATTTTTGGTGGTATTTAGATAGGCTTGTAGGAGGTAGAGAACCCAGGTTGAGCTTTACCAATGTGACCAAAGAGCTGAGAGGGCAGTGGCACAAAGTCTAACAGTCATCTTGCTTCTGATAATTACCCACGTAGCACAGCAACTTTTCTCTCCCTTTCTTATTTGTGCTTCAGACCTTGTAAGGTGAAAAAAAATTAAGCAGCTAGCCCCATTGTGATTTTACAAACACCTCATTAATGCAGGAAAACAAAGGTGACAACATTTCAATATAATTCTAAGGATATGCGTGGTAGGGTACTACACTCTCTTTGGGAACAACAACATGCACAGATATGGAGTATTTAATGAACAAAAAAGAGGAATATGTAGGCTGCCATCAATGACCTTCTGAACATCAATATCTGAGTCATTCAACTGTTGAAGTCACAGGCAGTCACAACTCCTGATTCATGTACTTTGAGTCAGTGACTGCGTTAAGGCAGCTCATTCAATGGAATAGGCTGGCAATGCACCAAAATGTCCAAAAAAACAAGGACATGCACCCCTTATGACAATGATGTACAGCACAAACCATAGCAGTGTGTTATTGTGCATTGTGTTGCACTGCAATGCTTATGGGTTGGAGCTACTCGCCTTAGTGCATTGGAGTCGCCATTCAAAACAAATGACACATAGATGTTTGTCGAAAAGTGTGAATTGAGCCTTATGGAAATATGTAAATGTAGCACTGGGCTCCTGACGAGCATGCGTGTTTGTAAATTTAATGTTCCTAAAACCACAGTTGGGTTTTAGGGTTAATTGTACCAAATTATGGTGTCAGTACCAGTCTGGCTGGATTGCACTGTGTTCTGCTTGGCTTTAGGTGTCGTTGTCACCTCTGGCAAGTGTGAGAACGCAGTTTGGCTGGACGCATTGGGTGCCAATTTCTCTCGGAACCAACCAGTGACAGTGTCGTCTCGCTGTGCACTCTGGGAGAGGGTACTTAAGGTACTGAGATCACATGCTTCTGGGTTCCGGTCCAGAAGATCTTTTCTGCCTCTTGGTCCTGGTCCTCCTGACCAGCCCTCAGGGCCCTCATGGCCTGGGGTACGGATCCATCCAATTCAGAGTCTCGGGGCTGGCTAGCCCGAGGCACAGTAACTGGAAGGAGGATTCCAAGGTGGTCCAGTGCCGCCTCGTCTGTGGAGAGGCCCAGCAACTGATAAAGTGACCAGGGGAGGACTCTTCGGGAGAGAGCGATGCATAAGGCTGGTTCCTCAGCAAGAGCCTGGAAGCTGAGTTGAAAGATACCAAGTGAATCCACACTCATGTGGTATCGCCGGTCCGGCTGCAAGATACTGGTACCGTATGAGGGTTCTCTAATTTCATCCTTCAGTTACAACCAAGTCTGTGGCAGAGACTTTTATTCATCAGTTCTACAACCAAGTCTGTGGCAGAGAATTTTATTCACAAGTCCTACAACAAAGTCTGTGGCAGAGACTTTGCTCTATTTGAATAATCTATCGGCTGCTAAATCTAGTGAGAGAAGGTTTATCCGATAGTTGTGAAAATCCAGTTGTGAATGGCTATTCTCTGGATTCTATAGTGTGTGACTTTCAGTTCAAGCAGTTCCAGGAGTACCTGACCTGTACTTCCTACCTAACCCCTCTATCCTTTACTGAGAGACTGTGTTTTGTCTACCGTTTTTTGCAAATAAAAATCCCAAAGTGGATCCAGTGTCAGTCTCTGCAGTTCTTTGGGCCATCTACCTTGGGAAACCCCTAGACGCAATCGAGGTCAAGAAGGTAACGGTAAGCCCAAATCAAACCAGCAGCTCCTTCGGGGGTTAGTGCTACATAAATATTTGTAGAAGGTTTGTCCTGTACAATAAAGATATACTTAATAAGCCACAAGAGCATCAATGGATAATGGGAATGCAATTTTCAGTCGTTGTCAAACACACACAACATTACACAGAAACTGTCCATCTAAAACTCATTAATGATTCACTAACTGCAAAAAACAATGGTGATTACTATGTACTAGACCTTTCTGTTGCCTTTGATACAGCTGACCACCTGTTCCTACTCAAAAAACTTCACTCTTCTTGGTTCTTCTCATACCTATCTAAAGAAAACCTAAATGAATGTCACATTTCTGAAACTCAATATTTCTAAAACTGAGCGTTAATCTCCCCATTGTTCCTCTTTCCCCTGGTGGCCGCACTCTGACTCATGCTCTAGGCTGTGGCTGGGGCCCTTAATGTCTTCACATACAATGCAGGACCACTGGTCCATACCATTGTATTGATGGCTCCACCCCCTCCATTCATAGATCATGTTCCAATCAGAGAAGCTGTAGTACAGCTTCTATGAATGGCAGAGCTGTGCGGAAAGGGCAGGTATAGTTGGGCTGTCTTGATGAGCACCTGAGACCTCTTATGCGGCGTACACACGAAGGGACAATCCCGCGGGATTATCCTCTGGACTGAAGTCCAGCGGATAATCCCCTCGTGTGTGGGCGCCGGCGGACTTTTTGGCGCCAAAGTCCGGCGGACCAAAGTTTTAAGTTTGGTTTTAAAATTATCCGCTGGACTTGGCAGTCCAGCGGACAATCCCGCCGTTAGTGGGCAAGTCCGCGGGACTTTTGAAATGAACGGACTTGCCGCTCATCGGCAAGTCCGTTCATTTAGCACGTGACTTCAGGTTACGTAGCTAGCGTAGGCAGTTACTGCCGCCGCGCTAGCTCCGTGACCTGGCATGGATTTAAAGGAACTCCCCACGCCGAAAAAACGGCGTGGGGGTTCCCCCCAAATCCATGTCAGACCCTCATCCGAGCACGCAGCCTGGCAGGCCAGGAAAGGGGTGGGGACGAACGAGCGCCCCCCCCTCCTGAGCCGTACCAGGCCGCGTGCCCTCAACATGGGGGGTGCCCTGGGGAAAGGGGGGCCGTGCGGCCCCCCCCACCCCAAAGCACCTTGTCCCCATGTTGATGAGGACAAGGGCCTCTTCCCGACAACCCTGGCCGTTGGTTGTCGGGGTCTGCGGGCGGGGGGTCTCGATCCGCCTTCGGGGGTCTTCCGGGGGTCTCTTCTGTTCTTGCGGCGGTCGTCGTCTTCCGCGCCGCCGGCGCCTTCTTCTTCTTCTTGTCCTTCTTCTTGTCCTTCTTGTTGTTCTTCTTCTTCTTCCGATGTTGACCCGACGCTCTCTCTGCCCGGAATGCCTGTGCCGCGCTGCGCTGAGACTTATATAGGGGAATGGGGACAGGGTCACATGTTCATGTCACATGGTGACCCCGCCCCCTTGCGATGTCACAGTCCCGGAGGATGCTGGGACTGTGACATCGCAAGGGGGCGGGGTCACCATGTGACATGAACATGTGACCCTGTCCCCATTCCCCTATATAAGTCTCAGCGCAGAGCGGCACAGGCATTCCGGGCAGAGAGAGCGTCGGGTCAACATCGGAAGAAGAAGAACAACAAGAAGGACAAGAAGAAGGACAAGAAGAAGAAGAAGGCGCCGGCGGCGCGGAAGACGACGACCACCGCAAGAACAGAAGAGACCCCCGGAAGACCCCCGAAGGCGGATCGAGACCCCCAGACGACGGCGGCGACGACGAAGAAGGTAGCCGGACTCCCCCCCCTCGTGAAAGAGCTAGGTAAAAGAGCAGAAGAGAGCGGGGGAGTCCGGCGAGAAGACCCCCAAGACGGAAGAAGACCCCCGGAGCTGTGCAATAAAATATTTTTTCAAAAGTGTGTGTGTTTTTGTACTTTACATTTTACACCTTAGGTGAATGGGTAGGGGTACATCGTACCCCATACTCATTCACATAGGGTGGGGGGCCGGGATCTGGGGGCCCCCTTATTAAAGGGGGCTCCCAGATTCCGATAAGCCCCCGCCCGCAGACCCCGACAACCAACGGCCAGGGTTGTCGGGAAGAGGCCCTTGTCCTCAACAACATGGGGACAAGGTGCTTTGGGGTGGGGGGGGCCGCACGGCCCCCCTTTCCCCAGGGCACCCCCCATGTTGAGGGCACGCGGCCTGGTACGGCTCAGGAGGGGGGGGGGCGCTCGTTCGTCCCCACCCCTTTCCTGGCCTGCCAGGCATGCGTGCTCGGATGAGGGTCTGACATGGATTTGGGGGGAACCCCCACGCCGTTTTTTCGGCGTGGGGATTCCCTTTAAATCCATGCCAGCTTGCGGAGCTAGCGCGGCGGCATTTACTGCCTACGCTAGCTACGTAACCTGAAGTTACGTTCGAAATGAACGGACTGCTCCGTGTGTGGGCAAGTCCGTTCATTTTCAAAAGTCCCGCGGACTTTTGGCCGGCGGATTATCCGCTGGAGAAGTCCGTGCGTGTGTGGGCAAGTCCACACCCTCGGAAAGTTCAGCGGACCTAGCTGGAAAGTCCCGCGGGATTGTCCGCTGGACTAAGTCCGCCGGCAAAAGTCCGCACGTGTGTACGCGGCATTAGTTGTATTAACTCCTGGTGGAAGATTTCGGCAGCAGAGGTAGGGAGTGGAGTCATAGACCGAGGAGGATTTCTACTACCAGAGGAAGAATCAGCTCAAGGGATATATCCTAATGACTGTAAGTTATGTCCCTTGTGCTGATTTATCTATTTTGAATTTCAGCTTCCACTGTAAACTTTTTCTACTCTAGCAACAATTTTAAAAAGACTATACATATATTTTAAAAAGGAACTAGTGCAAGTATCATAATTCGACATGGTAATAGTCTCTTGCACTATACAGCAGCACTCAAAAGAGGAGAGGGGAAGGGCAGGACTAGGAGCCTATCATGTGTGGTGTATGCAGAAGTCCTGACAAGAAACATGCTGATAAGAAGAGAGAGAAAAGTAAGCAGACAGATGATTTTATTAGTCCCCTTACTTCTCCTTTATTGCCCAATCACCATCAGTCTATTACTGTAACAGAGAAAATGACGTAGTCCACTTGGCTTTTTGATGTCAGAACTGTGATATCACAGAACTTGATTGAGAAAAAAAATCCAAACTACACTGGTAGGTAACATAGCTATTTTATTTGTGTTTCATCTTTGTATTTAGCTGTTTTCCTTGGGTTTAGGTTTAAAGTGTAAATCCAGCATCTATCCATTGCAAATGGAAAGTCCACATTTTGAAGAAATAAGGAAGTCTACGATGTGTATGAGAGTAGCAGTATCTAACAGTAAAGATTTTCAGGACAAGTTCGTGTGGCCCTGTAAGTGTGTTACTTGTCCTAGTATGTGTGATATGTCAGGGAGTGATGAAGGAGGACATCAAGCCCAATAAGTGTGGGTCCACTATTACACTTTAGGAGGGTGCAGTCCAGGGGAATGAAGACACTCCTTGTATTACAAGTAAATAGAAGCACGATAGTTGAAATGGAAATGAGGTAATACAATACTAAAAAGGACAGCATAAAGTTTCTGGTGAGAATAAATTTGCTTATTGCCTTTTGTGGTTGAGAGAGGTTATATTTAGCCATAACTGTTCTGAAGACGATCACGGATTTTGTCCACAGGGAGTTTTTTCAGCCCAAAAATCTTCATGTTCGCTCCCTCTAAGCTTTGACCTCTGCGAAAACAGAGCAATGTAGCCAAAGGACAGTGTGACTCATTCTGATAGTTAGATGTGTTTACTGCAGTATGAGAATCAAGGTGGCTATAAAACGCCAGATTGAACCCAAACAGGAAATTGTTAGCTGGAGGAAAGAACTTTTACTTTTAAAACTCCAATATTAGGAGAGATAAAATTCGCTCCAGGCCTACAATATGAAAAATGTTTCATATTGTTGACCAAGAGTAGATTTTGCATCCAAGGATTAAAGGGAATGTATTTACAAGATGTAATTTTGTATGTGTTTTCTTAATGATTTACAGGTACAACTTAGTTATAACTGTACATACAGTGTGTATTCAGGTCAGGAGTTCTGATTTCATTCTATGATGCAGTGACTCGCTAGGGTAAAGAAAGGTTGAATATGACAGCTTCCATACTTGGTCCAGAGGTGTATTGCTTTAGTAAAGTGGCAGGAGAAAAGCTGTCCTTATAGGAAATTCTTTCAGTCTTGATCACAGCATTTTTACGTGCATGCGATCAATTATATCTCTGCCCTGTTTTATGACCATCTCGCACATGCTGTCTGCATTACATTATGTATTTTATTAGGACGCTTTTCGGTAATGCAGTCAAAATATTTTGTATCAAGGTAACGACAGCGTGCCCCCCCACCGCCTCCCAGAGCAGAAACTTTGCGCAATATTATTGGGTTTTGTGAGTCACTGAATTCCTCTGACCAGAATGGAGATCTCTGGGGAACAGATATGAGAGAGAAGGTGATCCTGTGAGTCCACAGACTACATAAACTACAGTCACCACATGAGGTGTTAATGTGTTACATCAAGTGAAATAGAGTCTGACATCTGCAGCTGCTTTTGAATTATGAATTAGGGGGTTATATTATTGTCCACAATAAGGATTAGTGTATAAGGTTTTAACCACCCAGCTATATTATGCTGGAGAGGTCAGCGCAGGTTTACAAAGGCTGTCATAGCTAGCACAAAACTGGGTCTCACGTGCCCAACTGTGTGCCAATAGGAGATGTCTACTTTTATAATAACCAATCATACTCAGACTTAGGCACGCCATACATTAATAATTTTTTTTTCAACAATTGAAAGTGTGGATTGGGGAATTACTCCCACTTAGTTCTTTTTTTATGACAGCAGGAAGACTTCCCTGTCGTTAGAATACACTGTTCAGAGTAGCAGGCTATAGCCGGCAGCACTGATCGTTCAGGAAAAATCTGTATCAATTATGTAACGCCACGTGCACACGGTCGGAATTTCCGACAGAAAAAGTCAGACAGGAGCTTTTCATCGTATATTCAGACCGTGTGTATGCCCCATCAGACTTTTTACGTCGAAAATTCAGACGGACTTAGATAGAGAACATGTTCTATATTTTTCCGGCAGAACAAATTCCTTTCGGAAAAAACGCTCGTCTGTATGCTGTTCCGACGTACAAAAAATTACGCATGCTCTGAAGCAAGTACGAGAAGCGCTCGGTCTGGTAAAACTAGCGTTCATAATAGAGCTAGCACATTCCTCACGCTGCAAATTCTGTGATCTTTCAATGCAGCGCATTCTTTTGTGCTTTATAATGCTAGAATAATGAAGTTGTTTTGCTGCTGATATTCACACAGAGTTCTGACAAACTTATTTCTTTATTATTTCTCGTGATCTCATGAATAATCTTTTATTTTTTAAAAGCCAGGTCTCCATAATAATGTTTAGAATTTATTTTTTATAGTCATATTTTTTTTATTTTTTTTATTTCATCAAGATCTCCTTTTTTTGGATTTTTGAAAAATTATCACAAACTGAAGAGCAGTAAAACGGACTGAAAAGCAAGAGTCTGAAAAGCACGAATTGTCTCTAACCAAACATCTACTAACACGAGATAAACACGAGATTAGCAGGAGCCCAAAGGGTGGCACAGTGGCTATTGAACTTGGTGTGACCGTGTGTATGCAAGACAGCTTGAGCGTAATTCCGTCGGAAAAACCTTCAGAGTTTATTCCGACGGGAAAACCGGTCTGTGTACGTGGCATAAGGTTCTACCTAATTTGATCAAATTTTAAAACATTACAGATTCTAGCTGCCAGAGCTAAACATTTTAATTGGCAGCTGTAGGCAACACAGTCAGGTATTGATGAAGGAGGGGATGTTTTAAGGGGACTATAATTTAGTGCCTCATGATTACTCGTGGGTACTTTATTTATGCAAGAAAATATCTTTCAATATGAGTTGGTACACATGGCACAGATACACACCTCTGTCACGTGCAAGCATTCCCCACAAAGTTACACACTATGACTAGAGTAGGAGACACTTTAAAGGGTATGTAAACTCTAACAATAAACTTTTCTTATTTGGTTGTATTTGTATTCATAGATACAGTGCCTTGAAAAAGTATCCATACCCCTTGACATTTTCCACATTTTGTCATGTTACAACCAAAAATGTAAATGTGTTTTATTGGGATTTTATGTGATAGACCAACACAAAGTGGCACAAAATGGTGAAGTGGAAGGAAAATGATAAATGGTTTTCCAAATTGTATTACAAATAAATATCTGAAAAGTGTGGCGTGCATATGTATTCAGCCCCCTTTAGTGCCGGTTCACGCTTGTGCATTGCAAACTGGTGTGATTGCAATTCAAACCATTGCTGTTTGTCAGTGCGAGTTTGCACTGCGTTTTTGGTTAATAACACTGTAATGCGAATTAAATGTGTTTACCATTTTAATTAGGCTCAGATGCGATTTGTGCTCAGGCCAATCAAAAAGGCATGCAAAAAATGGGTGTTAACTTCCTGTGCACTTCCTGTTTTTATGTGGGAAGAGTACTGTCGGTAAAGAGTGTGGTTTGTGTTGTGTGGCGTGGTGTGGTTTGCAAGATGTTTCATTATATGCCCTTGGTAGTGGCAGAAGTTGTTACTGCTACTGCTTCAGTCCTGATTGAGAAGGACGAGGCTAGGAGGAGGAGACGGATGAGAAGCCGAAGATATTGGGTCCATCCAAAAATTTCAAATAGAGAAGAGAGAGGCCAGTTAGGGATCCTCTATAATGATCTCCGTCAACATTAAGAGCAGTTCTTCAACTATTCCTGGATGTCAGTGAATAGGTTAGTATGTAGGTTAGGTTAGTATGTGAGAGGGAGTCTCTCTTTCTCCCCCTCATCGTCCCTACCTGTATCCCTCTTCCTTCTCCCCCTCTATCTCTCTTCTCCTCTCTCTTGCACTCTCCAAGCCTCTTAGCACTCTCATTCTTTGAACACCCCTCACCCTTTTGCCTGCCACTTATATTTGTTTTGTGTTTTTATTTCTTAGTTTTGATGAATTACTTGGACTACTCGGTACCCGTTTGGCCAGCTGAATGATTGCTTGTTACATTAAGGTAAAGTTCATTGATATACTTTGTGAAATTTCATGTTTTGCACCATAGTTAGCAATACAGGGAATGCAGACAGATATCACTCTAAAGTTGTCTTCAAAAATAGTATTTATTATTATAATTTTTTTTTATTTTATTTTAACTTGTAATTTGCATGTAATTATATAATTTTCCTAAATATTGTAGAAACAATCAAAATTCTCACATAACAAGAACAACATTATAAGTAGACAATACTCTCCTTCTGCTTTTCCTTCTATATTTCCCTTTCTCTCTCATCCTTCATGCTCTTTCTCCCCCTCATCCTCCCACCCTCTCCCTTCCTCTCACTCTCTCCCTTCCTCTCACTCTCTCCCTTCCTCTCACTCTCTCCCTTCCTCTCACTCTCTCCCTTCCTCTCACTATCTCCCTTCCTCCCTCTCTCTTCCTCCCTCTCTCTCTTTCTCCCTCCCTCTCTTTCCTTCTCTGACTCTCTTCCTTCCTCCTCCTTTAACATTAACCCACATGTACATTGTCGATACTTTGTTGAATTTGTACAAAAAACAGAACGCTATTTAGTCGAAAACCTCCACCATATGCTCACACTCTCTCGCTTCCTCCCCTTATATCTGTATATTCCACTGTAACATAATCCACATGTACATGAAAAGTTGTCCAGGAAACAAAATTCAAAGTTAGATTACAAGAACATTATTAACTGTAATATGTCTCTACCTATCCACCTCATCCTCCCTCTCATCTCCCACTCTCTCATCCTCCCTCCCTCTCCCCCTAATAATTTTTCTCCCTCTCGCTTTCCCTTTCCCCGGAATAAACACATTGTACTTTATTTATTTAAAAAAAAAAAAAAAATGAAACATAAAGCAAACAAATTCAACATGGATTTCAACTTGACAGTGGCAGTGCCATTAGCAGGTAGTTAGCTATAGACTGAAAAAAGTCGGTGAATTGCAGTAGTGTTGTAGCTGCTGCAGAGCTCGGTGGTGTAAGCTCCAAGGCTGTACCTTGTGTTGAGGGATATTGCCTCAATGGCACAAGCAGGGAGGTCTCTGTATCGGGTGGTCCACTTGGGGGCCCATATTGTGGATAGGGCAGAGGCATGGTTGAGGCAACTTCAAGCGGTCTATGTTGGTATGGATAGTGACTTGGAATTCTTGGTTTGGGCTGTTCCACAGGTCGGTCTTGGTACAGGTGGATATTGGGTTGGCATGGATGGTAGTTGATCATAGAGCTGTGGTGGTCTGCTGGGGGAGGGGGGGATGGGAAGAAGTAGAGGCGAGTAGTCTCATATCCAGTGTTCTAGTCATATCCGGTGTTCTAATTGAGGGGGAAATTACTGAGGGAATTGGTGAAGGAATGAGATATGGGATTCGGGATCTGTGAGTCTCATAAATGGTAGAGTGTTCCTCAAAACCAGAGGGATAAGGGTTTGTTGCAGCAATGTTTGGTACTGAAGGAATGGGAGTAAAAATTTGGGTACTAGGACTCTCGTGCGTTGGCACCAAAACCTGGCGTGGTACACTGAAGGAGTGTATACAATGCTGCACCGCGATCCTCAAAGTAGCGGTATGGCAAGACCTCTTTAAGAAGAGGCACCAAACTTATGGTGAACAATGTGTGAGGGCAGCGCTGGGCATCAATTTGTTGACTGATCCCTGACACGATGACTCATTCAAGCCCTGTACCTCGATCGACTCATTCAAGTCCTGTACCTCCATGGATGAATCCTCTTTATTTGTGCATGCAAATGATACTCCTTAAACATCAATAGTAGCAGCATGCTCCTCCTCCTCCCAACTTGCTTCTGTGCTGCAATCCAAACATTTTAACATGTAACTCTGTTTGTTATTAGGCTACAAAACACAAAGTATTAAGATGATAGGGGGAGAAGTGTAGGTGAGGGGGGGGGGGGGGGTCTGAGGGGGAGTACAGGTTAATTAGAGAGAGAGAGGGAGTGAGAGAGTGACAGATTATTGTACAATAACTTACTTCCTCAATTATAGAACAGGCTTCAGAAAATCAAGGTATCTGACAAACGCATAGGGGCACTTTGGGGGGGCACCAGATCCACTTCTTGCTTCACGCTCCAGTCTCTTGTGTTTTTGCAGTGTGTTCTTTAGGCTACGCCACCTTGTATGTGTGAGTACTTCTGTAATAAAGAAAAAACACGACTTCCCTAATTAATTTTCTATTTTTTTATTTCCGGTACCTAGCCACTGGAAATACATTTGCCAGCTTGCATTATGAATTTAAATTGGGAAAATCAACCGTGAGCACAATTGTGCGGGACACCTGCCATCAGGGAGGTCCTAAAAGATGTGGTGATGAGAAAACCATCAAAAGAGGAATGGAACACTATAGCGGAGTCGTTGTGGGTGCACTGCAACTTCCCTGTGTCGGTGCCATAGACGGCAAACACATCAGGATTGTGAGGCCAGTTGGTAGCAGAACCAAATTTTTTAATTATAAAAAATATTTTTCCTTCGTTCTGCTGGCAGTGGCTGATGCAAATTATTCCTTCACCTACATCGATATTGGTTTGTATGGGAGCAGTTCTAACTCCAGCAATTTTTCTCACTCCGGTTTTGGAAAAATGCTTTGCGAGAACACACTCGACCTCCCAAATGAACGGCCGCTCCCTGGAACATCTCAACCCTGTCTCCCATTTATCTTTGTTGGGGGTGAGGCTTTTGCTCTTTCTGAAAACCTGCTCCGCTCGTATGCATAATCGGTAACTGTCTTTGAAAAAAATTATAGGCTCACAAGAGTGCAATTTCTTCACACCCCAATAACTCTAACCATGGATAATGCCATCATTGCCGTCAAAGCTGCCTGTGCACTCCACAACTTTGTTCGGGCTAGAGATGTATACCTGTTCAAGGACTTGTTCGATGACATGGAAGGCCAGTTGGTGGTCAGTGGGATGAATGCCCCTTACATTGGTGATCAGTGGGATGAATGCCCCTTACATTAGTGGTCAGTGGGATGAATGCCTCTTACATTGGTGGTCAGTGGGATGAATGCCCCTACATTGGTGGTCAGTGTACACAGAAATCAAATATACTTAAGTTTTTGTGTTTGCGAACTTGAGTTGTGAAGGCTTCCTAGTCTGCATACAAACTTTGGCAAATCTCATCCCCAGCCTCTGCTCTTCCGGGCATTATTCTTATATTCAGTCCCATATATATGGCCTGGCACGGACAAGCTCCTCATTGTCAATGCCAGTGTTCCAACGTCTGGGGGCCATGATCTTGGATGTTTGCAGATGAACATCAGACAGGAAACAGGAAGTGAGGGGGCAAAAATGGGAGGAGGAGCAGGAGGGGAAAAATCTACATAAAAAATAAGAATTCGCACATATCTGAACCAACAATGCAATTCCAGACCGATTTACATTGATGTCTATAGAGACTAAATTCACAACGCTGTAAACTCACACAGGACCCTTTTTATTGTGGCATTTGCAGAGGAATCGCAACGCATAGATGTGAACGACCGTCATTGAAAATGTATGTATGGGATGACATGCCAATCTAAGCTTTTTTAACGCATCGCATTCGCAATCAACTCAAACAAATGTGAACTGCCACTTACTCTGATACCCAAAACTAAAATCGAGTTAAATCAATTGCCTTCGGAAGTGTGTTTAATTTAATCTCAGTATAAATACAGCTGTTCTGTGAAGCCCTCAGAGGTTTGTTAGAGAACCTTAGTGAACAAACAGCATCATGAAGGCCAAGGAACACACCAGACTGGTCAGGGATAAAGTTGTGGAGAAGTTAACAGCTGGGTTAGGTTATAAAAAAATATCCCAAGCTTTGAACATCTCACGGAGACCTGTTCAATCCATCATCTGAAAATGAAAAGAGTATGGCACAACTGCAAACCTACCAAGACATGGCCGTCCACCTAAACTGACAGGCCGGGCACACTGGAGGAGCTGCAGAGATTCACAGCTCAGGTGGGAGAATCTGTCCACATGACAACTATTAGTCATGCACTCCATGAATCTTTTTATTTATTTGTATTTAGTTTTTACTCCATGAATCTGGCCTTTATGGAAGAGTGGCAAAAAGAAAGCCATTATTGAAAAAAAGCCATAAGAAGTCTCATTTACAGTTTGCAAGAAGTCATGTGGGGGACACAGAAAACATGTGGAATAAGCTGCTCTGGTCAGATGACACCAAAATTGAACTTTTTGGCCTAAAAGCAAAACGCTATGTGTGGCGGAAAACTAACACTACACGCCACCCTAAACACACCAACCCCCAAGGTGAAACATGGTGGTGGCAGCATCATGTTGTGGGGATGCTTTTCTTCAGCAGGGACAGGGAAGCTGGTCAGAGTTGATGGGAAGGTGGATAGAGCAAAATACAGGGCAATCTTAGAAGAAAACCTGTCATGCCCCGTACACACGGTCGGATATTCCAATGGAAAAAGTCCTATCGGATTATGTTGTCAGAAAATCCGATCGTGTGTGGGCTCTAGCGGGCTTTTTCCGTCGGAATTACCAACGGAAAAAATTTGAGAGCAGGTTTTAAAATTTTCCGACAACAAAATCCGGTCAGACTTTTTCCGATCGTGTGTAGAGAATTCTGATGCACAAAGTGCCACGCATGCTCAGAAGAAATTTGGAGACGAAATCTATTGGCTACTGGCCTCTAGGTAGTCCCGTCGTACGTTTTCTACGTCACCTCGTTCGTAACGATTGGATTTTCCAACAACTTTGTCCGACCGTGTGTGTGCAATACAAGTTTCGGGCAAAATCCGTCGGAAAAAATCAGACGGATTTTGTGGTCGGAATGTACGACCGCGTGTACAAGGCATTAGAGTCTGCAAAAGACTTGAGACTAGGGCGGAGGTTCACTTTCCAGCATGACAGGGTTGCTAAACATACAGCCAGATCTTCAATGGAATGGTTTAGATGAAAGCATATTCATGTGTTGGAATGGCCCAGTCAAAGTCCAGACCTAAATCCAATTGAGAATCTGTGGCAAGGCTTAAAAATTGCTGTTCCGATGCTCTCCATTCAATCTGACGGAGCTTGCGCTATTTTGCAAAGAAGAATGGGCAAAAATGTCACTCTCTAGATGTGCAAAGCTGGTAGAGACATACCCAAAAAGACTTGCAGCTATAATTGCAGCGAAAGGTGAATCTACAAAGTATTCACTCAGGGTGGGCTGAATACAAATGCACACCACACTTTTCAGATATTCAATTGTAAAAAAGTTTAAAAAAAATATATAATTTTCTTTCCACTTCACAATTATGTGCCACTTTGTGTTGGTCTATCACATAAAATCCCAATAAAATACATTTACGTGTTTGGTTGTAACATGACAAAATGTGGAAAATCTCAAGGGGTATAAATACTTTTTCAAGGCACTGTATAGTGCAGTGCGTGAGCATTGTCACTGTAGAACAAGAAGGATGTTAATAGCAGCAAAAAAATAAAGGCAAAAAAGTCTGAAAGGAAAACTTACTAATCTGGTAAGCTGCAATACATGACATTTTGTTCTTGGGTTTTGATTCACTTTTACCACTTTTTTTTTTATATATTAAATTTTTTATTAATTTTTCAACTGAAAAACATTTACAAATACAAAAGACGTTCAACAGCGGGTCCCTAACCTCTTTCAGGGTGAGCATCCCTCGTCTTGGTAGCTTATACATTGAACGGCAACTAGCTTAAAAGATTCCAGAACAGGTACGGTCCCCCTACTTGATTTGAGCCCTCCCCCCCCCTCATCCTCCCCCCTCTCCTCCCCCCCGTCAAGCCACAGACTGTTCTATACCTTCCCAGTGCCACTAAGGGCTGGGAGGGAGATTAGCAAGAGCATATCCTGAATAACTGACAAGAAAAAAAAAAAGGAGGAAACCAAAACAAGAAAAAAGACCACTTGTAGACGCGGAATAGTAAAGAAGGAGCTGGGGCTGAGCTGTGGGTACGCCCGTGCTAAGACTAAATCCACCTTTCGTCTATGGGTACTATTGTCCAGGGTCCCCAGATCGCTTGAAACTTTCTATAGTTGCCCTGCTTTGTAAAGAAAATTCTCTCGTTGCCCATTACCGTTTTTATACTTCTATTCCATTCCTCTAATGTCGGGGGTAGCTGTGCCTGCCAGTGCTGAGCGATCAGCTTCCTGGCTTGGAAGAGTGCCCGTAGAGTAGAGTCCGTAAGGTTGTACGGAATCCTCTCTCTCTCCATGAGACCTAATAAGCAGGTTTTGGCCGTTGCCTCCAGATTTAGCCTCAAAGTCGTATTGATTACCTCAATAATACTGGTCCAGTACCTAAATAGCTTTGGACATTTCCAAAACATATGGATAAAGTCCCCGACTTGGCCGCATCTGGGACAGCGGTCATTCTCCCGCCAATGCAGCTTGAACATTTTACTTGGAGTGTGATATACTCTGTACATAAAGTAGAGTTGTGACATCTTGTGAGTTGGGGATATTGATACCCGGTTCGCTTGCCCAATAACCCTTTCCCATTCTTCCGATGACAATGGTCCCAGCTCATTCTCCCAGGTTATCCTGCTCTTGGTTAGTCCCCCACTCTCTCTAGTCCTGTCCCCAAGTTTGGCATACAGCCCCGAAATTATCCCCTTAGTTGGCTCCGAGGACACAAGCTGCGCCAATATAGGTATCTGGACCCAGCCCGGTACCTGTAATCCAAATTGCCTCTGGGCTGCATGCCTCACCTGGAGATATTTGTAGAAAGTGCAGTTGGGGAGGAAAAATTCCTGTTTCAAGGCAGCGAAAGTTTTCAAGTTATCACCCGAATACATTTGGCTTAGTCGCGTGAGGCCCTGTTTTTCCCAGGCATTGGACTTGGTGACCTTGGCTAGTTCTTCTAAGTTGTTATTATGCCACAGGGGGGCTAACTCTGTTATGCCCTGGCATCCCAGCATGGACTTTGCTGTTTGCCAGAGCTTTGTTATCAGGGTTAGCGTTGGGTGACGTGTGGAAAAAGAGCCAGCCTCAAGAGCTTCCATAAGTGTACTGTGTGGGCTACTTATCAAGAGTAAGT
Source organism: Lithobates sylvaticus (assembly GCA_028564925.1). Taxonomy (NCBI): domain Eukaryota; kingdom Metazoa; phylum Chordata; class Amphibia; order Anura; family Ranidae; genus Lithobates; species Lithobates sylvaticus. The sequence goes on along the minus strand of CM053029.1, from coordinate 185,500,180 downwards.
TATTACCCGGATCTCTGGTGGCCCCCCTCCCTGCCAGGTGCTGTAGTTGGGATGCAACAAAATAGCGTCTTAGGTGCGGAATCGCCAGTCCACCCTCCCCCAGAGGAAGCTGGAGCGTAGCGAGGGCAATTCTAGGTTGTCCTCTCTTCCAGATCAGATCTCTAAAGAGTGAGTCCATCTTCCTAAACCATTTCTGTCCCAGCCATAAGGGAGAGTTGTGTAGGAGATAAAGGATTTGTGGCAACCAAATCATTTTGATAAGGTTGCACCTCCCTGCTACCGAGAGGGGAAGGCGGGTCCACACCTCAGACTTACCTTTAAGTTTTAGTAATAACGGATCTAGGTTATACTTAGTAAATGCATTTATATCCCGGGTTATCCATATCCCTAGATACTTCAATTTATCAAGTGGTTTAAAGTTAAGGTTATCGATAATTATGTCACCTGTGGTTGGATCCATCGGCATGAGGGCCGTCTTATCCCAGTTGATTAAGAGTCCTGAGATCCTGCCAAAGTCCCCCATTGTTTGTATGGCTGCTTTTAATGAGGAGTCTACATCTCCTAGGTAAAACAAGATATCGTCAGCGAATAACGCTATCTTCTCTTCTGCTGACCCTCGCCTAAACCCACGTATTTCCCTGTTGGCTCTAACAGCAATGGCCAGCGGCTCTATTGCTAAAGCAAAGAGGAGCGGGGACAAGGGACACCCCTGCCTCGTTCCTCTTTCCAGCCCAAAAAATTCTGAGTGTTCATTATTAATCTTTATTTTAGCGGTTGGGTTTGTATACAACAAGCGCACCCATTTAATAAAGTTAGGTCCAAACCCAAATCTGAGCAGTACCTTAAACAGGTAGCCCCATTCTAGGCTATCAAATGCCCTGGGGCCCTTGTTGTCTACTGGCAATTGTATGTTCAGGTAAGTTCTGCGAATATTTGTACTGGTTGACCTTGTTGGAACAAACCCAGACTGGTCGGGATGAACTAAATTGTGAATACACACGTTTAGTCGAGCAGCTAAGACCTTGGCAAGAATCTTTACATCAGTGCACAGCAGGGAGATCGGACGGTATGAGGCGGGGTCCATGGGGTCTTTCCCCTCCTTCGGGATAACGACAATGGTCGCCTCAGTCATTGAAGCTGGAAGGGACCCCATGGACTGCGCCTGGTCCAGCAACTTAAGCAGTTCCGGAAGTAGAATTTCGCCATATCTTTTATAGATCTCCGTAGGGAGACCGTCCGGGCCAGGTGATTTAAAATTTGACATGCCAGCGACGGCATCAGTTAACTCTTGTATAGTGATTGGGGCGTCCATTAATTGCCGTTCCACCTCTGGCAAGGTTGGGAAATTTATCCCTTCCAGAAAGGGGGTATTTTCCCCACTATCTACATCTATCTGTGATTTATATAGGGTGGAGTAATAGTCTTGAAATGTTCTCAGGATAGTTATCGGATCCGTCGAGATCGCTCCGCACCTGGTCCTCACTGCCGAGACCACTGATGGAGACGTATTTGTCTTCACCAATAGTGACAGCATACGACCCACCTTTTCACCCTCGCCATAATTTAATTGCCTCTGGAGTATGCGTTTGTCCTCGCTAATCCTTTTTATGACTGTCTTATAAACTTGTTGTCTCTCTAACCATTCCTTTTGCTTTTCCAAGTTTGGGTCAAGGATATATTTCTGTTCTGCGATCATTGCACCCCTTTTAGCTTCCCCCTCCCTCTCTCGTGTCGTTCTTTTAATTCTCGCCACTTGCTGGATAAGGAGGCCTCTAAGGTATGCTTTCAATGAATCCCAGACTACCCCAGTAGGGGCTGTGTTTGAATTTATATTGATAAACTCTTTCAGGGCCATTTTTATTTCTTCAGGGGTTTCGATTAGTTCCAGCCACGCTGGGTCAATTCTCCACTCCCTATGATGAACCTTATTTCCTGTCTTCAATGACAGAATCAGGGGCGAATGGTCCGAGACCCCCCTTGGGCCGTATTCTATTGCTGCTATCAGAGGTAGAGCTTCCTCATTGACCAAGGCCATGTCGAGTCTAGAGAGGGTCAAAAAGGTGGCTGAAAAGCATGAATATTGCTTCTCCTGTGGATGCCGTGTTCTCCAGGCTTCAATGAGCCCGGTTTCTTGTAGAAATCGAGTCAACCTACCCTCCTCCCTGGCTATAGCTTGCTTAGGGGTAGGAAACCTGTCCATTGAACTGTCCAATACCTGGTTATAGTCCCCCACTGCTAATACCGGGATCCCAGCTTTATCTATTGTAAATGCGATAAGTTCATATAAAATCTCCATTTTAAACGGAGGGGGAACGTAGATGTTTGCGAGGACGTACGGTTTGTTTTCCCATGAGCAGTGTAAAAAAACATAACGACCTTTTGGGTCTATTTGAACCTTGTGGCATGAGAATAGTATTCCCTTCCCAATAAGGATACTCACACCTCTTGAATAAGAGGAATGCAATGAGTGGTACTGGGCCTGCCACTTCCGACCACGGAGCAAGGGCACTGTGTCTTGCACCAGGTGTGTCTCCTGGAGACACAAAATGCCCGGCCCCCTGCCCTCCAAAAGGGACAGGACCAGGTCTCTCTTGGCCGGGTCTCCAAGACCCCGGACGTTCCAAGAGATCAGATCAAGTTTCTTCAACTGCATTTAAGATTGGTAAATGTGTAAGTCTTGTTGCCCAGAGTAGTTATCGAAGAAAATATGGGGCCCTCCGGACCGTCCCACTCAAAAAGTGAAGCCATATGCACATCTCCTAGACAGCACCAAAAGAATGAGCAAAAACGAAAGAAAAACCAAAAGAAGAAAGAGAGAAAAAAAAAAAAAAAAAGAACAGAAAAAAGGAAGAGTAAAAAAGAAAAAACAAAAACAAAAAGGGGGGGAGGACCCTGCCTCATAGAGGCTAGCAATCCAGTCCCTCTCTCCTCTAATTCTGGTCATATAAAACCTAAGTGTCATTTCTATTAAATTCGTGCATTTTGACATAAATACATAATAATCTTAACATCACTAGTGCCAGTGAAATTGCAATCAGGTGTGAAAACACTAAACCACACAGGCCCTTGAGACAATGGGCCATCTTAAATAAATCATTTCCCCTAGATGTGTATCTCACCCAAATCCTTAGTATTATTGTAAGTTTCTCTCTCACTCCCCCCTCCCCCCGCTCCCTCGTGGCATATTTAACATGCTTAAATAATCCCTGTGCTTGACTTGTGCCCCCCCCCACACTCCCTGGTTGTCTTCCCCCCTCCCCCCCCCCCCCCCCCATCCCCCCCCCCGCCCCCTCCCCCCAACCCTCCCTCCCCTTTCATCCCAGCCCATCAGGGCAGCCCCTTACAGGTGCGATCGTGACCCTACCCCCTCCCATCTCACACATACCTACATACATTTATTCTTCCCTATTACCCACGGGCTCTCTCCATTCTCCCCCCCAGTGTTGGTAAAATCTAATGTTAACACATTCATATTCATTACATCGTGACCCCCCCTGGTCTCCTGCCGCCCCACCCCTCCCCCCCCTCCCCTCTCCTTCCCCCAACCATCAATAATATCAATAATATACTCATATCAATTTCCAAATATATAGCAGGAGTGTCAGCCCTCTCCCCCCCCCCCCAATAAACTCGGGGGGGAGAGAGGGCACCAAACGTCAGAACACATAAAAAAAAAAAAAAAAAAAAAAAAAAGGGACCCCCAGCCAAAAAAAAAAAGAAAAACACAGAGAGGGGGGAGGGAGCAAAACCCCCCCCACCCCCCACACCCCTCTCCCTAAAAGTCTCTCTTGTTCTCTTCAAGCCATTGCTGTGCTTCGGTAGGGGAGTTGAAAAAAAACGTTTTGCCAAGCGCCGTGACTCTTAACCGGGCCGGGTATAAAAGAGCGTAGTCTATTTTATAGTTGATCATGGTATGCTTAATCGGAGTAAATTCCGCTCTGCGTTTCTGCAGATCAGGCGAGAAATCTGGGTAAAATGAAACTCTAGCGCCCTGAAACCTGATGTCTCCCAGTTCTCTAGCCCTCCGCAGCAATGCGACCTTATCAGTATAGTTCAAGATTTTTAGCAGTATAGTCCTGGGGCGGTCCCCTCCACGCTGATTTCTTAAGGTGGTGCGATGAGCCCGTTCGATGGCAAATAAGGGGCTGAAAGAGGACCCCCCAAAGATCTCCCCAAACCAGGCCTCTAGGAACTTTATTAAATTAGGACCCTCCGTACGTTCCGGTAGTCCTATAATTCTAACATTGTTTCTACGGTTCCGGTTTTCCATTTCATACAGTTTGGCAACCTGTGTGTTCATAGTTTTTTTGAGCCATTGGATATCTTGTTTTAGTGGGGTCAATTCGTCTTCTATTGCACTTACTCGGTCTTCCGCCTCCACCATTCTTTGTACTATTCCGTTTACATCATGTTTTATGGTGGACAGTTCGTCTCTAATGATCTTTAGTTGAGTATCAAAGTTTGCTATTGCATTTTTGCAATCATTTATTGCGTTTAGTACCTCCCGTAATGTAGGTTCTTTCTCCCTGGCTTCCAGGGTGATATCAGCGGGGGTAATTGACATATGAGTTAGAGAAGAGCTATCCTCCACATTTAAGTGAATGGAGGAGGTTTTAGTCCCGCCAGGTCCCTTGGTTGCAGATTTTTTAGTGGTAGAGGGGGTGGATGCATTAGGTGCCGTAGCACCCTGGCTTTTTCTGTCTATCATCGGGTTTTTATAGTCCTTGCCCTGCAAAGTAGGTTGGTTAGATGATTGTAGCAGATTCGGGTTTTTTGGGGAAGGTGGAGCTGTTGGGGAATGTGCAAATTTTTCCAGTTTTGTTGCTGCGGCCACTGCGACCTGATTATTTCTGTCCTTGGCTGCTCGTGTGTTTTGGGGAGGTTCTGCAAGCGAGGGCTCCTCTGGTGCTCTTTTCCTTGACATCTTTTCCCCTTCCCTTTCCTCCCCCCCCACTCTTTCCCTAGTATCCTCTCAGGGAGGGAAGTCTTTCTTGAGCGACCTCACAGGTAAAGGGCTTGGCACTGGGTGATATGCTTACTCCAGGCTCTAAGTGGAATAGAGAAAAAAAAAACAGAGAAAAGAGATGGTTGGGATGGTGGTAGTTTTATTATGGTAGATAGTCCCAGAAAATTTTTATCCCCAACTCCTGCAAATGCGTGATGCCCCTGTGATAGCACCAATCTCACAGCACAGATCGTAAAAGCGATAGGTAAGTAAGCTACTGTTTAACAAAAAATAATACAGGGTCCCGGGTCTTATAGAGGCTTACTGTTATGTAGTATAGCATAGGAGACCGTCCCAGAGTCCTTTGCCTCCAATATGGAAGTGCCTAAAGATAGCAGTTTACTGTAATAATCCTATAAGGGGAGTGTTTGCTTAGCGCAGTGTGAGCAATAAGCGGGAAGGAAACAAAAATCAACAAAGCCTAGACCGCCAGTAGTTTGATAAGATACTTGAGTGCTTAATTGCTTCCGTCCAAACAATAAATCCTGACAGTGCCCAGTACAAGTGTTAAACACAAATGATATAGCAATATTGGAATATACCATATGGCCACCAAACTTGATTTTGGCACAATATTTCCCAAAAAAAAAAAAAAAAAACACAGGTATCTATTTATATGCAGCAAAGGAAAGTCTCTTTTACCACCTCAGAAAAATAAGCAATAGTACAGGGTAGGCTATTGTAGTTTCCACCATCATAGCCCTACTTGCCCCCCGTGTATTGTCTTCCTCCCTTTCTCTCTTTCCTTCCTCTCCTCTCTTAAAGAGAAGTTTTTTTTTTTTTTAAGGTTCAGGTTATGCCGTAGATGTAGTAATAGTGTGGGCCCCCTCACCCCTCCGATCCAGTCTGGGCTTCCTTACTGAGTCTCCTCACTACTCTCCGTCCAGGTGGCCAGGCTGCTCATAAACATTTATGCAGCAGGGAGGAGGAGAGAGAGAGAAAAAGGGCTTTATAGTCCGGTTTAAATTAAAAGCACCATTCAATCTTGCCCATGTCTTTTTTAACCGTCCAGCTAGAATGAAATAAAGTTACTCTAGCCTGATTTCATAGGCATGTTTAATAAGTGCACTTAGAGCACTCACCCCCTGGTTTGAGCCTCGTTCCTCCGGCTTGTGCTGAGACCGTGCCTTGATCCGCGGTGCACACCGCTGCAATGATGCCTCCGTGTAAACACGCAGCCCCGGCTGTTCCCTGTGCGGTCCCGCTGGGTGGTCAGATGGTTCCGATCCTGATCTCGCGATGTTTAGCAGCGTTCAACGAGATGTCTGGGCACGGAGCGTCGCTCAGCCTTTCTCCACCGCTCGTGTCCGCTCAGTGGGCAAGCACCACCTCCTCTCCTGCCGCTCCGTATCTTGCAATAGAACAGCCAGCCGGCCAATCCAGTCAGAGGATCCCGAACACAGCTAACAGGTAACGGCTCCAGTCAGGGCTGTAATGTGCCTCCAGGCATCAGGGTTTCAGTAGGGAGATCAGGAGAGAACCCACACACATCCTCACTCCTTCACTACATGCTCCATACTCTCACATCCGGTCACGCCCCCCACTTTTACCACTTTAAGACCAAGCCTATTTCTGACACTTGCTGTTTACTAAATAAAATCAGTATTTTTTGCTAAAAATTTACTTAGAACTCCCAGACATTTTAGCAGAGACTCTGGAGAATAAAATGGCGGCCGTTGCAATATTTACGGTATTTGCTCAGAGGTGTTTTAAATTCAACTTTCTTGGAAAAAATACACTTCACTGAATAAAAAAATATATAAAAAAAAACAGTAAATGTAGCCCAATTTTTTTGTATATTGTGAAAGATGATGTTACGCCAAGTAAATAGACACCTAACATGTTACACTTTAAAACTGCAAGCACTCTTGGAATGGCGACAAACTACGGTACTTAAAAATCTCCATAGGCGACGCTTTAAAGATTTTTGACGGTTACCTGTTTAGAGTTACAGAGGAAGTCTTTTGCTAGAATTATTGCTTTCGCTCTAACAATCACAGCGATGCCTCACGTGACACAGTTCCCCACATATGGCTAATGCATAAGGTAAAGTATACAGGCCTAGAAAATTCATTTAAAATGGAGAGAAAACTAGCTAAAAGACCATATTCAGAGAGTAATGGTTAATGATTTATACTCTGAAAGATCTAAAGTTATTAGAGGTGTACCCCAAGGTTCAGTGTTGGGACCCTTACTTTTTAATAGACATGTGCACTGCCCAAAAATTTGTTAGTTTTTGTTTGATTCGGTTTTTTTCCTTTTTTTTTCCGCCTCATTCGTTATGATCGAAATTCGTTATTTCGAATAAATTCGTAACTTCGGAAAAAAACTAAATTGTTATGTTCTATTCGTTTAGGTGCGGTATTTGTTATTTTGATTATTTGTAAAACTCCGAAATTCGAAAATCTTACGTTTTAAATTCCGAAACTTTGAAAATATGAAAATAAAAACGAAAATTCGAAAGAACAAAAATCCAAAAATAAGAACAACAATCCGAAAATTCTAAAATTCGAATGAACGAAATTCCGAAAATAAGAACGAAAATCCGGAAATTCTAAAATTCGAATGAACGAAATTCCGAAAATAAGAACATAAACCCGAAAATTCTAAAATTCGAATGAACGAAATTCCGAAAATAAGAATGAAAACCCGAAAATTTGAAAATTAGATAATCAGAAAATTCAAAAATCCGAAATAATAACGAACTAACTAACTAATAATAACTTTCTATTAAATTATACATATTGGAATTTCCTTTTAAATTTGGCTGTTGGTGAATGTAACGAATACCAATTTATCCGAAGTTACGAGTTATTTGAAACAAACGAATGCATCTAAATGAATGTAACGTATCGAATTAACCACTTAACTGGAGGGATTTGCCCCCTTAATGACCAGGCCATTTTTTGCAATACGGCACTGCGCTGCTTTAACTTTCAATTGCGTGGTCATGCGACGTTGTACACAAACAAAATTTATGTCCTTTTTTTTACCACAAATAGTGCTTTCCTTTGGTGGTATTTGATCACCTCTGCAGTTTTTATTCTTTGCACTATAAACAAAAAAAAACTCTACAATTTTTAAAAAACACAATATTTTTTTCGTTTTGCTATAATAAATATGCAAAAAAAATAAAATGTCTTCATCAGTTTAGGCCAATATGTATGCTTCTATATATTTTTGGTAAAAAAAAAAATGCAATATTGATTGGTTTGTGCAAAAGTTATAACGTCTACAAAATAGGGGATATATTTATGGTATTTTTATTATTCTTTTTTTTTTACTAGTAATTATTATTATTATTATTTGGGGTCAGATTTGTCCACCGCAATGTCGCAGTCCCGCTAAAAATCTCAGATCGCCGCCATTACCAGTAAAAACAATAAAAATAAATAAAAGTGCCTACATTTTTCCCGTAGTTTGTAGACATGATAACTTTTGCACAAACCAATCAATATACACCTATTGGGATTTTTTTAACCAAAAATATGTGGAAGAATATATATCGGCCTAAACTGATGGATACATTTGTTTTTTTTCATATAGCATGGGAAAAACACATATAAGGAGAGGTAATAATGCTGCGCACCCCGGGTAATATGTTATGGGAAAATTCCCCCAGAGGGGTTTTTAAGCAGCAAAGTGAATAAATAGTAGATGAATTTGGAAAAATACGTTCTTTAGTAAAAGTTTTTCGGCATACAATGTTTGCATAATAGTTATTTATATATTTTTTTTGGTATATGTATTATAGCAGAAAGCAAATAAAATAGTTGTTTTTCAAAATTGTTGGTTATTTCTTTGTTTATAGCGCAAAAAATAAAAACCGCAGAGGTGATAAAATTCCACCAAAAGAAAGCTCTATTTGTGGGTAAAAAAGGACATACATTTTGTTTGGGTACAACGTCGCACAACCGTGCAATTGTCAGTTAAAGCGATGCAGTGCGGTATCGCAAAAATGGCCTGGTCATTAAAGCGGAGTTCCACCCAAAAATGGAACTTCCACTTTAAGCACTCCTCACCCCCTTACATGCCACATTTGGCATGTAATTTTTTTGGGGAGGGGGGTGGGGGGCTTCGTTAGGATGGTGACTTCCTGTCCCACTTCCTCCTTCCGCCCTGGGACTAGACATGTGCGATTAGTTTCGTACGAATCGGAAATTCGTACGAATTTTTCGAAATTCATACATTCGTACGAATCCGAATTACGAATTTTTACGAATACGAATTCTGTACGAAATACGAAATTTAGTTTATGAATTTTGGATCCAAATTATCTGAATCCAAACTACCAAATGACGAATTTCAACTAATATGAAAGAAATTATAGCGGATATAACGAATGATTCGAATGAATTTGAGATTCAGTATAACGAATATCGACACTCTACGAATATTAACGAATTATCCGAAAATTTATTAACGTTACATAACACAAGTTAGAGGAAGTACGAAATTTCGTATTCGTAAACAAAATTTCGTATTTCGTATTTCCTCTGAGTGATTGGTGAACAATAGACAATAGACTTATGTTATGTAACGTTAATACGTTTTCGAATAATTCGTTATTATTCGTAGAGTATCGATATTCGTAACGATAGTAACGATTCGTACGAAATTCGTATTCGGACGAATCCAAATTAAATTTCGTACACGAATTACGATTTTTTTTATTATACGAAACGGAACGAAACAAAACTAATTTTTTGACGGCTCCCATGTCTACCTGGGACCGCCAAGGCGACTCCTCCTTTCGCCTTAGGCAGCCCCTCCCTCTAGGCGATCTCCTGGGACACGTGACAGGTCCTAGGAGATCGCCTGTCCACTCCGGGAGCGCAGCGCGACTCGCGCATGCGCCGTGCGTGCCTGGCCGGGAAGCCGAAAAGCTGTCACGGCCGGGTGCCCAGAGTGACAATGGAGGCACCGTCAGAGAGGAGGGGGAGAGGAGCGACGCTCCGTTCGGCCGCATCGCTGGACTGTGGAACAGGTAAGTGTCTGTTTATTAAAAGTCAGCAACTACACTTTTTGTAGCTGCTGACTTTTAATAAACATAAAAAGGCTGAAACTCTGCTTTAAGGGGACAAATCCTTCCGGTCCTTAATTGGTAATGTCACTCTTAGTAGCTCTTCTTCTTTTGCACCCCTGGTATTCTGTCCAGCCACCGGGCATTGCTCAAGTTGGGAAACTCAGTAGCAGAAGACTCTCTCCCTACCCTCATGTGTTAGTACTGGGCCAATCACCAAGCATCAGCCCTGTCATATGAAAGAAAGGAATGCAAGCCACTTACATACCCATAAGTATGAAATGTTTTCTCAGTGAACACAATGGAACAGAAGCTAGGGAAGATTACTTGGACGTTTTAGTTAATTCCTCATTGTAGACTTGTCTGATGAAAACATGGGCACGTGTTTATATTGTGTGGTCAGATCATATGAGCGCAAAATATTGTATTTGTGTATTTTGCAAACAAAGTATTTTCCATGCTTAGATACTTTAAGCACAACAAAAATTAACATATATGGAGGGTTTTTCTCAATGCTATGAGACAACTAAAATAATACAATATGAAACTGAAGCAAAACTCCTTGGGCCACTGGCAGCAGACCAATTCAACAGTGACGCTATTGGTCCATATTTCCCATTCGTAGTAAATATTGACCTCACCAAATCAACATGCTCTTGGCAATCCAGGACTATTTACTGTACTGACAGACTCAAATACACAACAGACGAAGTATGTTTCATATAAATTTCATGTATAACTTCTGCCATTAACAATAATCAAGATGTAACAAATGTAAAGCTAACAGAGGTTGCAAGTTTTCGTTCCCGGGTGCAACTAGAACAGAGTAGCGGGGGCATTGCTCAGGGTGTAGAGATGGTAGTTGGTACAAAATTACATAGAGAAGTAAAAAATAATATTAAATGTCTTTGAGATCTGTGCACTATATGGACTGTGCTAGATTTCTAGTTTTCTAGTAGAACTACCTTTGTTATGGAAGATAGATCATGATAAAAGAAAAAGGAATTTTGAAAATGAATGCAACATTTAAAAAATAGGGTGAAGCTGTTTTTTTTGTTGTTTTTTTTTTTTTTTTTTAGAAAGGATTATCGGAGTGGATTTTTTTTCATGCCAGTAGGTTAGTGCTCATTAGGGAGGGGATATCTACCATATACTCCTTGTGACGGACCTCGTACTCAGTATGTCCGCCGTAAATGCTTCCTCCGTCCGGTACCACACCATCCAAGACCCATTAGCTCAGCCAGTCACCAGACAACACCAGTGTAGGCTACATCAGGAATCCAATCTTTATTTGACATGTCACACTTATATACAGTTGACTCAAGCCTAACCTGATTAGCATGAGCTAATTATCTTAATCAACACTGGGCTCCTTCATTCAATTACAGGGTTAATTAGCACACACAACAATAGGTGAAATATTCTTTAGAATTACACAAGGCAACAGACAGGCTGTCTGGAGTTGACGACATTAGCATCTGACAGTGTGTGGAATACACCTTACAAGCCAGACCAGCCTCATTTACACAATAGACAGGTGGCTTGAGTTCATCATGACATTGAATGGGACACAAGGTGTCAGATGCTAGTCTATTTCTAATGCCAAATGCATATACAGAGAGTGTATTTTGGGGGGCCCGTGATCAGCTGGCAGGAGGCTAGCATGTAGTCCTCTCAAAAAGCCCGTGTCCCGGCTAGGTCTGTCACATTTCTCCCCTTTCGGCAGGAGACTAACACAGGAGGAGACCCCAGACGGGTTGACTCCGAAGTTAGTCCATAGTTCCAGTCCTCTAATGCCTGTACCCACACAGTATCCCAACCAAATTGTTTCAAACAGAGTATTACTCACCCAGCCAACCTCTGCCTCTCTCATAGAACATATCTGCCGCTGGGGAGAGGCCTGGACTGGCCCTCCTCCCTGGAGTCTTTTCAGCCGCTGGAGAGAAGACAGGGTGACTGGGCTCAGTCTGTCATGCTGTTGGCCATATGGGCCTACTGCCCAGCATCCCTGGGGTATACAGGTGGAGACTGAATTCCCATCCACCTTTACAGGAAATCTGTCCTGTGTCAGTTGAGGGCAGAGGCCAGCAGCGCTCTGTTCCGTTGCCAGCAGTTCAGCTGGGCGTAGGAGCTTCCCTACATCATCTCCTCCAGCTAACTGTTGGGGAGAGAGGCCGACTGCCCCAGCTCCCTGGAACTCCGCAGCTGTTGCTGGTGCTGGACAGAGGTGGGTAGCACTCTGCCCTGTTGCCAGCACTTCTGCTGGGGACTCCACATCCTCCGCTCTGGCAAACCATTGGGGCAGGAGGCTGGCTTCCTTTTCCATTCCCTCATCTGGCTGCTGGGACAACATGTCTGTGGTATTGTCTCCCAGGTGCACAAATCTTTGCTGGGGAGGAAAGATCGCTTTCTCCACCCTGGCCAACTGTTGGGGAGGGACGACAAACACCTCCTCTCCCTTCTCCCCCTGTATCTGCTGCTGGGAAGTGATTGCCACCTTCTCACCCTGAGCCTCCATAACTGCCACCGGTGTGGGGCAGAGGTCTTGGACCCTCTGTCCGGTGACCAGCGCTTCAGCTGGGGAAGTTCCTTGTAACTCCCCAGATACTGCTGTTGATGCTGGGCAGAAGTTAGCAGAGCTCTGCTCTGTTGTCAGCACTTCAGGTTTGGAGACAGCAATCTCCAGAGTTTCCACTGCCGATTCTCTGGCATGCTGCTGGACAGGCATATTCCTCCATCCAACCTCGTTTTGTGCAGTAACAGGTTTGTCAAGGTCAGTCAGCACTTGCTGCATCCGCCATAAGACCTCCGCGTCCATAGCTGCGGGGGCAGGTGGGCAAAGCACTCTGTTACTATGCCACATCGCAGACTCTTCAGCCAGGATTTCAGAGCTGTCTGCTGGTATTTCCTGATAGTCCCAGGCAAAGGGAGCCCCACCCTGCTGCTGAGCAGTGTCTAGCAGCTGTATGTAGGCAATCTCCAGCTCCCATTCCTGAGCGGCCAGGAACTCCAAATCTTCCTGTGCCCAGAGCACTTCCGAGACGTTCAATCTTTGCTCTCTGTGCTCCATTATTTCCTCCAAACGCCACTCCAGATCACTCCCAAAGTCGGGGTCCTCGGACAGCCTCCAGTACAACAATCCCAGGCCATTATAATCAAAGCCTTCCGTGGGCCTGTCATCCGCTGTCCACGGGCACACTTGGGCTACATACCACCGGAGGGCTCTGTAGCTCTCGTCCAAACGCATTTCTGCCCGGATCAGCCTGCTTAACTCAGCTGTCCACTCCTGCTTCGGTTGTTCCCCCAATAACAACATTCGTACTTCATACTGCGACCAGTACCTTACATGGATGGAGGGGAGAACTTTTCCCTGGTGTCGCTGCTCACAGGCTAGCGCTTCTTTCCAGAGTTGTAGGCGAACAGAATCATACCATCCCAGCAGGATCTGCACCGATACTGGTCCTCTGTGCTGTAGCCGCATCTCTCGCAACCTCCTTCCGAATTCCTCTTCCATGACGTATCTGTACCTCTGCTATCCGGGCCTTGGATCCAGGTGATGGTTTGGATGTGTTCACGACAAGGAAGCACGATCCCACCGCTGCCAGCCAATTGTGACGGACCTCGTACTCAGTATGTCCGCCGTAAATGCTTCCTCCGTCCGGTACCACACCATCCAAGACCCATTAGCTCAGCCAGTCACCAGACAACACCAGTGTAGGCTACATCAGGAATCCAATCTTTATTTGACATGTCACACTTATATACAGTTGACTCAAGCCTAACCTGATTAGCATGAGCTAATTATCTTAATCAACACTGGGCTCCTTCATTCAATTACAGGGTTAATTAGCACACACAACAATAGGTGAAATATTCTTTAGAATTACACAAGGCAACAGACAGGCTGTCTGGAGTTGACGACATTAGCATCTGACAGTGTGTGGAATACACCTTACAAGCCAGACCAGCCTCATTTACACAATAGACAGGTGGCTTGAGTTCATCATGACATTGAATGGGACACAAGGTGTCAGATGCTAGTCTATTTCTAATGCCAAATGCATATACAGAGAGTGTATTTTGGGGGGCCCGTGATCAGCTGGCAGGAGGCTAGCATGTAGTCCTCTCAAAAAGCCCGTGTCCCGGCTAGGTCTGTCACACTCCTGTATTCTATGAAGTGTGCCTGTCAGGTAACCCAGATAACTCCTCCTTTCCGAGCATCAAGCCCGACATCTATGAGTAGCTTTATAGGCTTTTATGTTTGCTGGTTAGTTGAATCACATGTTCTAGGTGTCAGATCCAGGCCCTGTGCATGTATGTATGAATGTATTTATCCATTCAGTTGTATGCCAGTCTGGAGGTTCTTTGGGCTAGCTCTCTGGGCACCAAGTTTGATACTCTTGAAATCCTTTTGTCTATAGTATTTTCTTGGTGAATTTTTTTATGAGGAAGGCTGCCAGCTCTTTTATCAACCTTCCAAAATGTATTGCGCTGGGGCCAATTTAGGCAGAAGCCACATAACCTACCAGCATGTCCGTGGAGTGTGGAAGAAAAAAATAGTACCTCGACGCAAATACAGGGAGAACATGTCAATTCTATGTATTTATTGTCCTGACCAAGATTCAAACCAAGGACCCTAGTGCTGCAGGGTGCTAACCACTCCACCACTGTACCGTCCTCAGGCTGCATTCTCCCCTCCCAAATTGCCACCCCCCTCGTGTTGGCAACACTGGCAGCATTTAATTATTTTTATGTTTAATACATACCTTTTCTAAAGTCTTCAGTCACCTGATGCTGCATCGTCATTGATGCTTATGTAGCCCTATCCCCATAGGAGTCACTGATTTTATCTGGTTCTTTCCCAAACAGAGCAGAGGCTACCAATCACAAAGTTCATTCACTCTGGCCCCATTAAACAGTCTAAGGGATGTTTTTTTAAGATTTATTGCTAATAGAACTTGTAGCAGGAAAGGGGTCGGGGTGGTAAGAGATACTCCAAAAATGCTTACTTGTAACAGGAGGACACATTTCACTAGGTGAAAACTCCTTTGAACAGTCTTTAACCACTTGCTGAGCAGCCGCCGTCATACTGCGGCAGGTTGGCATGGCTGCGTGAATCGCTGTAGGTGTACGTCGGCCGATTTAAGAGCTCTAGGGGGTGCAACGCCAGAGCCGATGTGCACGGGTTGCGGCCACGATGTCTTCTGGCGACCAGCAATCGATCCTCAGAGAGCCAGAGCGGGGATCTGTCAATGTAAACAGACCAATCCCCATTCTGTCAGGGAAGTAGAGAGAGATATGCTGTTCTGGGCCGTACACATGATAGGATTTTCCGACAACAAATGTTTGATGTGAGCTTGTTGTCGGAAAGTCCAACCGTGTGTATGCTCCATAGAACATTTGTTGTCAGAATTTCCACCAACAAATGTTTGAGAGCAGGTCCACAAATTTTCCGACAACAAGATTTGTTGTCGGAAATTCCGAGCGTGTGTACACAATTCTGACGCACAAAAGTCCACGCATGCCCGGAATCAAGCAGAAGAGCCACACTGGCTATTGAATTTCATTTTTCTCGGCTCGTCGTACGTGTTGTACGTCACCACGTTCTTGACATTCTGAATTTTTGACAACATTTGTGTGACAGTGTGTATGCGAGCCAACATCCTTCGAAAAAAAATCCATGGTTTTGTTGTCGGAAAATCCTATCGTGTGTACATAGCCTTGCTAGTAATCGGGAACAGCGATCTGTCTGTACTCCCTGTCAGCCCACTCCCCTCACAGTTAGAAACATCTCCTTAGGGAACACTTAACCCCTTGATCGCCCCCCTAGTGTTAACCCCTTCCCTGCCAGTGACATTTATACAGTAATAAGTGGCTATTTATATGTAGCGGGGTTGTTCCCCTTTTAGGGGATAAGACTACAGTTCCCATAATTCCCCAGGCTCCTGGGAGGATGGTTGTTTCCGCCCGAGAGGCTGATGGGGGAGGTGATATAAGGAGAGAGGAAGGGCCGCCTCTTTTTCTTCTGACGCAGGGATCACAGGGAGAGGAGACACCTGTGCGGACCGGGACTGTTGAAGGCCTGAAGCCTGGGCCTTGCAGCAGGCAGAGAGAGACTCTCACACCTCATTGTCAGCCTGAGCAGAGCGGAGCCTTTTGCCTGAGAACGGTCGGTCAGAAGGAGGACCGGAACGCAGGGGCTGTGACGGACGAGGCCGGACGCCGCCAGTGGAGGTCCCGGAGCTGAGGACGGTATCCGGAGTGGTGAGCGAGCTGAAAGGCTCATCTTGCACTGTTATTTCACTTTATGCCTATTGAACTGCCAAGGCAAATTTACCTCAGAGCAGAAGATTGTTCTTTCTTGTGGATTACAAACACACCATTTAAAGCTACATGTGCACCACCTCTACAGTTCTTGTGCCGGTGAAGAATACTGTGTTCTCCCAAGGACTGAGCTCTATTGTTAGGGATCAGGCCTGGTCCATTAGATAGTCGCAGTTAGATTTGTTGCACCTCAGAGGTGTATAGCAGACGGTCGCTACACGTGGCGCTCCGTTCCCCATTGCTACCCAAACCCATATATGTGTACATGTTATAGTGCATATTGCAGGGACCTGCTCATGTGTTGTAAGTTAAATGTTTGATGCATGTTACTATTTCTTTTCATACTGCCAAAGTAAAGACAGTTATTTCAGCCAGCAGTCTGCCTGTGAGTTTGAGTCCATTACACTTAGAGTATAAGTGATATTTATATGTGCATACATATACACCTGTTGGTTAACTGTGCCAGAGCGGGTAGAGCAGATTGCCGGGGGGTTGGTGGAGCTGTACTCAGGGACCCAAATCAAACTTGTGGCCCTCTTAATTGGGGGTATCGCTACACGTGGGGGCTCGTAATCCGGGATCCTGAGACAGCGGGAAAACCCGCCAGAAGGTACCGGCATGGACCCGATAGAAGTGGGACGGTGGTACACAATATGGGGCACTGATCCAGCCGCAGCAGCAGTCATTGAACTGCCAGGGATATGGCAGGAAGAGGCAGTGAAGCAGCTCATAATGTCCCTATCCCCATGCCACAAATCACGGATAATGGACATGAGAAATGAGGGCAGGTATACATACGCCCTGGTAGAATGGAGAAGTGAGACCCCAGAGCAGTTCAGGAGCCAAAGCATACAAGCATTGGATGGTCAGACCTAACAATTGCTGCATGCGCCGCCGGAGACTGTTTTCAAATGAAAACCATGCTATCCCCGAAGGCGGAAGAGCAGAAAGACACAGAGAGTCCCACACCTGTGAAAACCACTCTTAGTGCAGAACTGTGCGCTGTCCTGGGGGAGATTGTGACTCCCCGATGTCGGGATACAGGAAACTCCGGATGTTTTCAGGGAGGAAACCTGTACCCTCGGGGGAAGAGGGATTTGAAGAGTGGTTAGATGGCGCCACACAGGCCTTGGAAGAATGGGAGGTCCCAGAAGGTAGAAAGAAGCAAAGGATTGTTGAGAGCCTAAAAGGGCCTGCCTTAGAGGCCATACACAACCTGAAGACAAGCAAGAAAGATTGCACTGCTCAGGATTACCTAGACATCCTGGAGAGTGTGTTTGGAGGGACAGAGAAAATCACAGAGCTTACCTATCAACTGGAACACTGTTACGAGAAGACAGGGGAGAAGCTGTCGGAGTATATGGGACGTATAGACAAGATCCTGCATAGGATTATCCTGAAGAAGGGGATAGATCCGGGGAAGGTAGACGAAGCCCGTGCCCAGCAGGTGATGAGGGGAGCCCAACCCCTAGACCCTGTTGCGCTAGTACTACGCACCCGACAGGATGGGAAGAGCCTGGACTACCCCGATCTCATTCGGATGGTCAGAGAGGAAGAGGCCATGTTGGAAGAGAAACGGGAAAAACAGGCGATGGGGTCTACAAAACTTCCAGTGGCCACGGTCAGGTCGGCCTTAACCCCTGAAAGAGAGACAGAAGTAGACGCTCTGAAGTTGCAGATGTCCCAGATGATGGAGATACTGACATCTCTGGTGGCGAAAGAGACGCCCAGTCCCAAGAAAGAAGCAAGCAGGAGGGAATTATTTCCAACTGTTTCAGCACCAGCATCCCCACCTGACTGGGGAGAGATGATCTGTTTTAATTGTGGGGGAATTGGCCATATTGCAGCTGTATGTTCCAGTCCCAAGAGGAAGAAAACAGATAGCCGCCAGCCGGCGGGAAACGCCAGAGGGCCCCGGTGAAGGAGTCAACCGGGTGCCCATCACCTTCAGTGAGCTCCAAGAAGAATAACAGGGAAAGAAAGCGAGGAGATCAAACCCCTCGGAAGGAACCCAGGGTTCCGCAACCAAGATACACCCCAGAGAGAGGGGGCAAGACCCCTCCGAAAAGGCACAGCACTCCCAAGCGAGAACCTTTAAAAATGAGAGATAACAATGTCCCTCAGCGGGTTCGCACTCCCATAGCGAGGGAGAAAATTAATGCATACCAGGCTCAGGAAAGAATCAAGCGCAAATCTAGTTGGAAAGAAAAGAGTCCAAAGAAAAGGACAGCATCAACTCGGCCCTACCCAGAAGAGCTGGTTGGTCCATCTCCTACTGTACCCATCCAAGTGGAAGGAGTATACACACAGGCCCTCCTAGACACTGGAGCACAAGTGACCTTATTGTACAGGGACTTCTATGACAGATACCTGAGTCATCTGCCCATTCAGAAGATAGAGGAGCTGGAGATATGGGGACTGGGAACTCAGAGTTTCCCCTACGACGGCTACCTACCCATAAGATTGACCTTTGACCCATCCGTGGCTGGAAAGGCTGAAGTGTTTGACACCCTGGCAGTTGTGTGCCCCCGCCCGCTAGGAACCAGCAAGACTTCCCTGATCATAGGGACGAACACGGATCTAGTCAGAAGGCTCCTGACCCCCCTTGTACAGAAGCAGAATCATTCAGCTCCCAAGATCCATCCCATGCTGAAGGCGGCCTACCAGCGGTTGGTCCTAGAGCAGAAGACCCCAAGTGAGGGGATAGGAAAGGTTTGGAGGCTTGAACGAGAAGGAGCGGTGTTACAGCCTGGAGAGGTAACCTGCCTTAGGGCCACGGTGAAGCTTAATTGGGAGCAGCCTGGCCCCTTTGTTATGCTGGAATCTGACCCAATGGAGGGTCACTCAGGCCTGGAAGTGATCCCAGAAGTGATCCCAATCAAGGCATTGAAGAAGGCCAGGGGAAGAGTCCCAGTGAGTGTGAGGAACCCCACGGAGCGGCCCGTGGAGATCTCTGCCAGGATGCTGCTGGACAGGTGAGCCCTGCTGTCCCAGTTGGCTGGTCAGAAGTGAAAGGGGCGGGTAGAGGAGAAGATGTTTGGAAGAAACTCTCCATGGAAAACCCAAACCTACCTGGAGCTTGGAAGGAGAGAGCCAAGGCCCAGCTGACCAGATGGGAGAAGATTTTCTCTAAAGATGAGTTTGATGTGGGGTGTGCGAGGAGTGCCACCCATCGAATCCACATGTAAGAGGACAAGCCATTCAGAGAGAGAGTAAGGCGGGTCCCGCTAGCAGATCTGGAGGATCTGAGGGAGCAGCTTGCGGAACTGAAGAAGACGGGAGTGATTCGGGAATCCAGAAGCCCCTATGCCTCCCCAATAGTGGTAGTCAGGAAGAAGAATGGGTCGTTGAGGCTCTGCATTGACTACAGAACTCTCAACAGAAGGACCATTCCTGATCAGTACACCACGCCAAGGATAGAGGATGCCTTACAGAGTTTATCTGGAGCTAAGTGGTTCAGTGTGATGGACCTCAAGAGTGGGTACTATCAAATTCCCATGCATCCAGAAGATAGAGAAAAGACTGCCTTCATAACCCCAGTAGGGTTCTTTGAGTTCAACAGGATGCCTCAGGGCCTGTCTGGAGCTCCTGCTACCTTTCAACGCCTCATGGAAAGGACTGTTGGAGACATGAACCTCATAGAAGTCCTTGTGTACCTTGACGATGTCATTGTCTTTGGAAAAACTTTGGAAGAACATGATGCCAGATTGGAGAAAGTATTGAAGAGGCTCAGTGAGGAGGGACTCAAACTTTCCCCCGAGAAGTTCCGGTTTTACCAGTCTTCTGTGAACTATCTGGGACACATAGTGTCTGAAAAAGGAGTGGCTATGGACCCTGAGAAGTTGGAGGCAGTTACTTCGTGGCCAAGACCCACAACAGTCACCGAACTTCGATCTTTCTTGGGGTTCTGCTCCTACTACCGAAGGTTTGTGGATGGGTTTGCCCGCATTGCAAAACCCCTAAACGAGCTGCTCAAGACAGAAGGGGAGGAAGATGGCTTGGGGCCTAGGAGGCCCGGGGAGTCGGTTCAAGACCAATGGAACTCAAGGTGTGAAGAGGCTTTCAAAACCTTGAAGAGGAGTCTCACCACAGCAACCAATTTTGGCCTATGCTGACCCCACCAGACCATATGAGCTACATGTTGATGCCAGCCATGAGGGCCTAGGTGGAGTACTCTACCAGGAGTATGAAGATCAGCTACGACCAGTGGCCTATGTGAGCCGGAGCCTGACCCCCTCAGAGAAGAACTACCCCACCCACAAGTTGGAGTTCTTAGCCCTCAAATGGGCAGTAGTTGACAAACTAAAAGACTACCTTTATGGGGCCGAATTTACTGTAAAGACAGATAACAACCCCTTGACCTACCTATTCACTACCGCCAAGCTGGATGCAACTGGACACAGATGGTTGGCGGCGTTATCTGGATTCAATTTCAGCCTCAAGTACAGGCCAGGGGCTGGAAATAGGGATGCAGATGCCCTGTCCCGAAGATCTCATGTCATGGTCGATGATTGGGAAGACTGGACTCAAGTGGCACCAGAAGGAGTGCGAGCCCTTTGTCAGGGGGCTGAACTCCAAGCCAGAGGAGGATCCAGAGCTGAAGAGATAGGAGTTAACACAGTGGGAGTCCCAAAATGTTACTGTGGGGTAACTCGACTAGAAGAAGAGTGCCTACCGAAGCTGTCAAAGAAAGAGTTAAGGTGTGACCAATTGAAAGACCCCATGGGGAAATTGGTCCTGGAAGCATTGGAAAACAAGAGTCCAGAGGGACTCCGACTTCACCCTTCCAAAGAGGCTCGCCTACTGAGGAGAGAGTTGGACAAACTACAGGTGCATCAGGGAGTGGTCTACCGAAGGGGCCCCTCTGATAGCCCAGAAGATAAGTGGCAGCTGTTTCTCCCCGAAAAGCATCGAGAGACTGTGCTGATTGCCTTACATGACCAGCATGGTCACTTGGGAGCAGAGAGAACCTTCCAACTTGTCAGAGACCGGTTTTATTGGCCCTGCATGAGGGCCGAAGTGGAGGAGTATTGCCATTCCTGTGCACGGTGCATTCAGAGGAAGACTTTACCCCATCAAGCTGCCCCAATGGGCCATCTACAGAGTCAAGGCCCAATGGATCTGGTATGCATTGATTTTCTCTGCCTCGAACCCGATTTGAGTGGATTGGGAAATGTTCTGGTGATAACCGACCATTTCACCCGTTACGCCCAGGCATTCCCAACCAAGGACCAGAAGGCTTCCACAGTGGCCAAAGTGCTCCTAGAAAAATACTTTGTTCATTATGGACTACCACAGAGAATTCACTCAGATCAAGGAAGGGACTTTAAGAGTCGCCTGATCCGGAAGTTACTGGACTCTTTGGGAATAGAGAAGACCAGAACTACCCCATATCACCCTCAAGGAGATGCACAGCCTGAGAGGTTCAACCGGACCCTCTTGAACATGTTGGGAACTTTGGAGACAGAGAAGAAGCAACATTGGAGCCAACACATTTCAGCTCTGGTGCATGCTTACAACTGTACAACCTGTGATGTGACTGGTTTCTCCCCCTACCGGCTTATGTTTGGGAGAGAAGCAAGATTGCCAGTGGATCTGGCCTTCGGCATTTCCTTAGACCATGCCTCTGAGGCCTCTCACAAAGGATATGTGGACAGACTGAGGCACAGTTTGAAGATAGCTTTCGAAAAAGCTCAGGCGGCCTCTGACCAAAGGGGGGCCCGAAACAAGCGGAACTTTGATTTGAAGGTTCGAGTACAAGACCTACAGCCTGGAGATCGTGTACTGTTACGCAATCTAGGGATCCCTGGAAAACACAAGCTTGCTGATAGATGGAGATCAGAGCCATATATCATCTGTAGAAAGCTACCAGGATTGCCTGTCTATAAGTTGAAGCCAGAAGGGAGAGTGGGGCCTTTGAAGACCTGGCATAGGAATCACTTGCTCCCACTCACTGAAGCAGTCAGAATACCTCCAGAGAGAGACTTACCTGAATCTGTTTCCATTCTGGATACCCCCAGGCCCAACACTCGGTCCCAGACCTTCCAAACTAAAGGGGGACGAGGCCCCCAACCGGCTGAAGCAGAGAAAGGAGAATTTGAATGGCTATGGCCTTCCTCAACTCCAGGAAGTTCCGCCATAGACCTTCCACTTACTGAAGAGGTGGAAGATGGAACATTGAACCCAGAAGCTACAGAATTCGTTCCACTCAGTGTTGTGCCCGAGTGCTGGGAAGATATCCCTGGCCTCTACTCAAAAGAAGAGGAAGGAGATGTTCCAGAACCAGTGATGTTGCCAGAATGTGTTCCTGAAGAAGGGCCTGGGGTATCAGTGCCTGAAGTGCCAAGAGAACAGAGAGCTCGCAGAGTTGTGAGGCCTCCCAAGAAATTAACTTACCCCCAAATGGGAAAAAGTTCAGAGGACTCTGTTACCACAGCAAGGAGGAGTGCTAAACGCCCTGACCCATCCACTGTTCATTTGGTGGAGGGCAACCCCAGCTCACTCTCTGGCACAGTTAGACAGGTCGCCCTCACTGAAGCGACCTGTGGACAGGACAGCTCCCCATCCTATGATAATTGGTGGGAAGCTCCTCTGTCTGAATTATGTGAACGTGTTGTTTCAAAAAAGGCTTGTAGATTGAACAATGTCTTTGGGGACCAAAGATTCAAAGTGGGGGGAGTGTGTAGCGGGGTTGTTCCCCTTTTAGGGGATAAGACTACAGTTCCCATAATTCCCCAGGCTCCCGGGAGGATGGTTGTTTCCGCCCGAGAGGCTGATGGGGGAGGTGATATAAGGAGAGAGGAAGGACCACCTCTTTTTCTTCTGACGCAGGGATCACAGGGAGAGGAGACACCTGTGCGGACCGGGACTGTTGAAGGCCTGAAGCCTGGGCCTTGCAGCAGGCAGAGAGAGACTCTCACACCTCATTGTCAGCCTGAGAAGAGCGGAGCCTTTTGCCTGAGAACGGTCGGTCAGAAGGAAGACCGGAACGCAGGGGCTGTGACGGACGAGGCCGGACGCCGCCAGTGGAGGTCCCGGAGCTGAGGACGGTATCCGGAGGGGTGAGCGAGCTGAAAGGCTCATCTTGCACTGTTATTTCACTTTATGCCTATTGAACTGCCAAGGCAAATTTACCTCAGAGCAGAAGATTGTTCTTTCTTGTGGATTACAAACACACCATTTAAAGCTACATGTGCACCACCTCTACAGTTCTTGTGCCGGTGAAGAATACTGTGTTCTCCCAAGGACTGAGCTCTATTGTTAGGGATCAGGCCTGGTCCATTAGATAGTCGTAGTTAGATTAGATTTGTTGCACCTCAGAGGTGTATAGCAGACGGTCGCTACACGTGGCGCTCCGTTCCCCATTGCTACCCAAACCCATATATGTGTACATGTTATAGTGCATATTGCAGGGACCTGCTCATGTGTTGTAAGTTAAATGTTTGATGCATGTTAATATTTCTTTTCATACTGCCAAAGTAAAGACAGTTATTTCAGCCAGCAGTCTGCCTGTGAGTTTGAGTCCATTACACTTAGAGTATAAGTGATATTTATATGTGCATACATATACACCTGTTGGTTAACTGTGCCAGAGCGGGTAGAGCAGATTGCCGGGGGGTTGGTGGAGCTGTACTCAGGGACCCAAATCAAACTTGCGGCCCTCTTAATTGGGGGTATCGCTACATATATATATATTACTGATCGCTGTATAAATGTCAATGGTCCCAAAAAAGTGTCCGATCTGTGTCCGATCTGTCCGCCGCAATGTTGCAGTCCTGCTAGAAATTGCTGATCACCGCCATTACTAGTAAAAAAAAAAAAATGTATAATAAAAATGCCATAAATCTATTCCCTATTTTGTAAACACTATAACTTTTGCACAAACCAATCAATATACGCTTATTGCTATTTTTTTTTAGTGGCCTAAATTGATGAAGACATTTTTTTATTTTTTCAGACTTATTGTAGCAAAAAGTAAAAATATTGTTTTTCTTTCAAAATTGTCGCTCTTTTTTTGTTTACAGTGCAAGAAATAAAAACCGCAGAGGTGATCAAATACCACCAAAAGAATGCTCTATTTGTGGGGAAAAAAAGGACATATTATATATAATTTTGTTTTGGTACAACGTCGCATGATCTTATTGTCAGTTAAAGTGACGCAGTGACGCCGTATTGCAAAAAATGGTCTGGTCATAAGGGGGTAAACCCTTCTGGTCCTTAAGTGGTTAAGCCAGAACTGAGAACCTATAAGAGCTGTCTTAGAGAGTAAGCTACCACTGGCATGCCAAAAGGAGAACAGCACACAGTTACTAGGATCCTAAGCTCAGCTCAGTACTCACAATGTCCCAAGGCAGCCACACACCTTCCAGCTTTTACCAGGCACTCTTCAGTGAGTTCTCCCAACCAAATCCTGAGGTGAAGCTGCTTAGTTAGCTCCAAAGGTAATCAGAAATAGGCTTCCCATATCTTCTAGAGCTGGGACCTTGAGGAACTTCAGCAGACTCCAGCAGAACTGCCTAAAAGCAGCCTCCAGCAGGACAATAACAGAACTGCTCCAGACCCCAGAATATTCATGTTTCCCCCAGCCACCCACTGGGCACACCTCCCCATGGATTGGCTACAGCACAATAAATATCCAAGCTGCCCATTTGACTCTCCCAGACCTCTATGTTCTGGAAGCCTCCAGAATGCAGGGGAAGCAATCAAACCCGCAGCCTGTGAGATCTAGAACAGCCCGGAGAAATCAATAGCTGCTCCAAGGATTACAGAAGAGACAAAAATAACTACATTTATCATCCTAGCAACCTAGGAGGGTGCTACATCTATTTGATGTAGTAGTGTAATGCACCCTGGGGAAATTTCTTAAGAATATATGGAGAATGCACTTCAGCGAGTGGGAGCAAGGAATTTTTTTCTTCTGGCCATGAAGAAGCTTGGAGAAGATCCCTCTGTTAAGAGTCAGTAAAAGTAATAATTAAACAGTGGGGGATCAAAACCTCACTTCCTACTCATATAACTATAAACAGCTGCTTTTAATTAACTACCTTACATCTTACAAACAGAAAAAGCAGCATGCAACCCGGACTGTGGAAACACCTGCCTGATTCCTCAGTTGAACCAGAGACACATGAAAACAGTCCACATTCTGTTTGTTTGGATCCCCCCAGAGAATGTTTCCCCCTTATGTTTTGAGAAAACTCTACCAGCTGTGCTTGTAGTTAATTCTTTGTGAACAAGTAAACTTAGCTGTCCCCGCAGAGCCTTATGCACTGGGCTTTTGACCCTCCAAGTTATTTTTGGCAAAAAGCTTGCAAATAAAAATATCCATTGGCACCGACTCTGCTTTGGAGCAGAGACAAAGCCCAGTAAAACAATCTGTGAGTCTGTCTCTAATTGAGGCCATCGATAAACTCAGGCAATGTGTGCAACAGGCTGCTCGAGCCCACTACTGTGCAGGGATTGCTAGAATGATGTTACGGTTGGTAAAAAGATTATTGAAAACACAGAAACATATACAGTATCCAGTCAGACAGGCATTGCTCTAACAACTTCTTTTTTTTAGTCGCACCTCCAATTTCCTGGTACAGCAGTTGTGCAGGGTGTTTAGTCTGATTGCAAAGTCTATTAGGCATCAGAGCTTGACCACACTCCCTGGCGCACTCTATAATCCAGCATATCTGGTCAGTCATGCCTCCCTTCCTTCCTCAACAATAAAAGTATTAAAGGAGACTTGTGATGAGGGGTCTGGCCATAACTTAGTCCAAAGTATTGTAAAGCGTGTCTAAATGGAAAACAGATAAAAATCATCAGTACAGCTCTATAAAGAAGGGAAAAGGTCTATAAAATGAATTTGTACATTGCCTATGCACAGAGCCGATCGGCCCTATAGGCACACTATGCAAGCTGCTTAGGGCCCCGCCGCTGTGGGGGGCCCCAAGACCCAGCATCCCCCCTGCACCTCTGGCTGGCCGTTTAGAGTGCAGTGAGGAGAGGTGGGAGGAGGTGGAAGGCGGCGATCGGCAGCTCTATGGTGCCTGAGTGGGCGGCGGGATCTCCCTGGGGTTTGTAGTACTCTCAGTGTATACAGTGGAGAGGAGAAGGGAGGGGCCTCTGACCCAGGCAGGTATCAGTTTCACTTTCACTCTGCTTGAACACTGTTGCTGATGCCCGGGTCAGAGGCCCCTCCCCTCTCCGCTGTATACATTCGGAGATAGAACTACTAGCCCCAGGGAGATCCCCCTGCCTATGGACACCATAGAGCTGCCGACCTCCACCAGCCAGGTACAGGGGAACCTCTGCAAGGGGGGGAGTCAGCTGTTTGGGGGCCCAAATGTAAGAGGGGGGGGCTTTCTGGGGACTCTAATGTAAGGAAGGGGGCCTCTGGGGACACTAATGTAAGAGGAGGGCTCTCTGGGGACACTAATGTAAGGACGGGGCCCTCTGGGGACACTGATGTAAGGACGGGGCCCTCTGGGGACACTGATGTAAAGACGGGGCCCTCTGGGGACACTGATGTAAAGACGGGGCCCTCTGGGGACACTGATGTAAAGACGGGCCCTCTGGGGACACTGATGTAAGAGGGGGCCCCCTGGGGACACTAATGTCAGAGGGGGGCTCTCTGGGGACCCTGTGTAAGGAGGGGCTCTCTGGGGACCCTGTGTAAAGAGGGGCTCTCTGGGGACACTAATTTAATAGGGAAGGCTCTCTTGGGACACTAATGTAAGGGGAGGCTCTCTTGGGACCCTGGTGTAAGGGGGGGGGGCTCTCTGGGGACCCTGGTGTAAGGGGGGCTCTCTGGGGACCCTGATGTAAGAAGAGGCTCTCTGAGGACCCTGATGTAAGGAGGGGGTCTCTGGGGAGCCTGGTGTAAGTGGAGGCTCTCTGAGGACCCTGATGTAAGGGGATACCCTCTGGGGAACCTGATGTAAGTAGGGAGGCTCACTGGGGACCCTAATGTAAGGAGGGGCTCTCTGAGGACACTGATGTAAGGGGGTCTCTCTGGGGACCCTGATGTAAGGAGGGGCTTTCTGGGGACCCTGATGTAAGGGGAGTCTCTCTGGGGACTCTGATGTAAGGGGAGGCTCTCTGGGGACCCTGATGAAAGGGGGGCTCTCTGGGGACCCTAATGTAGGGGGAGGCTCTCTGGGGACCCTGATGTAAGGGGGCCCTCTGGGGACCCTGATGTAAAGGGGGGCTCTCTGGGGACCCTGATGTAAGGGGGGGGGCTCTCTGGGGACCCTGATGTAAGGGGGGGGGCTCTCTGGGGACCCTGATGTAAGGGGAGGCTCTCTGGGGAACCTAATGTAGGGGGAGGCTCTCTGGGGACCCTAATGTAGGGGGGGCTCTCTGGGGACCCTGATGTAGGGGGAGACTCTCTGAGGACACTGATTTAAGGGGGGCTGTCTGGGGACCCTTGTGTAAGGGGGACTCTCTGGGGACCTTGGTGTAAGGAGGGGCTCTCTGAGGACCCTGATGTAAGGGGGGCTCTCTGAGGACCCTGATGTAAGGGAGGCTCTCTGGGGACCTCATTCTGTTCTATATTGTTGTACCTATTCTTTGACTGTTTTGTTTAAAGGAGGGAGGATTGTTTTGGGAGCACTGAAGTGTCAGGTGTGACTGTGTGGCAATGGCAAATAGTTTACATAGCTCACGGCATCACGGGTCAAGTAGAGGGCCCCTTAGCAGAATTTTGCTTAGGGCCCCAGGGAGGTCAGGATCGGCACTGCCTATGCAGGGCAAAGTAAAAGGCTTATGTAAAGAGAACCTAAACTGTGTAAGCTGTGCCCAAAAAAGGCAGGCAGGTGGGGCTGGTCTCCAGTATTGCCTATGGTCTTCCTAAAGCTGGTCTTTTTCCAAACACTGACTTACCTTGTGTGTATATGTGTCTCTGCGTACAGTACAGGTGGCCATCTTGGTAGAAGAGCAGGGTCCTGCTTCCTCATGTAAGAGCTGCCAACCAACGACTGGTGACCTGATGACTGCTGGGGGGATTTTCAAGAAGCAGCAGGTGAGGTTTAGAAATAAGAATGAATGAAGTAGAGGCAGGGACAGCCTTGCACTGCAGGTGCTCAGGTGCAGCTTCCTTTTCAGCATGGAGAACTATGTAGTGATCCCACAAATTCTCACTCCAAATCTCTTGGAGCATTAGATGATCTCAAACTTTAGATATACACCTGTGAGACTTAAAGTGTTATTAAACCCAAAAGCAAACATTTATTATATTGCAGCTTACTATTTTTTTTAGATATGATGGCTGTATTATATTTCTTTTTAGGCTTTCTATTATATATTATATTATATTTAAATATATTTATATTTAAATTTACTAGTCCATCTAACACTCCCCTCCCCCCAGACTGACATAGCTGTTGGGGGGGGGGGGGGGGGGGGGGGGGGGGGGCGGCACTCTAATACAGGAGGTGTATTACCGACCAGATCACCAGATAAAAAGAAAAAAAAGCCAAAAAAAAGTTAATGTAATGCAGCCACCATATCTAAGGATTGATAAGCTTAGTAAGCTGCAATATATTACATCTTTTGGTTTGGCCTTTTTTACTGCTTTAAGGCACAAGAATTCCACTGCTATTTTTAAAGGGAATACAAGACAAAATGTAAATATTTTAGCCACTTGGGCACTTTTTTATTTAGGTTTAATTTAGGTCAAAAAACATTGCTTATACTTACTCTACTTTCTATTCATTTTTCTGGTGCCCGCTGGGAAAGAAATCGATGTATGCATGTGTAAAAGGACGTAAAGGGGAGATGATAGGTAGAGTTCTGTTCTCCAGAAGCGGTGCTGACAACACTGCTTGAGCTTTTAGTGCAGCAGAGGCAGGGTGATCAACCTACAACAAGAAGTTGGGAGCATACTGCATATGTTTTTCTATTTTTTTTTGCCTACACATACACTTAAAGTGGTTGTAACCCTAAAAAATAAAAATGATTCTGAACCTTCTAAAGCACGTTAGACAGCACAGTGCTTGTGCTGTGTCATAAAACCCTCTCTATGTTCTAAAAAACCTGGTTGATCTTGCCAGTTCCTGTGTCCCCCTGTATGTGCTGACCACAGTAATCATGGCTGCGGAGCCCTGACTACCGTGGACAGTTTACGTGCCTCCATTATCCGCTGCTCTCCTCTCTCCCCCTCCCTCCCTCCCTGCCTGTCAGTTCAGGAGTCTGTGGCATTAACATTAAGAAATCCTTTAATCTGCTGCATTACAAGATTACCGTATATAACGTGCAGTGTGTGTCATCGTGTAAAATGATTGCGGAAAATACCTTATTTACAGCGCCGCTGGGTGTTCACATGACCTCCCGCAGCTCTCCTCCTGGCTGACGTCAGTGGGGAATCTCGTGCCTCTCCCACTGCAGTACTCGGAACAGGGAAGGAGAGCTCCGGCGGGACACATGAGCGCCCAGCGCACTGTAAATGAGTTATTTTCTGCAACAATTTCACACATTAGGCACACACTGCACATGATATAATCCTGTAACCCAGCAGATTGCAGGATTTCTAATAATGACTTTACAACCACTTTAAGTATATTTATTCATAGACCATTCGCAACCTAGTTTAAAGATTGTTTTAACAATCAGACCAGCATTGTGGGCCATGTTAAGCCCCGTACACGCGGTCGGAAAATCCGACCACAAAATCCATCGGATTTTTTCCGACGGATTTTGTCCGACACTGGTGCTGCATACACATGGTCGGACAAAGTTGTCGGAAAATCCGATCATTCTGAACGTGGTGACGTTTGTTGCCTACGATGGGACTACGTAAAGGCTAGTAGCCAATAGCTTTGGTCTTGTAATGTGATCTGAGCATGCGTGGCACTTTGTCCGTCGGAATTCGCTACACACGATCGGAAAAAGTCCGATAGGACTTTGTTGTCGGAAAATTTGAGAGCAGGAGATAAAACTTTGTCCGTCGGAAAATCCGACGGAAAAAGTCAGATGGAGCCTACACACAGTCGGAATTTCCGACAACATTGTCCGATAGGACATTTTCCGTCGGAAAATCCGACCGTGTGTACGGGGCATAAGAGTTCTCTAGATAGGAAAAAAAGGATTGATTTCAACCACTGTAGGTGTTCATATTGCACACAGAGATCTTCCAGCTTGCAAAATCTCTGTATGAGTAGGTGATCATGCTTCTTTTTTCTATTGAATTGGCCAGGCATGATCTATATTTCTTGGTTGAATCCCAAGATAAATTGTAGCAGGTCCCAGAGTGTTCAGCATAAGAAGTCTCACCGTCTCTCTACGTATGGAATTAGTCCTTTGTCCTAGTTATTACTCACTTTTTCCTAGAAAAGGAAAAAAGACACTCACTGGGGATGATATTTTGCTGCTCACCCCTGGGATGTAAAAACAAAAAAGAAAAGAAAAGGTCCCCCCAAGAGGGAATTGGTGGGGTTTTTAGGCAGCGTTTAGAAAAAAAGTTCTCTGAGAGGTATTGTTGTATTCAAAAATATGAATCTTTATTGTATTAAAGATGTCGCATGTGACATATGGGTAAAGATAAAATAGGAGACATGGTTCCCAAATGGATAAAACAATACAGAAATTTTTTAAAACAAATTAACACTAACAGACAAAAAGCTTTTACATCAATGTAGTTTTACAAATATTAGGGGTAAAAGTGAACCTGACGCGTTTCGACCCGTTATAGTGAGGGTCTTCTTCAAAGGTAACTTCGTCTGTTTGAGAAAGAAAGGGGTGAGAACAATGCATTGTAACAGTATTTCATTTGCATATATTGATCTCCAATTGACCTTTTCCTTTCACATAGTATAATATCATATTGTACTGTGGAATGTTTACCTGATGTGTAGGTTTTTTTCTCTTATAAGTTCCTCCTTTATATGTGATGGGGTTCTCTCTGGGTGTGTGCACTCCAGGTCCCAGGCGGCGTCCCGCTATAGCACCCCCCAGCGGGCACACGGCAGGTACGGCGACCAAAACAACGGGGCCTACGAGAGGTCACATCCACTGGATCGGCTACCCACGGATCCGTGTGTGGGCCAGATGGGTAGAGGGAGGGAGATGGAAGGTGGGGGGGAAAGGGAAGGGGGAAGGGACAGGGAGAGGAAAAAATGGGAGTGGGTTTCCTTGAGGTCCCCTGTTCTGCACACCTGTCATGGGATCCAAGATCATATACTTAGACTTAGATATATAGCATAGGAAAATGCCACATCAACTAGACAGTGTCTAGTGCACTTGAAACAGTGATGAAAAGAAATGGAATTTTTAAGGTAAAAAAGATGAATAGGTGAACAAGGGTTTTGCCGTTGGTATACTTTTTAAGTAATATTTATAATATCAGTTTGTATATTACTGTATCTAGACTCATGGTTAGAAATAGGGAGGGGGGGAGAAAAAGAGGGGGGGGGGACAGAAAAAAGAAAGGGGGGGGGGGGAAAGGACCAATACATGGCATGCACATGTATAGGTAGACATAGGGATGCTGCAGCATCCACATGGACAAGAGAATGGGGTGGGGCGATGGGGGAGGCGGGGAAAGATGTGGTGTAGAAAGTGAAGAATGGGGGGAAGGGGGGAGGAAAAGAAGGGAAGAAGGGGGGGAGGGAAAGGGACAGAAAGGAAGGGAAGGAGAGGGGAGAGAGAAAGAAAAGGAAGGTAAGGGGGAGGGGAGGGGAAAAATATGAAGGGAAAGGGGAGTGATGGGAGGAAGGGGTGAACTATTGGGGACAAATGGAAAGAAGGGAGGGAGTGAAGGAAAAAAGGAGTGAAGGGATGAGTGTGAGTGGAAAAATGGGGGAGTGTTGTTGAGATGTCGGTCAGAACGCTGATGCTCAAAGGGGTGCTGTGCTGGTAGTGCTGGGGATCACAAAATAAAGGGATCCTAGAGTGGGGGTGTGTGTGAATGGGAATGTGCAGGGATGGCGTGGAATGTGAGGTATGAAGGGTGAGGGATGAAACCGTGAGGAAGTGTAGGCATGTGTGGGCATGAAGCGGGGAAGGGACAGGCATGGACAGGGAAAAGGGTGTACCAGTGTGTCAGATATCAACGGACAGTATGATATAATATATTATAAAGTTACCTAATAGAGTAGGTGTATCTTGCTCAGGTTATGGGGTAGATGTAGACGCCCATATGTTGCAAACCGGAGTATGTTGTATTGGTTGCAAGTTCCAGAGATACAAATGCCCAGTCTGGGAATAGAGACAGTGTCATCTACAATATCTAGAATTAGTCCCAGAGAGGGAAAAGAAGCATGGAACAAAGAGAGGTTCTACTCACTGTGTATATGTGGCGTGATGCTTGGATCATCACATGGAGATGGATTTGTTTGACCACCTCATGTGGTATTTATGGGTAATACCCAACTAGAATCAGGTGTGCATATTAGAACACCATAGGGTGTTCAATCAGGGCATCCCCAGGGAGGGGGAGGGGGGAGGGAGAAGGGGCGGGGGAACGGGAAGGGATGGGTGGGGAAGGGGAGGGAAAGAAAAGGGGGAAGGCAGGGGGCGTACAGGAACATCACCCTCCACCTACCGTTCCTATGTCCACCTGGCCCGCCCGTCCGTGGGAGCCATGACGGCATCGTGGGCCATCTGGAGTGGTCTCCCCGGCGTCCGAGAGGTCCTTCCGGGGTCGCGTCTGCTACGCAATCGTCGCACCGGCGTGACGTCCCGTATCACGTGCACGCACGCGGCCGCGCGCATGCGCAGTGATCGGGAGAGGTCCGATTGCGTTCCAGGACGCCGCCAGCAAGGGGAATGGTTCACCATCAGGAGGCCCGGGCCCGCCCAGGTCGCCTTAAGTGAACATGATTGGAGGAGCTTGGTTGGTGGGCGCTCCTCCTTACCCTTGCTGTGAGGTCACGTGTAGGGAACGCCCCACCGCCGCACGTATCCACCGGAGGGGGCAGGGAGCAAGGCGCCACCTAGGGGATCCGAGGCGCACTTCAAACCACAAGAGGGAACCCTGAAATAAAGGGAAAGAACAGAGTTTTAACATATATTGACTGCCTGTATGGTATGGCAGTTTTTTTTGGAAAACATGTCTCCATGATCGTCTCTATTAGTATCATGTTCCCATTGGTTGTCTGGGTCATAGCATATTAGCATACATACCAAAGTTATATTGGGCATATTTGAGAGAACAGAGGGCATGAAATCTTTTCAAATGACATTATCCACAGTTAATATGTGATTACATTGTGAGTTGTTTCCAGTGGTACATTTTTAGTGTTATTCATATTTGATTCAAAAATTGTCATCCATGTTAAATTCAAAAATTGTCGTATGAACACGCTACGGCCCTGTGTATTGGTAATACACAGTATGTATATGGCCATGTAGCTGTGTGCATGTACAAACGAAGAAACAGAGGGTTTGACAAATTTATAAAAGAAAAGGAAAACAGATGTACACAGGAGGGCAGCAACCCACCTATGAGCATAGATGTCGGGTGACGCGAGTGGATCAGCCCTCAGGTCACATCTAGTAAACTGATTTGTTACATGAAGGGACATAAACAGGTGACATAACATAACCTCTATGGGTTGGATATGAAGAGAGAGCACTGAAAACGCCCAGATTTGTGTAAGGCGAAAAAGTCCTGGACACAGATGGAATAGAGCACGGATATTGGCCGGAGTGTAGAAGCAGGAGTTCACCATTGGGGGGGGGGGGGGAGGGGGAAGGAGGGGGGAAGGGAAGAAAAAGGGAAAGGAAAGAAAAAGGGAGAGGGGGGGGGGGGAGGGGGGGGGAGGGAACAGGGGGAAGGGGGAAAGGGGGAAAAAAGGAAGGGGTTTTCGGGACGTCCAAGCACGTCCACTCCAATGCAAAGGCCCGGAAAGCCGAAAAAAAACGTATTACTGCGTTTTCCCGGACGTGAAGCCCTTGAGAAAAGGGGCAAAGGAGATGGACTCATTCAGTCCGGGAAGGAGGGTGGCACGTAATCTATAGATCCATTTTTGTTCACATTGTAACAAGGTTTTGTTCCAATCTCCTCCTCTATCGGGGATATGAATTCTATCTAGGGCCATGAATGTAATCTTGGGCATTTTGTAATCATGTATCAAAACAACATGACGGCCCAGGGGTAGGTAATGGTTTCCTATTTGCATGGAGTAGACGTGCTTGGACATCCGGCGGTGAAACTCCTGCTTAGTTTTGCCAATATAGAATGCCCCGCATTCGCAGGACATTAGGTATACAACGCCCTTTGTCTGACAATTGACAAAGTGGGCTAGCTTGTGGGGTAGCCCGTTTGGAAGAAGAGGGTTGTTTCTTTGGCGTTGGATATATTGGCAACAACTGCAATGGCCACAGGGGAAGGACCCCCGGGCTGGGCAGTGTTTGTGGCGTCTGTGCTCGTCCCTATATTCACTTTGGACAAGGTGGTCTCTTAGTGATGTAGCTCTTCTATATGTAATTGAGGGGTGACTAGAAATAAATTGATTTATTTTAGGATCGTCTGTAAGTATATTCCAGTGTTTTTGAATTATATCGCGGATCTTCCTGTGCTGTCGAGTAAACCGCAGAACGATTCGCGATACATTCTCTTTTTGATCGTCGGGTGCCTTTTTCTTAGACAGCAGGTCCGAGCGTGGGCATGCTATTACTCGGTTATAGGCTTTTCGGAGACATGAGCGACTATATCCCCGATCAAGTAGGCGGTTTTGGAGATTTTTTGCCTCCATTTTGAATAGGGACTCATCCGAACAATTTCTCCGTATTCTCAAATATTGCCCGTAAGGGATAGAATCTTTGAGAAACTGGGGGTGTGCACTATGGGCATGGAGTATTGTATTACCCGCGGTGCTTTTGCGGTATAGTGTGGTGGAGATTTTGTTCTCAGGGTTCCGCTTCAGTTCGACATCGAGGAAAGTAATACTCTCCTTGTTAGATGTCAAAGTGAACTTAAGGTTCCAAGTATTGGTGTTAATGCGATCGTGGAACTCATGTAGGAGTTCCGCCGATCCCTCCCAGACGACGAGGACATCATCTATGTACCGTAGCCACATTTTGATGTGGCTAGTGTACACACGGAGGTCCTCGTCGTCTAGGAGTGACTTTTCCCACTCCCCCAGGTACAAGTTGGCGTAGGCCGGGGCGCAACATGTGCCCATGGCCACGCCTTGCACCTGGAGGTAGTGGGAATTGTCAAATGAAAAAAAATTGTTGTTTAGGATATATTCCAATCCATCTGTAATAAAGTTATTCAACGCGCCATCGTATCTACAGCCTGCCCACAAAATGTTAGATATAGCTGCGATCCCCTGGTTATGGGGGATCGAGCTATATAATGCCTCTACATCGATGGCCACCAATAATGAATTATCGGTCAACGATATATTTTCAATTTTTTGAAGTAGGTGTATAGTGTCTTTTAGAAAAGAGGGTAATTCCAAGACAAAAGGTTGTAAAAAGGCATCAATAATTTTGCTCAGATTTTCGGATATGTTTCCGTTACCCGAGACAATAGGTCGTCCGGGGGGTCTGCTGAGGCTCTTATGGATTTTGGGCAGGCTGTAGAACGTGGCGAGGCGTGGGTATTTAACCCTGATAAATTCGTGTTGATCCTTAGTTATGGTGCTTTCCAAGAGGGCTGAGTCGATTAGGTCCTCAAACTTGGCATAAGAGGTTTGTATAATCTTTGTGGTAACCTTGCGGTACCATGTTTTGTTGTTAAGTATATCCATGCACATGGAAACATAGTCCTGATTGTCCATCAGGACTATGTTCCCCCCCTTGTCGGACGGTTTCACAGTGATATTAGCATTGCTGCGTAGGGAATTTATGGCCTGGAACTCTTTGGGAGTTAAATTGGTTGGAGGTGTCTTCTTCCTGGGCAATTTGAGTAGGTCTCTATTAATTTGTTTAATAAAAATATCAATACTCGGATTAAGGTTTAAAGGAGGGAATCTGGCCGATGGTTTTCTAAACAGAGCCGCAGAGGGCTTTGATGGTTTTCCAGCATTTTCTAATAGGTTTTCCAGATCGATTTGGTCTATTAAATCCACTGT
The DNA here is from genome assembly GCA_028564925.1 of Lithobates sylvaticus. Lineage (NCBI taxonomy): Eukaryota > Metazoa > Chordata > Amphibia > Anura > Ranidae > Lithobates > Lithobates sylvaticus. The sequence goes on along the minus strand of CM053029.1, from coordinate 185,463,822 downwards.
ATTGTTCTCCTGGTATAAAAGGGTTAGGTCACGTAAAGCTTTATATTCCCTCATACTAAAGGTAGACCAATCTGTGGTGTCGATCGTTTCGGTCTTTGCATGCAGGCTCCTCAATAGGAGCCTGCGTGCAAAGAGCTGCAGATCGGTCACCACTCCAAAGGTGTCAAAGTTTTCTTCTGGGCAGAAGGTTAGTCCCCGAGCAAGGACATTTTCCTCAGCCGTGGACAGAGGGTATGATGATAGGTTAATAACACTTAAGGATTTGATGGGATCCTTGTCACAAAGGTGTCTAAGTTTCCCACTCCCCTGTTTATTTGGGGTGGGGAGGGTCCCCGTATAAGGTTTAAAGGACTCTTAATCGTTTGTTTAAGTTTTTCTACAGTGTGGTTTGTGTGTGTCGCATTGGTCGAGGAATGTGTGGATATGGGGTCACCATTCTCCACATTCATATCACGGGGCTCTCCTTGGGAGTCCCGTGACATATTGCTCGACCCATGCGACCCTTCTTCCTGTCTGTCTGTGTCAACGGTGCGTTTCTTTCTTTCTTGTTGGGGAGAACCTTTATTATTACGGTTTCGTTTGTACTTTCCTCTACCCTTTAGGACTGTATTGGAGTTTTTGCTGGAATCTGGAATGTTTTGATTTTTAGGTACATTAGAACGATTGGGAGATGATGATCTTATCGGGTGATTCCTATTATTCTGTGTATTTGTATGCCATTTATAGGCTCGCCCTTCTGCGAAGGCCATTTTGTCCCTCCAGAATTTTTGTTCTTTTTTATACAGGATATTTCTGTTATAGATGGAAAGGTCATCCTTTATTTTGATTTGTAGATCTAGGTATTGTTTATGTTGCTCAAAGAGTTTCGTATTAGTTTCAATAATGGCAATTTCAGTATCCAACAAGACAATTTGTCTGTTGTATTCCTTGATAAGTATGTTCATCATTTCTTGGGAACATATGTTTAGATTGGCTTCCCATTCTTGTTTGCAGTCAATGCTTATTTTGTCTAAATTGGGAAAAATTTGGATTCTGAGCCCTAGTGGGTTTATTTTATCTCTTTTGTATCTCTTGAAGGACCTGATGTGCCAAAAGAGGGCCGACTTTTTTTCTAGAATTTTGCTCAATTTGTTTGTGAAGGACAGTATCTGAGTTTCAACCTGTTCCTTCTTTTCAAAGTTTGTTTCGTATGTGGACATGAGGCTAGCCCATTCATCGCCCTGAAAATTGCTCATATTGGTTACAGTGTATAAATGTGCATACAGTAATCAAAGAAAAAAAACATTCAATAAACTGTGGATAGAACACTAGAGAGAAGATTTACATTTGAAGGCCCATGTCTCAGCCCCAAAGTGTCACGGGGGGAAGGGTGTTTAACCACCCGAATGTAAACTAGAAAAGGAAAAAAGACACTCACTGGGGATGATATTTTGCTGCTCACCCCTGGGATGTAAAAACAAAAAAGAAAAGGTCCCCCCAAGAGGGAATTGGTGGGGTTTTTAGGCAGCGTTTAGAAAAAAAGTTCTCTGAGAGGTATTGTTGTATTCAAAAATATGAATCTTTATTGTATTAAAGATGTCGCATGTGACATATGGGTAAAGATAAAATAGGAGACATGGGTCCCAAATGGATAAAACAATACAGAAATTTTTTAAAACAAATTAACACTAACAGACAAAAAGCTTTTACATCAATGTAGTTTTACAAATATTAGGGGTAAAAGTGAACCTGATGCGTTTCGACCCGTTATAGTGAGGGTCTTCTTCAAAGGTAACTTCGTCTGTTTGAGAAAGAAAGGGGTAAGAACAATGCATTGTAACAGTATTTCATTTGCATATATTGATCTCCAATTGACCTTTTCCTTTCACATAGTATAATATCATATTGTACTGTGGAATGTTTACCTGATGTGTAGGTTTTTTTCTCTTATAAGTTCCTCCTTTATATGTGATGGGGTTCTCTCTGGGTGTGTGCACTCCAGGTCCTAGGCGGCGTCCCGCTATAGCACCCCCCAGCGGGCACACGGCAGGTACGGCGACCAAAACAACGGGGCCTACGAGAGGTCACATCCACTGGATCGGCTACCCACGGATCCGTGTGTGGGCCAGATGGGTAGAGGGAGGGAGATGGAAGGTGGGGGGGAAAGGGAAGGGGGAAGGGACAGGGAGAGGAAAAAATGGGAGTGGGTTTCCTTGAGGTCCCCTGTTCTGCACACCTGTCATGGGATCCAAGATCATATACTTAGACTTAGATATATAGCATAGGAAAATGCCACATCAACTAGACAGTGTCTAGTGCACTTGAAACAGTGATGAAAAGAAATGGAATTTTTAAGGTAAAAAAGATGAATAGGTGAACAAGGGTTTTGCCGTTGGTATACTTTTTAAGTAATATTTATAATATCAGTTTGTATATTACTGTATCTAGACTCATGGTTAGAAATAGGGAGGGGGGGAGAAAGAGGGGGGGGGGACAGAAAAAAGAAAGGGGGGGGGGGGAAAGGACCAATACATGGCATGCACATGTATAGGTAGACATAGGGATGCTGCAGCATCCACATGGACAAGAGAATGGGGTGGGGCGATGGGGGAGGCGGGGAAAGATGTGGTGTAGAAAGTGAAGAATGGGGGGAAGGGGGGAGGAAAAGAAGGGAAGAAGGGGGGGAGGGAAAGGGACAGAAAGGAAGGGAAGGAGAGGGGAGAGAGAAAGAAAAGGAAGGTAAGGGGGAGGGGAGGGGAAAAATATGAAGGGAAAGGGGAGTGATGGGAGGAAGGGGTGAACTATTGGGGACAAATGGAAAGAAGGGAGGGAGTGAAGGAAAAAAGGAGTGAAGGGATGAGTGTGAGTGGAAAAATGGGGGAGTGTTGTTGAGATGTCGGTCAGAACGCTGATGCTCAAAGGGGTGCTGTGCTGGTAGTGCTGGGGATCACAAAATAAAGGGATCCTAGAGTGGGGGTGTGTGTGAATGGGAATGTGCAGGGATGGCGTGGAATGTGAGGTATGAAGGGTGAGGGATGAAACCGTGAGGAAGTGTAGGCATGTGTGGGCATGAAGCGGGGAAGGAGGGGGGAAGGGACAGGCATGGACAGGGAAAAGGGTGTACCAGTGTGTCAGATATCAACGGACAGTATGATATAATATATTATAAAGTTACCTAATAGAGTAGGTGTATCTTGCTCAGGTTATGGGGTAGATGTAGACGCCCATATGTTGCAAACCGGAGTATGTTGTATTGGTTGCAAGTTCCAGAGATACAAATGCCCAGTCTGGGAATAGAGACAGTGTCATCTACAATATCTAGAATTAGTCCCAGAGAGGGAAAAGAAGCATGGAACAAAGAGAGGTTCTACTCACTGTGTATATGTGGCGTGATGCTTGGATCATCACATGGAGATGGATTTGTTTGACCACCTCATGTGGTATTTATGGGTAATACCCAACTAGAATCAGGTGTGCATATTAGAACACCATAGGGTGTTCAATCAGGGCATCCCCAGGGAGGGGGAGGGGGGAGGGAGAAGGGGCGGGGGAACGGGAAGGGATGGGTGGGGAAGGGGAGGGAAAGAAAAGGGGGAAGGCAGGGGGCGTACAGGAACATCACCCCCCACCTACCGTTCCTATGTCCACCTGGCCCGCCCGTCCGTGGGAGCCATGACGGCATCGTGGGCCATCTGGAGTGGTCTCCCCGGCGTCCGAGAGGTCCTTCCGGGGTCGCGTCTGCTACGCAATCGTCGCACCGGCGTGACGTCCCGTATCACGTGCACGCACGCGGCCGCGCGCATGCGCAGTGATCGGGAGAGGTCCGATTGCGTTCCAGGACGCCGCCAGCAAGGGGAATGGTTCACCATCAGGAGGCCCGGGCCCGCCCAGGTCGCCTTAAGTGAACATGATTGGAGGAGCTTGGTTGGTGGGCGCTCCTCCTTACCCTTGCTGTGAGGTCACGTGTAGGGAACGCCCCACCGCCGCACGTATCCACCGGAGGGGGCAGGGAGCAAGGCGCCACCTAGGGGATCCGAGGCGCACTTCAAACCACAAGAGGGAACCCTGAAATAAAGGGAAAGAACAGAGTTTTAGCATATATTGACTGCCTGTATGGTATGGCAGTTTTTTGGAAAACATGTCTCCATGATCGTCTCTATTAGTATCATGTTCCCATTGGTTGTCTGGGTCATAGCATATTAGCATACATACCAAAGTTATATTGGACATATTTGAGAGAACAGAGGGCATGAAATCTTTTCAAATGACATTATCCACAGTTAATATGTGATTACATTGTGAGTTGTTTCCAGTGGTACATTTTTAGTGTTATTCATATTTGATTCAAAAATTGTCATCCATGTTAAATTCAAAAATTGTCGTATGAACACGCTACGGCCCTGTGTATTGGTAATACACAGTATGTATATGGCCATGTAGCTGTGTGCATGTACAAACGAAGAAACAGAGGGTTTGACAAATTTATAAAAGAAAAGGAAAACAGATGTACACAGGAGGGCAGCAACCCACCTATGAGCATAGATGTCTTCCCTTCTTTTCCTCCCCCCTTCCCCCCATTCTTCACTTTCTACACCACATCTTTCCCCGCCTCCCCCATCGCCCCACCCCATTCTCTTGTCCATGTGGATGCTGCAGCATCCCTATGTCTACCTATACATGTGCATGCCATGTATTGGTCCTTTCCCCCCCCCCCCCCCTTTCTTTTTTCTGTCCCCCCCCCCTCTTTCTCCCCCCCTCCCTATTTCTAACCATGAGTCTAGATACAGTAATATACAAACTGATATTATAAATATTACTTAAAAAGTATACCAACGGCAAAACCCTTGTTCACCTATTCATCTTTTTTACCTTAAAAATTCCATTTCTTTTCATCACTGTTTCAAGTGCACTAGACACTGTCTAGTTGATGTGGCATTTTCCTATGCTATATATCTAAGTCTAAGTATATGATCTTGGATCCCATGACAGGTGTGCAGAACAGGGGACCTCAAGGAAACCCACTCCCATTTTTTCCTCTCCCTGTCCCTTCCCCCTTCCCTTTCCCCCCCACCTTCCATCTCCCTCCCTCTACCCATCTGGCCCACACACGGATCCGTGGGTAGCCGATCCAGTGGATGTGACCTCTCGTAGGCCCCGTTGTTTTGGTCGCCGTACCTGCCGTGTGCCCGCTGGGGGGTGCTATAGCGGGACGCCGCCTAGGACCTGGAGTGCACACACCCAGAGAGAACCCCATCACATATAAAAGGAGGAACTTATAAGAGAAAAAAACCTACACATCAGGTAAACATTCCACAGTACAATATGATATTATACTATGTGAAAGGAAAAGGTCAATTGGAGATCAATATATGCAAATGAAATACTGTTACAATGCATTGTTCTTACCCCTTTCTTTCTCAAACAGACGAAGTTACCTTTGAAGAAGACCCTCACTATAACGGGTCGAAACGCGTCAGGTTCACTTTTACCCCTAATATTTGTAAAACTACATTGATGTAAAAGCTTTTTGTCTGTTAGTGTTAATTTGTTTTAAAAAAAATTTCTGTATTGTTTTATCCATTTGGGACCCATGTCTCCTATTTTATCTTTACCCATATGTCACATGCGACATCTTTAATACAATAAAGATTCATATTTTTGAATACAACAATACCTCTCAGAGAACTTTTTTTCTAAACGCTGGCTAAAAACCCCACCAATTCCCTCTTTTTTGTTTTTACTCACTTTTTCCTTCCCCTATCTGTCTTTGTGAAGTGGCAAGTCAATTAATTTTCAACAACATGCCATTGTTAGAAAGATTCCTGCTTGCCTATAGGTACTTCAAAGATGGCCATCAGACCACCGGATTTTTTACTGAGAATGAGGGTGGTAAGACATGTTTTCTCTATGTCACTTGGCTCTTGTGCCACCCACGTCAATAAGTAACAACATTTTCCCGACTTCAGATAAGGAGCTGAACATTTCTGTAGTCTTCTCTCCAACTCAGCCAATGGGAGTTAACACAGGGGCTATAGGAAATGCATATGTCAAGCGATGAAATTTCACCCTGTCCAAACATCAGACAAACCATAATTAAGATAATTTTACCATAATATCAATTCAAATATTCAAATCAAACTTGAAAATGTATGATGGCACTACATGAAAATTATGAGCATACCGCCCTTGCTTTCACTTATGCAAGTTAGTCTGTGATGTGTTCAAAAATTTTCAGTTGTTTTCTTTCTACAGTAAGCAGAGCAAGATCACGTTGTCTGATCTGACTCATGGAGGCCCTCAAATACAAAAGTATTCAATTTAACTTGCTGAATGTGTGCTTTATGTTACTATAATTTGCATATTCCTTCATTACTCATTTACTGATTTAATGAGGGCTTCCTTCAGTGTGGCAGCACATAAAGGTCTTGCAGTGGCTGCAGTGGGGAGAGGCCTCAGAGAAGAATATGGTTGCACTGGAAACTGCAGGGTGGCTGGACGGGGAGATGACAAGGAGAGAGAGATACTCAGGCTGATAAATGGGGCAGCTGCCGCACCCTCCTTAAGGTGACATGCAGGGCATATGTCATAGCCATGGGCATCCACAGGTAGGGGCAAGGGGGGGGGGCAATTGCTCCCTCCCCCAGAAACGTCAAGAAGGTGTTGCAGTTGCCAGCTGCAGTGTCCGCCGTGGTCGCCGCTGACTTTTTCTGAGTCAGCCGGCTGCTCTCTGTTCTGGCACATCTGAAGTCCCTCCCTCACCCCCGGCCGATCATCGAATGAGATGGCTCGGCAGCTCGGCCGTTCTGCTGTTCCTTTTCAGTGATTGGCTGCCTGAATATGTACGTATTGTGTAGATCTGGCCGGCGCTGCCCACTCAGTGCAGTCAGTGGCCGAGCCACTGAGTGATATGCTGCCAGTGCCTACGCATCATCACATCACAGGAAATCCTAACCTGAAGCGAGTGGCATTATAAAGTTGCATGCAACAGAGGAAGAACCACAGGTAACAGCAGTTAGGAGGAACATTTTGATTTATATATTGCTGGAAAGTTGAACAGCTATTACTGGAAAGATATGTCTGTGTATGTTAAGAGATAATTCATCTTCTTCACTTTGTATAGGTTGTTTTCATCAAGATCAAAATATGGCCACAACAGATGTATTGCAATACATTGCAATATAAAAAGATGTACATTCTCTAGGCTATATGTATATGGGCATGGACTGGGGGTACGCCTGGCCTGAGTAACTTCCAATACAAAGTGAAGCTGAATTATTTCTTGTATAACACATATATGTTATATAAGAGATAATTGAGCGTTACTTTGTGTTGGAAATTGCTCAGGCCATGCATACCATGCCCATATAAATATAGCCTAGAGAATGTACATATTTTTATATTGCATGGGTGACCTTAAAATTATGCCACCCCACCCCCCACCCCCCGAAAAAAGTTCTACGGACGCCCATGGTCATAGCTGCCATAATCTATATATGCTATTGAGTTAATGACAGCGAAAAACTCCTGATGTTAAAACTTAACAGACTAACAAAGCTCTACACAACGGGGTCCTCGGCTGACTGTTGGAAGCTATAGGGCACCCTTTTAAAGTTCCAAGTTTCAGTTTCTGCATATTGCTTTCTTCAGGCACCCACACAATAACCTTTTGTGCTTACAATGAACAACACAATTACAGAAGATGTTTGAAACTTTAGAACATTCTATTCTCCTGCTATTACCTACTTAAAAAAGAATTCTACTTAAGAAAAGGACTGTGTAAAGTACTTTAACTCCTGGGGGGAAAAGTCAGCCTTTCAACTATGGGTGTTCTTTTTTTATTTTGGGACAAAGTTTTCTACTAAAATATATTTGATGTACATGAAATCTGTGCAATTTGATGCGTTCATAAAAGAAAAGTAGTGATAAAAGCATTTTCCCCAGGAGCCAATAACCACAGCCCTAACATAGTTGTAAGCCTGGTCTTAAGCCTAGCCTAAACCTAATTATATACCCTAGTTTTATATTTACCCTTAGACCTATATCTACCTCTAGCTCTATGTAGAACCATATCTAACCCTTGGTCTAACTCTTGTTCTACTACAATGCAATTAGATACACACAGTTAGCATTTAGGTGGAAAAAATAGGCACAGTCTTGTTGCAGGGAAAGTTAGGAATATTTTCGGGTAAAAGTTTTATTTTGTAGTTGTGATTATATATTACAGTATCCATGGCTTTGCTGCTTCCTCTAGACTGGGAATCTTTATAAAATGCTATAGAATAAAGAGAAAGCATGCAAGCGTTGTGCTACACCCTCATATAACCTATAATAAAAATAGTAAAATTTGGTACTAATAAATGTTCTTTATAGATTTTGCTATATCATAAAAAAATGGTATTCAGAAAGAGACCTGCTCAACCCATTCATCCTGGACGTCAGTGAGAGGTAGGGCTGGAAGTAGAGTTACATTTATCCTAGAGTTGGGCTTTAAATGTATCTAAACCCAAGAACGGAAATGTAATAAAGTATAGCTTAGCAGTTCTTAGATCTGGTTTCTAAATAAATGTTTTTTTTTTTTTAGCCTTTTTTCCCCTTTATTCTCACGTAGTGATCTTGCCAGTAACGCACTTCCTGGCCTAGGGTGGCAACGCTCACTCACCATACTGTATTTATGGGGGAGCAGCATTGTCATCCCAAGACAGGAAGTGTTTCAGTACTACAGATAACCTTCTCTTCTCCATGACATAGCAGGGAGAAGTTGCAGTCAACAGAGAAAACTGGGAACAATGCTACCTGATAACAGTGGGGGTATAGAGAACAGGAAATGGTCAATTCACATGATTTCTATCAAGTTCAAATTTTTTTATTTTTTATTATGTAGATACAGTATAACAAAACACTTTAAGCCCAGGTTCACACTGAGCTGCGGGAATGAAGCTGTGCGAGTTCAGCTGATTTTGCACGATTTCACCCCCGCATGTCTGTCCAAATTTTGGCCGTGATTTCAGAGACATCTGCACAGATGTCAATGTAAATCGCAGCCCGAGATTGCAAAAAGTAGTACAGAAACTACTTTTTTTAAATTGTTCCACCCAAAAATGGAAGCTCTGCTTATCTGACCCCCCTCCGGTGCCACAGCAGGCGAGTCCAAGGGCACATTCCGACCCATAACACCCCCAACAGATGACTTGGTGAACTTACTGGCCAACATGTTTACCATGTCCATTATCTTTACCATTTATAACTTCAATGCAGCTATCTCAGACTTGATGTCCAGCTGCTCTGCTTCTGAGCCCAACCTGGAGGTAGCAGCCATATTTACTTTGGCAATTTGTTTTGATGATCCGGTCATCATCTCTCTTAACTGGGACATCTGAGTTTTCAGGAGCTGGGTCCCCGAGTCACTGACTATACTGGCCACCCTGACTCCAACAACAGATTCCACCCTTCCAACCCTAAAGTGGAACTTCCGCTCATCGGAACCCTCCCCCCTCCGGTGCCACAATTGGCACCTTTCAGGGGGGAGGGGGGTACAGATACCTGTATAATACAGGTATCTGCACCCACTTCCGGGCATAGATAGCCGCAGAATCTGAAGGTATTAACGCCACTTCCTGTCATCCCCCCGCTGTCTGCTAGGAAACACACAGATCCCAGAGACAGCAGGGAGCGTCCTTATTGCGCAGAGCGACTCGCGCATGCGCATGCGAAGGTGGCGGCAGCACCCGAAAGCCGATCGACAGATTGGCTTTCGGGTGCCGACATCGCGGGCCCACTGGACGGGTAAGTGTCCATGTTTTAAAAGCCAGCAACTGCAGTATTTGCAGCTGCTGACTTTAAAATAAAAAAAAAAAAACGGTGGAACTCCCACTTTAATGACCTTCATTAGTTTAGAGAAAGTGAGAGAGTCACTCAGACCCCGGGCTTGAAGTTTCAGCATGGTAGGATCCCGCGGCTGGGCTCCCCTTTGCATCTGTTGCATAAGAGTTCTACTGGCAGCTTTGGCTTCCACGCCACCCTTTATTATGACTTGGTGCAGAATCTGATCTAGCCACTGGGTAAGTGTACACCTTCCGAATTTATGAAGGCAAAGACCCCCAGCTCCAGCCCCGTGAGTGCCCCACATATATTGGAACCAGTAGGAAAATTATCTGAGAGCTGGTATACCACCTGTTCAAAAAAGGATACCATTTATATGTGGGCAACTATTATACCAGCCTGACCCTTTTTTGCCACCTTTACCGTAAACAAACCCTGGCCTGCGATACCTTCAAAAAAAAAAAAAGGAAGGAATTTCCATAAAATCTATTGACAAAAAAAATTACAAAACGGAGAATCGGCATTCATCGGAAGTGTTGGCCATGAAGTGGAGGGACAAGAAAGATGTCCACATCCTCTCTACCATCCACAATGACACCTTGGTGGAGATCCATAGAAGATGCAGCCCCTTTGTAAAGCCTGAATGTGTCCACGACTACAATTTGTACATGGGGGGGGGGGGGGGGTAGATTTAAATGATCAGACACTACAAACCTATTTGTCAACCCGAAAGTCCCATTACTGGTATAAGAATGTTACATTTCATCTGTTTAATATGGCCCTGTTTAATTTGTTTGTCTGCTACCAAAAAGGAACTTAAAACCAACAAATCACCTACCTCAAGTATATTGATTGAAGACATCGTCACTGCCCTGATTTACCAACAAGGACCCGCCCCTGGAAGCATTTGCTCTGATTGTGTAAGTCGACTTCATTAGCAACATTTTCCCTATAACATTCACCCAACAGAATCTGGAAGAAGACGCCAAAAGAAATGTTGTGTATGCAGCAGAGGAGGAATTAGAAGAGATACAAGTTATTATTGCCCCCTATGTGCCTCTGAACCTGGCCTGTGCATCAGAGATTGCTTCAGAAGTTACCACACATCCCAAAGATATTAGTTCCCCTTCTTTTTAACAGACTGCCATTTCCCTATACAAATACCTGTGTGGATCATTTGCCTGCTACCATGTTTTTACCTTCCATGTTAACTCACCCTTGTCTGTTTACTGACAATGTCTTTGCCTGATGTTTTAAACCACGTTTCTGACTTCCACGTGCACCAACCTCAGCTTGTTGTTCGACCATGTTTTTGCCTGCCACTTGGACTGATCTTTTGCCCTTCCACTATAGTGAATACACAGGGGTCTCACATATGTGAGGGGCTTCAGAATAGCGTTCTGAGTAGAGAAAAACAGTTTTAGGTTTTCTGTGTTCCCAGAACAGGGTCTGGTTGACCAAAGGCTTCAAAGAGATTTGGGTGGGAGAAGCCTCTACCCCTGTCCCCCTGGCCCTAAGCTTGATGGTCCTACCTGCTGCCTGGAGCAATACTTTGGCTGTGCTGACCATATCGCTGCCTGTAATGACCCAGGTCTTTATGGACCATGTTTCTTCCTCCTGCCTGGACCAATACTTTGGCTGTGCTGACCATATATCTGCTGTTTGCCATGAAGAGTCATCAGGCAATCTATGCCACAGCCCCAAAGAAGTATTAAAACACAACATAGAATGTAGAGATCGTCTTATATGATCTAAGAGAGGATTGAAAGGATATTTTGTTTAACTACTTCTTTGTATTATAGTCAGTTTCCATTTTGTGTGTCTCTAACATCCATTTTGTCAGATATGCTTAAGTCTTGCTAATCTAGTTTTGTTTTTCCATAATACTGTAATCTTCCCTTGAGTTTCATTTCTTGTAAAGCATGTGATATTTTAGAAATAATTAGTTTCACTGTGGGCGTTAGACTGTACTTATATGTCTCTGTATATGATTGGATAATTTGTCAAAGGGCGGTACTTTCTGAAAGCCCCTTTTATATTCACACCCAAGAATAAAGATTTTAGATTTGCTCGGAGAGAAACTTGCTGTATGTTTCATTGTCAAAGGGCTAATCTCCAGGCCTGTTCGGAATTGCACGGCACACTAAAGCAGAGAGAAAGAGACCCCTAAACAATCTACATTTTATTTCCTTTCACTGACTATGGACAGTAATTCTGCCTGCTACCTGGACCAATGCTTTGGCTGTGCTGACAGTATCTCTGCCTGTACTAACAGTATTCCTGTCTGCTGCCTGGACGATTGTTTTGCTGTCGCTGACCACATCCCTGCCTGTTGGCTGGACCAATGCTCTCCTCTGTGGACCACTGCACTAATAAAACCACAGGTAATCTTTTGTTATTTGGTATGTACATGCTATGTGTTAGAAATATGAACTGCATTCAAAAATGTGATCGGTAGTCAGAAAATGATATGTGTAATTTATGCTCCTAGAACCCCTGGAGGTGTTACTTGGATGTTGGGCCTCTGTATGTGGCCAAGTTGTGTAAAAGTCTCACACATGTGGTATCACTATACTCAGGAGGAGTAGCAGAATGTATTTTGGGGTGTAATTTTTGCTAGGTACATGCCCTGTGTTTGAAATATCTTATAAATGGACAACTTTGTGTAAAAAAAAAAAAATGCGTTTTCATTTTTTTCTACATTTTCAAAAAAATTTACTGTTCAAAAGACTCACTATGCCTAATAGATTATACGTTGGGGTGTTTTCTTTCCAAAATGGGGTAATTTTGTGGGCACTTCCATTGTACTGGTGCTCCAGGGCCTTCAAAAGTGCAATAGGTGGTTGAGACATTAGATGTGCAATTTATGCTCGTAGAACGCCTGAAGGTGCCACTTCAATGTTGGGCCTCTGTATGTGGCCAGGCTGTGTAAAAGTCTCACACATGTGGTATCGCCATACTCAGCAGGAGTAGCAGAATGTATTTTGGGGTGTCATTTTTGCACAATTACAACTTCAAAAAACTCACCATGCCTCTTACTAAATACCTTGGACTGTCTACTTTCCAAAAAGGGGTCACATGGGGGGTATTTGTACTTTCCTGGCTTGTTAGGGTCTCAAGTAATGAGATAGGCCGTTAGTACATTAGGTGTGATCAGATATGATCAATTTTCAGTGATTGGCACCATAGCTTGTAGACTCTAACTTCCACACAGACTAAATAATATCCACTAATTTGTTTTTGTTTTTTTACCAAAGATATGTAGCAGTATAAATTTTGGCCCAAATTCATGAAGAAAAATTACTTATTTGACAAATTTTATAATAGAAACGCAAAAAATAAAAAAAAACAGCGGTGATTAAATACCACCAAAAGAAATCTATATTTGCGAGAAAAAAAATTATAAAAATTTGATTGGATACGGTGTAGCATGACTGAGTAATTGCCATTCAAAGTGTGAGAGCACTGAAAGCTGAAAATTGGTCTGGGCAGAAAGGTGCATAACTGCCTGGTATTGAAGTGGTTAAAGTGTATGTCATGGCAAAATAAATACAAAACATGCAATACATACACTGTATTATTCCCCCTCCCCTTCACAAGATAGCGAGTAATTGTTCTGTAGTCGCAGATTTGAAGTTGGGGTACTCCCTGAGATAACACAGGAAGTACCAGCTCTCAATCTCTGACAATCACCATTTTTTTTTGCAATTATTGAACAGATATATCAAATTATTTTAAATGGTATATGAGACTGAAAGGGAGCAAATAAAGGGCACTCATTGGAAGAGTGTATATTCTAATTCTCAACTTGCATTAAAAACTACCAGCTCCAAACTCCAAGAACTGAGAACAAATATTTGGACACTGAAGCACTATTATGGAACACATTTCGAATCTATATATTTTGCTGAATTTTTTTCAGATTGGGTCTGCTGAAATCTGTTCAGATTTGCCAAACAGGATTTTTTTATTGCATTTTTTTATTATTATAGTGTTAAAACTATGTGTAGGTTGCAAGAACAGTACATTCATGCCCTGTTTGCTTACAAAGTAATTTTGAAGCATTAATTTATCAAGGAAACGACAACCGACTGAATGTGTGCCTGGAAATAGCAAATCATCCATGTACTGTATAAAGTTTTGTTATTCCAAACAGAGGAAATGCTTTAAAAGTAGCCAAAAGAAACAACAATAAAAGGTTTAGGCTTTTATTTATAGGCTTTGACATATTGTCATACAATAAAATAAAAATAACAAATCTAACCTGATTATGCCTGGAGCCTTCCTCCCTGGATGGAAGATGTAAGTGAGCATTGTGATGAATGTTAAAGATACTACCATGCAGACACCATTGTTGCCCTCAAAGCATACTTCGTGAAAATCCTGAATGTCAGGTAAACAGAATTCCTCTGATGCCCCGTACACACGGTCAGACATTCGGGCGACAAAATCCGGCGGATTTTTTCCGACGGATTTTGTCCGAAACTTGTCTTGCATACACGCGGTCGCACAAAGTTGTCAGAAAATCAGATAGTTCGGAATGAGGTGATGTACAACACGTACAACAGGACTACGTAGAGGCCAGCAGCCAATAGCTTTCGTCTCCAAATTTTTTCTGAGCATGCGTGGCACTTTGTGCGTCGGAATTCTCTACACACGATCGGAAAAAGTCCAATCGGATTTTGTTGTCGGAAAATTTTAGATCCAGCTCTCAAACTTTTTCCGTCTGAAAAAGTACGATAGAGCCCACACACAATCGGATCGGACTTTTTCCGTCGGAATTTCCGACCGTGTGTACAGGGCATTACTTTTCTTTAGTTAGGCAGCAAAGGATAGGTAGATGGCAAGGTGGAGCTGGGAGGTGAAATTTAAAGAGGACCTTCCCACCCCTACTCTGTCAATAATCAATAGGGGGGGGAAATAAACAATCACACCTCCTATAACCTTGTGAATTTTTCTTCATACTTCCCTTTTTTTTTTTGTCCTGTCTCTATGGGATATGGGTCCCCTTCCTGTGCTGCAATTTTAAAATGTTTGAGATACTGCACATATGTAAGATAAAGTACATGATGTCTTGCGCTTTATCTCATGCATGCACTGTACGATACTACAGGCATCTGTTGGAAAAAAAAAAAAAACTCTTGTGAGATCTTGGAATGATACTCTATTTTCAGCACTGGTTCTGGATTGAATGATGTCCTGCATTCCAGTGCCCATCCTTTTCTATATTGAATGATGCTTTGTGGTCCAGCGCTAGTTCTTTTCTAACCAATCCTCTTCTGGGATGAATGATGCTCTAAGTTGCAGCAACAGTTCTTTTCTAGATTGAATGATGCTCCATGGTTGTAAAATGTGCTCTGTTTGGGGTGTCTGGCTTCCAATAAAAGGACGACTAATTCTTAGACTAATGCCGGGTACACACGGTCGGAATTCTCTATAAAAGGGAAGTTTAATGCTTCCGAGCATGCGTCAAATTGTTTCCGAGCATGCGTCGGAATTTTGCGTGTCGGAATTGCATACATACGATCGGAAAATCCGATAGAAAGGTTTTCCGTCTGAAAAACTAAGAACAGGTTCTCAATCCAAAATCCGATGAAAAGCTCCCATCGGACTGTTTCCGTCTGAAATTCCGACCGCGTGTACGCGGCATAAGGGTTGGATTTACTTACAATAGGGATATCAATACGTCTCTTATTCGCACCTGTTATCGGTCTCTCTACACACAATACTAGATTAGTACATACAATCTGTGTTGCAATTCACTGGTTAATTGCATATCATTGGAAATCCCAATCAGTTCCTTTAGAACATTTAAAAACTAGAATTAACAACATCAACCTTATGGAAAAAATATTTCATACAATTCAGAACACCATCCATTTATATAATAAAAAATGGGATCCGTGGTATAAACATTCCATATCCTTTTTTAATCCATAACGTACACATAAAGTACCAGTCTATTCATAATAATGTACTATATACCATAATCAAAACGTTTGTACCATAACTAAGACTACTAACTCATTTGTATCTTACAATGTTACATATGTAAAACTTGTTATTACTGTCAATGTTTCGACATATTTTTGTACTCTTTTTGTACCACCTTTTGCACCTAATAAAATAGTTTGTAAACAAAAAAAAAAAAATAAGGAGAGGGAAAATGGGGTAAATGGGGAAGAAAGGGGTCTTACAGGTCTAACACTCACACACACACATTCTCTCCGAATCTCTCAGGCCAGGCCAGGGTCCTATTTATCCAGCTGGGGGGGGGGGGGGGGGGTTGGTCATCGGGGCCATTGAAGACAGTTCAACCAAAGGTCATAAAAAGTTTGTTCCTCTCCTAGGCTCAACTTCAGTTCCTTTGAGCAGATTATCAGACAGGATGTCCATCCAATTCATCACCCTTCCGGCACCATGCTGGCCAGGTGTGAGGGGACAGTTGGATATCCTCAGGAGTCCCACTGGTTAGATAATAATGAGCTTATGCCTTGTTCTAGCCATGTTTACTGCAGGTTGGCTGTAAACACTGTAATGTGCCTCACATCAAAGTCCCTTCAAAGCTTTGTTGTACAAGACATATTGTTTTCATGTCCCATTTGCATTAATACCAATTTTTCCAGTATTACAATGGTCCAGTGCCAAGTCCTCTTCCAGGTTGAATTATACTCTGTGTTCCAGCACCAGTTATCTTCTGTATTGAATGATATTCTATGTTCCAGCAATGGTCCTCTGCTGGGTCAAATGTTGCTCTATGCTGTGTTCCAAAACCAATTCTCTTAAAGTATTTTTTTTTTTTTTACCACAGCATTTCAAATTCCTGATAACTGCCTGCTGTACCATTTGTACCATATACTTACCATATACTGTACCTAGCTGTGCTGGGAACTCAGGCTGCTCTCCTTCATTGATCAAACATGTCCTGACACACCTCCCCTGCACAGCCATTCACTGGGGAGATCAGTGATCTTTTGCTTCTTCTCCCCCCAGCTCTTATACAGTTGAGAAAAGAGGGAACAGAGGGAATGTGATTACTTATAAAAAAAGAAAAAAAAGGTATTTATAATGTTTTTTTTTTTATATCTATATACAAATGTTTGCCTTTCATTTAAATTTGAAACTGAATAGGTTGTTTTACAAGGTGGTCGTTTACAATCCCTTTAGGGTTTGAATAATTTTCTATTTTACAAGACCTGTTCTGAAATGAATGAGGTGCCACAACAAAGGATAGTTCCTCTTTTGGATTGAAAAATGCTCTGTGGTCCAGCACTGGTCCTCTTACAAGTTAGATAATCTTTAGTCCAGTGCCGGTCCTCTTCTGGGTTGAAATAATGCTCTATGTTCCAGTAACAGTTCACTTCTAAACTGTTTAATGCCCTGTGGTCCAGTGTCAGTCCTCTTCTGGATTGGAGGATGCTGTGTGGTCCAGCATCAGTATTCTTCTGGGTAGAATGATGTACTGTTATCCAGTGCTGGTCCTCTTGTGGGTTAAAACATGCTTTGTGGTCCAGTGTCAGTCCTCTTCCAGGTTGAATGATGCTCTGTTTCAGTACCAGTCCTCTACTCGATTGAATGATGCTCTATGTTCCATCAACTGTTCTCTTTCAGGTTGAATGATGCTTTTTGTTACAGCACTGGTCCTCTTTCAGGTTAAATGATGCTCCATGTTCCAGCACTGATTCCCTTTTTGGTTAAATGGTATTCTTTGATCCAGAGCCATTTCTCATGAGGGTTGAATGAGGTTCTATTTCTCAGGACCTATTCTGGATTAAATCCACAACCCAGGGCAGTTACTCTTTTGGATTTAATGATGCGCTGTGGTCCAGCGCTGGTCCTCCTTTGAGTTAAATGATGCTCTTTGGTACAGTGCTGGTCCTCTTCTGGAATGAATGATGCTCTATATTCCAGCAACAGTTCACTTCTAAACTGATTACTGCCCGATGGTCCTGTACCAGTTCATTTCTGGATTGAATTATTATGTGTTGTCCATCACTAGTAATATTCTGAGTTGAATGATGCACTGTGATCCAGTGCCAGTCCTCTTCCAGGTTGAATGATGCTTTATGCTCCAGCAACTCTTCTCTTTCAGGTTGAATGATGGTTTTTGTTGCAGCTCTGGTCCTCTTTCAGGTTGAATGATCTTCTATGTTCCAGCACTGATCCTCTCCTGGATTAAATTATACTCTGTGGTTCAGTGCTGTTCTTTATGCAGGTTGCATGACAGGATTAGGGGACTGAAACTGGGATTTAAACTGGCCACACATTTTACTGATTGTTCAATCTTTTATATACAGTTGTGCTCATACGTTTACATACCCTGGCAGCATTTATGATTTCTTGGCCATTTTTCAGAGAATATGAATGATAACACAAAAAAACGTTTCTTTCATTCATGGTTAGTGTTTGGCTGAAGCCAATTATTATCAATCAACTGTGTTTACTCTATTTAAATCATAATGGCAGCAGAAACTATCCAAATGATACTGATCAAAAGTGTACATACCCTGGTGATTTTGGCCTGATAACATGCACACAAGTTGACACAAAGGAGTTTAAATGGCTATTAAAGGTAACCATCCTCACCTGTGATCTGTTTGCTGGTAATTAGTGTGTGTGTGTATAAAAGGTCAATGAGTTTCTGGACTCCTGACAGACCCTTACATCTTTCATCCAGTACTGCACTGACAATTCTGGATTCTAAATGAATGGGGAAAGCAAAAGAATTGTCAAAGGATCTGCTGAAAAAGGTAGTTGAACTGTATAAAACAGGAAATGGATATAAAAAAGATATCCAAGGAATTGAGATAGCCAATCAGCAGTGTTCAAACTCTAATCAAGAAGTGGAAAATGAGGGGTTCTGTTGAAACCAAACTACGGTCAGGTAGACCAACTAAAATTTCAGCCACCACTGCCAGGAAAATTGTTCGGGATGCATAGAAAATCCCACAAATAACTTCAGGTGAAATACAGGACTCTCTGAAAACATGTGGTGTGGCTGTTTCAAGATGCACAATAAGGAGGCACTTGAAGAAAGATGGGCTGCATTGTCGAGTCGCCAGAAGAAAGCCATTACTACGCAAATGCCACAAAGTATCCTGCTTACAATACACCAAACAGCACAGAGACAACCCTCAAACCTTCTGGCAGCAAGTCATTTGGAGTGATGAGACCAAAATTTTGCTTTTTGGCCACAAACATAAACACAACATTTGGAGAGGAGTCAACAAGGCCTATTATGAAAGGTACACCATTCCTACAGTGAAACACAGAGGTGGATCATTGATGTTTTGGGGATGTGTGAGCTACAAAGGCACAGAAAATTTGGTCAAAATTGATGAACAAGATGAATCCAGTATGTTATCAAAAAATACTGGAGGAACATTTGCATTCATCAGCCAGGAAGCTGCGCATGGGACGTACTTGGACATTCCAACATGACAATGATCCAAAACACAAGACCAAGTGGACCTGTCATTGGCTACAGCAGAATAAAGTGGAGGTTCTGGAGTGGCCATCTCAGTCTTCTGACCTTAATATCATTGATCTACTCTGGGGAGATCTCAAACGTGCAGTTCATGCAAGACATCCCAAGAATTTTGCCTCTTTTTGCCAAGAGGACTGGGCAGCTTTACCATCTGAGAAGATAAAGAGCCTCATTCACAAATACCACAAAAGACTTCAAGCTGTCATTGATGTTAAAGGGGGCAATACACGGTATTAAGAACTGGGGTATGTAAACTTTTGATCAGGGTCATTTGGGTAGTTTCTGTTGTGATTATGATTTAAAAAGAGTAAACCCAGTTGATTGATAATACATGGCTTCAGCCAAACACTAATCATGAGTGAAAGAAAAGTTTTTGTGTTATCATTTATATTCTCTGGAAAATGGCCAAGAAATCATAAATTCGGCCATGGTATGTAAACATATGAGCACAACTGTATTTTCCACTAGATTTGCAAACAGTTATGTAATGAGAAGGCCTACCTAAACAATTTATACAATTTATATCCAGTCAGGATGGCTGTTGGACAACAAAGTTGTTGGTAAATCTGAAAGAGAGTGTACAATCAAATTGTAATGTGTGTCGCCATCTTTAGGCTGACGTGTAAAGCAGGCACTGAAAAATGTCTGCACATATTGTCCCATAGGGAGCCCTAAAGCTCAGGAAACTCTTCAAGTACATTGCTTCTTAGACTAGCCTCCCAACAGGAAATCACAGCTTAAGCATTTTTTCATGTTATTCCTGTTTACACATTTTACTGGAAAGAAGAAAGCCTTTGAAATAGCCATTCATGCATTCTTGACAGGTGCTATCATGACACAATGCAGCAATGTAATTAAGAAGCCTCTCTATGGACATTATAGGTTTGTTTCTTATCTCCATCTCAAACAACATTCTTTGCCTGAAGACCAAATAGATTGGGTGTGCTTATGTGCTTGACTGTCCCCTGAGTGATATGTTCTAAAACTTTAACATTGGTAAACATCTGTGCAGAGATTCTGAATGAGGTTGACAGAAATCCATGAGTGCTTGTTCTTTTCTTAAAACAGAAGTTATTTGGCTCCTATAACCATCAGCATTAGATGATTGCCACCTGATCCTGACAGTTTCCTGAGTGTTTGTTGAGTATACAGACATATAGCCTCTTACAGTGTACATACTTCACCTTCAGTAAATAGAGCAATAAATAAAGACTTCACTGCCTATGGAGTGCTACTGTCTCCTGTTTGTGCTGTAGTGATTTAAGAGTCAGTACAAGTACCAAGTTCTGTATAATTTATTGCATCGGTGTGTAGACAATCTTAAAATACAAGGACCCTTCTGTGCTTCTGACATGCATTACCACTTGAATTTGAATTATGTACATTGTAGACATGTGTTTATAATTTTACATAGTTAGTCCGGTTGAAAAAAGACACAAGTCCATCTAGATCACATGTGTCAAACACAAGGTCTGCGAGGACCATTTCATGTGGCCCTAGCACCCAGGCTTTTTTTTCAGCTGAAACGTGGTGGAAACTCACAGATCCCTGCCTGCCCTGCACTCATGGGACAAGGAAGATTCAGATGGCAGGTGAAGTGTGGGATAGGATATCACGTAGTAAGCTGCACCGTGAGCCCCATCTGTGCCTGGTTGCACAGATTGCAACCAATGATCTTCCTACAAGTGAGAGAGGGTGCAGAGCCGCCTACACTGCCAGGATGTACTAGAACCATGCTGGGTAGGTAAGATGCGAGGAAACTTTTTTTTTTTTTGGGGGGGGGGGGATTCGAAGGTGGGGGATGGGGGAGAATGGTACCGAGGTCAGAGGCGAGGAGGGGTGGAAGTTAGATGTGGCCAGCCAAGAGAGCTGAACCCTTCACATTGTGCATAGCCCACCCCTAAACCCTGCACTCTATATGTAGTGCACTCCTCAACCCTGCACTCTGTACACAGCACTTCCTTGAACTCTGCACTCTGTACATAGGCACCCCTGAACTCCGCACATAATGCACTGTATTTATTGCCCCTTTAAGGTCCTCCCACTGTTAGTGCAATTTGGCCACACCCACCGCTTGATGCGGTTCATCGGGGGAGGACGTGGTTGAGGTCCTGCACCTATTCTCTCAGACAAAAAGCCCTGGGTAAATTTATATAGTCTTGCAGCTACAACCAGCCCTTTTGAGTGCAAACATAATGCTGATCCAGCCCTCAATGAAATTAAGTTTGACACCCCTGAACCCCTGCATTTATAAAAATAAATAAATCATACAATCCCATATACACAATCCTATCCCACAGTTGATCCAGAGGAAGGTGAAAAACCTCAGCAAAGCATGATCCAATTTGCTACAGCAGGGGAAAAAAATCCTTCCTGATCCCTGAGAGCCAATTGGATATTTCCTGGATCAACTCTACCTATAAGGCTGCTTTCACACTGGGGCGTTGGGGGCGTCAGCAGTAAAGCGCCGCTAATTTTAAAGGCGCTTTACCGTCGTTTTTGCAGAGGTTTTCGGCCAATAGCGGGGCGCTTTTAACCCCCGCTAGCGGCCGAAAAAGGGTTAAAACTGCCCGCAAGGCACTGCTGCATTTGCGCTATGCCGGCGGTTCGGTGGCGCTGCCCATTGATTTTAATGGGCAGGGGCGCTTTAGGATCGGTGTATACACCGATCCTACAGTGCTGCAAAGATGCTGCATGCAGGACTTTTTTTGGCATTGCCCCCTCCCATTGGGCAGCCTCCGTATGCCGAACTTGGCCATTTTGGCAGGATGGAAACTCCTGAAATCCTGAATAAGCCCTTTGGCATGAATATTGCCTTCTGGTTCCCATGAGTTTTCCTCTGGCCCATAACCTTTCCATTGTATCAGATACTGGATTTGGTTACATCTTTTCCTGCAATCCAGAATTTTCTTCAAATTCCTCTTCCCCGTTGATAACTACTGGTTCAGGCGGACCCACATTTCGTCCTGGAAAGGAATCAGGGATAGCAGACTTCAGTAAAGTTACATGAAAAATGGGATGAATCCTGAAAGAGTCTGGTAGTTCCAGTTCATAGGCTACATCTTTGATCCGTTTGTGGGGCCGCAAATGACCCCACAAACTTAGAACACAAATTCTTTGACGGCAAGCTAATTTCAGATTTGTTGTAAACAACCATACTTGTTAGCCAGGATTCTGGATCAATTCTCCTCTTCTCCTTTTATCAAAGAACTCTTTGTTGTATGCCTGTGTCTTGGCCATTGTATCCTGCAACAGTTTGTTGTTAATGCTGAAGAAATTCATCGTCTCAAGGACAGCTAGTACAGAGCACTCTGATATTGCATTAGATAGAAAAGCAGGGTGAAATCCGTAATTGGCAAAGAACGGTGACTGTGACGTGGCAAAGTGGACAGAGTTATTGTAAGCGAACTCGGCTAATGGAAGTAGTGAAACCTAGTCATCTTGGGAAAACGAGGAGAAACAGCGCAGATGTTGTTCAAGAATCTGGTTGGTTCTTTCTGTCTGCCCGTTTGTTTGTGGGTGATAAGCTGATGAGAATGACAGTTCAATCCCAAGGACCTCACATAAGGTTTTCCAGAATCTGGAGGTGAACTGCACCCCTCTATCTGACACGATATTTGCTGGAACCCCATGAAGCCTTATAACCTCTATGACAAAAATTTGTGCAGTCAATTATGCTGATGGAGTACCTTTTCATCGGTTACAAATGTGCCATCTTAGACAACCGAACCACCACTACAAAGATGGTACTGTAGCCCTCTGATGGGGGAAGCTCTACAATAAAGTATATTGAAATCCTTTTCCAGGATCTATGTGGGACAGTTAGTGGTTTCAACAGACCTCAAGCCTTAGACTTGCTGTTCTTGTTCCGGATGCAAGTGGTACAGGATTCGACATACCTCTTGCAATCTTTCTCCACCTGAGGCCACCAGAATGTACGTGGCACCAGTTCAGAGGTTTTGCTAATGCCAAAATGCCCGGCTAGCATATGATCATGACACAGCCCCAAGGTGGACATTCGGACGCCTTCTGGTACAAAGATCTTGTTCTTGTACCAAAGCAGACCTTCCTTTGCCTGTAAGGTAGGTCCTGAAGGTGGGGGAATCCCCACTGAAGCTTGCTTGATTTGGGACAACAAGTCTCCTTGTAGTAAGAGAAAATTCCCTCATGACAGAATAGTATCTGGAGGTGAAGATTCTTCAGACTCACTAAACATGCGGGACAATGCATTGGGTTTTGTGTTCTTCGACACAGGCCTGTACATTGTATGAAAGGAGAATCTGGAAAAAAATAGCGTCCACCTGGCTTGTCAGGGTTTCAACCTGTTTGCCTCCCTTAGATATTCCAAATTCTTATGATCTGTATAGATCAAGATTGGGTGTGCTGTTGCTTCCAGCAGATACCTCCATTCTTCCAGTGCAGCTTTGATCGCTAGGAGTTTGCGGTCCCGTAAATCGTAGTTCCTTTCTGCTGTTGATAGCTTATGGGAAAAAAAAGCAACTGGATATAAAAGAGCCTTGGACCCTTGTCTTTGGGAAAGTATTGCCCCAACCGCTGTTTCTGATGCATCTACTTCCAAGACGTATGGCAGGGATACATTTCCAGGAGAAACTAGCGAATCCCACAAAACGAATACCTTTCTTATCTACAGGAGCTGGCCAGTCCAGAAGGACAGTGACCTTATGGGGATCCATCTTAACACCTTCAGTAGATATGATCAGTCCCAGGAATTGAATGCTTTGGCATTCAAACTTGCATTTCTCGGGTTTGGCGTAAAGGCCATGCTGCCGAAGTCGGCCCAATGCACTCTTAACATGTCTGCGGTGGTTGTCCAGGGAAGGAGAAAAGATTAATATATCATCCAGGTACACTGTGACAAACAGATCCAGGAAATCCCGGAAGACATTGTTAACCACTTCAGCCCCGGAAGATTTTTTTATTTTTTATTTTTTGCACTATAAACAAAAAAAGAGCGACAATTTTGAAAAAAACACAGTATCTTTTACTTTTTGCAATAAAAAATATCCCACTTTTTTTTTTCAAAAAAACAAATTTTTCCTCAGTTTAGCAGCGTATATTGATTAGTTTGCGCAAAAGTTATAGTGTCTACAAAATAGGGGATAGATTTATGGCATTTTTATTATTATTTTTTTTTTTTACTAGTAATGGCAGCGATCTGCGATTTTTATCAGGACTGTGATATTTAGGCGGACAAATTGAACACTTTTGACACATTTTTGGGACCATTGACAATTATACAGCGATCAGTGCTATAAAAAAATGCACTGATTACTGTATAAATGTCACTGGCAGGGAAGGGGTTAACACTAGGGGGCGACCAAGGGGTTAACTGTGTTCTAACTGTGGGGGGATGGGACTGTCTAGGAGGAGAGAGAGATCAGTGTTCATACTTAGTATGAACACACAATCTTTCTCTACTCCCCTGAAACAACCGGGATTTATGTGTTTCACGGGTATCAGGTACAGCGATCATGGGTGCCTGGCGGTCGTTGGTGGTAGAGCCTAATATGCAGAGGACGGCCTCTCTTACACCTCTGACTCGAGGCCCCTTATAAAGCAGACAGGAGGTGCAGGAGTAAGGAGTCGCACAAGTGCCTGGTAGGGTTGCTAGCAGCAGTGCTGGACCGGGATATCTGGCGGAGTAGTGTGGGAACACAGACACCGCAATAAGACCAGGAACAGCAGGCTGGAGGCTGGAACAGGCTGGTACTTGGATGCCATGGACCAAGAAGCAGGTATAGCAGCTGGAGGAATAGATTCTCCATGAGGACTGGAACACAGACAGGTACAGGCAGGGTAATACACTGGCAAGCAGATCATGAACTGATGTGGAGGCTAGAGCAGAGTCCAGGAGCAAGCTGAGTCAGTAGTGGGCTGGCAGCAAGGTAGTAGAAGAAGGAGCAGGCAGGTGCAAAATCAGAGTCAAGCCGGGGTCGGGTGCAAGCAGGTAGCAGGAGTAATCGGGAACAAGCCGGATCAATCAACAGGAACAGGCATATAGCAAAGGCTGAATATTGGCCGCTATCTGCCCATGTGTACGGCAGCCTGTCCGACAGAAGCCAAACAATTGCTGCGAGTGCTGACTGGTGTTTTCTGTGTGTGTACAATACATTCCTAGGGAAAATGTATTTGTATTTCTGCTCATAGGTGCATATTTGCATGTACTGATGCAAAATACTGACCGGGAACGCAGATTTTTCTATTTTTTTTTTTTTTTTTTACTTAAGAATACGCAACACTAGTTTACATACCTGCGTGCACAGTCACATAGTAAACAATGGACTGCATTGTAGATCAGTAAGAAAAAAATAAAAATGCTGTACTGAGCTTTTTCAAGCTGCAGTGTGCAAGAATCAACAGGCTCCCTTTAGTAATATTCCTGTTGTCACAAAGACAGGAAGAAAGGTGAAATCTCCCCAATGGGATCACAGACAGCAATCGAAACTTCACAGAAGTATTTTTTTTTTTCTAACTTTATCCAAAATTATTTAAAGTTTTGGCTTGAGTTGAGTTGTAAGTAGGAAGTTGTGGCTTTTGTGATGGCTTCCTGTTTCTGCGTGAGCAGTAGTACTGTACTATACTCTGCTGGGATTATATAAGTGCCAAGACAGGGAAAGCATTTCCAGCTTCATAAACTCACCATGCAGTCTGTATCTAGGGATTAGCTGTGAATCTAGAAGCTGGGTCCTTACCAGAAATAACAAGGAAAAGATTGTGGTAAGAATTCCCACTGCTTCCTGAGGCCAGGATAACTAAAGATCTCACAGTGAGAGATTCAAATGAAGTCTACAATCACTGTCATTTTTTTTATAGAAGTGTAAACCTGACCATCTTAGTGTGCAAAATCTCATCAACAAGTGAGTACCGTATATACTCGAGTATAAGCTGAGTTTTTCAGCACATGGTGCTGAAAGTGCCCCCCTCGGCTTATACTCGAATCAAGCACTTTTCTGCAGCAAAAAAATGACATTTTCCGACCCGACTTTGCGGCCCCATATCTCGGGGCCACTTGGTGCTAGGAACCCCAATTTGGATATATTGTAGTGTTGGTTCCACTGGGTTTGCACACAAAGTTTGGGGTTCCTAGCACCAAGTGGTCCGAGATACAGGGCCGAAAAGTCGGGTTGGAAAATGTAATTTTTTGTTGCAGAAAAGTGCTTGACATTTTCCAACCCGGCTTTGGGGCCTCGTATAGTGCTAGGAACCCCAAATTTGGTGTGCAAACCCAGTGGAACCAACATTACATATCCAAATTTGGGGTTCCTAGCACCAAGTGGCCCCGAGATACAGGGCCCCAAAGTCGGTCAACTGTGTCCATCTGCAGCAATGTCATTTCGGGACCCTTTGGGTCCAGAGACCCCAAATTTTGGCTGCAGCTAGGGGGCATCTAGGAACCCTTAACTACCAAGTTCAGGGGACCAATGGCGGCAAATGGGCACAGTGAGGCTGCAAATGGGCATTGTTGACCCTCTTTTCCACTTACAGTAGCTGCGCATTTCTCACCCTAGGCTTATACTCGAGTCAATACGTTTTCCCAGTTTTTTGTGGTAAAATGAGGTGCCTCGGCTTATATTGGGGTCGGCTTATACACGAGTATATACGGTATATGTGCATCCAAACACTAAAATCTCATATAAGCTATAACACTTTACAGTCACCTCTAGTAGTAGTCTTTTTCAATATTTTTAAAGCTGCAATAAACACATTTATTTACTAACCACTTAAACTGTACACCTGTATACCCCTTATGGACCCTTTTTTTTCATTCCAAAATGGGCCTGTTTATTCAGTGATAAGTTTGTCATTGCATAAGATAACAAAGTAATACATTGTTTTAGTTTGGGAGCAAACTGGGCTTTCTTTTGGTAATACTGTCTTGCAATTTCTTTTTATTTTCCATGTAATTTACAAACAAAAAATGTAAAAAAATATATTTTTCCTATTGACCAGTTATTAAAACAGTTTTTACTGTAAGTAAAATGTAAATTTCGTTTTAAGTTTTGTTCTGTTTAAAATGACACTAAAGTGATGCCTTGGTACTAAGTATGGCAAAGTTGTTTGCAAATGAAAAAAAAAGTAACTTTTTATTAAATGTTGTGCATTATTTTTTATTGACACTGAAAACAAAAACAAAAGAATGAAAAATAAAGACAAAAAACATCATTGATAAAAAAATATATCAGTAGATAAAAAATAGCCAAGAGGAGAAGGGGAGTATGGGCTACTTAGGCTGGGTTCACACTGCCGCACGGTGCGGCTCACAGCAGGGGACCGGGGTGTCCCTGTTCACCGTTGCAGGTCCATTTTCAGTCCGAATTTTTGAATGAATTCGGACCAGAAACAGAACAGGAGACGCACAGGACTCCTGTGCAATTCAGTCCGGTGCCGCTCCAGAGATGTGTGAACCAGCTCCATAGAGAGCCGGTGTTCTGCCGAGAAAGGTTCCCCCTCGGATAGTGTCCGCCCTGTACTGTGCAAGCGCAGCGCTTGCGCAGTACGGAGGACAAAGGAGACTCTAAAAGTCTCCAAACATGAACAGCTGTTCATCAGCTGTACACGGCGCCTGGGCAATTAAGACTACATTGTGCCACACGCTCACGATGTTCGTGCAACTCTGCAAGGGGCGGGTGTAGGGGCGGATGCATACAGAAGAGGCCGCATGATGGGCAGAGCTCATACAATGTGGGTGGATTTCTCTAAGGGGCGGATCTTCGCAGGCGTGTTTACAAAACTGAAGGGTGGGTTTTGACAGGATACCGGTCACAATCTCCTGATATGCGAATTGGATGAGGGGAAATCCGCATCCAATTCACAATGGTGTGAACCCAGCCTCAGGGTTAATTTGGGATTAAGGTGATACTAAAGCGAAAAACGTTTTTTATCTTAATGCATTCCTTGCATTAAAGCAGGGGTAGGCAACCTGGGGCCCTCCAGTTGTTGTGGAACTACATTTCCCATGAGGCATTGCAAGGCTGGCAGTTACAATTACTCTCAGAGACATGATGGGAATTGTAGTTCTGCAACAGCTGGAGAGCCCCAGGTTGCCTACCCCTGCATTAAAGGGTAACTCCACATTCGAGGAGGGAAGAAAAATAGCAAATAAATAAAAAAAATATTTAGTGTATGCAATTGCAACACAAGTAATTGCGGCTCTGTAATTTTCTGTAAAGTAGTGCAATGCAATATAGAGGTGTTCTGTACACAGAATGTGTACAGAACGCCCCCCAGAACATCATGTCCTGCTTGTGTGATTTGCTCACTGATTTTCCCAGAAGTCTGCACTAAGATACAAATCAGATTTCAGGCATTCCCTGCAACAAAAATTTCATTGATACTCTCAATAGCCCAAAAGGAAATCAGGATTAAGGCCTGATTCACACTTGTGCAGGTTGCAGTTTGCATATTGCATGTGCATTTTGTGTTTTTTCAATACACATCTTTAAACCATTGAAGTCTGAGGAACCAAAAACCAGAAAAAAAACCCTGGCCCTTTCCATAAAATGCACAGATGTGAACTACATCCATAGGAAACCATGTTAAATGGACTGTAGTGTGTTTCTGCATAACTGAAAACGCACAAAAAATGCATAGGTGTGAACCAGGCCCAAAGGGATGCAGGCCCAGCAGCGTTCCTCATTAGTACCCTGCAGCTGCTGCTTGATAGATAATTATGAAACCACTCCCATTAGACTCACTCAGAGGGGCACAGAGGAACAAACAGGGATTTCTTCAGAACAACAAAAGGTAGGAATCTGCAACAAAGTTTGTTATAATCCTTGCAATGTACATAAATCACCCAGAGGGAAATGCTTTTTTCTCAACAAAAGTGAAGTTACTCTGTAAGGTAAAAATGTTTTGTATTTATCTGCCCATCCAAGTAGTGCAGGAACCTTTTTAAAGTCGTTGCAACTTTAACACACATAGATTTGAACGGCTTCCCTTGAAATACATGGGCTGCGGCTTCTCATGTGAATGGGCGCATCGGCGCCGCCCCCTCTCTCCAGCCACCCCCCTATTTGACTAATTAATAGATTCATGCATAGCATGAATCTATCCATGGCTTCCGCTGCCACCCCCTATTCAGGCATCCGGCCCCTTTTCAGATGCGGGCACCTGAATTCCAGCAGCGGGTTGTTTTTTTGAAGCACCCAATTAGAGCCATAGGCTTTAATAGGCTTCAAAAAGGTGGACTTGGAGAGCAGAGCATTGCACTCGCAGTCCACCCAAGTGTGTTAAAAAAGCAAATTAATATTTGATTTTCCAACACTGAACCGCCTCCCTGCCAATCAGTAGCGCGGGTCTAATACCCGTCACCTGATTGGATGCCTAGCAGAACGAGAAGAGATGCATGAAGGACAGCATGGAGGACACAGGGTCGCTGCCGTCACCCGCTGCCTGACCCACCACTAAGATGGGGTAAGTGCCAGGCAGACTGCAGGCAGGGGTCACAGTGGCGGCATTTGATGGGCACAAGTGGCTGCATTTGATGGGGCACAATGGCTGCATATGATGGACACAAGTGGCTGCATATGATGGACACAAGTGGCGGCATTTGATGGGGCACAGTGGCTGCATTTGATGGGGCACAGTGGCTGCATTTGATGGGGCACAGTGGCTGCATTTGATGGGGCACAGTGGCTGCATTTGATGGGGCACAGTGGCATTTGATGGGGCACAGTGGCTGCATTTGATGGGGCACAGTGGCTGCATTTGATGGGGCACAGTGGCTGCATTGGATGGGCACAAGTGGCTGCATATGATGGGCGCAATGGCTGCATATGATGGCACAGTGGTTGCATTTGATGGGAACAATGGTTGCATTTGATGGGCACAGTGAGGGTGCAATTGATGTTTTTTTTTTTTTTTTTTTCCAGTATTTTTCAGTTTGTTTGCTCCCCCCCCAAAAAATGTTCAGCACCAGCTGCCACTGATGGAACATCAATGTTCTCCTGCCCTGTCACCCTGTGGGAACTATATTCTGCCATAATTTTTTAGATGGAAAAATGTATATATATATATATATATTACTTTGTAGCCTTTAAATTTGGCAAAAGCTTTCTGACATTTCAGCTGTATTTATTGTACACCTAATGCACCTAATAAGCCAATTCACAGCTATTAGGACCATTTCTTGGCTATCTCAAATTAGCATCCTAATTACAATTGACTGAGGAACTATCTTCATCCGTTTTTTCCACTTATTTAGTGCCTCTATAATATTTCTTATGAATGAGTCTTTTAACCTGACAAGGTCTTTTACCGTTTCCATGGACACAACACTGCCGAACTGCATGTTGTTTGTTGCACACAGTTGGGGGCCACATAAAAGAGCCGTGTTCCAAATACAAAGAACAAAGAGCAAGCATAAAAGTCAAATTAATTTATTAAACGTTGAAGGTAGGGATGCCCAGACCAATAAATCAATACAGTCTGAAGTGGAAAACTCTTCTGAGGAATAAACACTGAAATAAATATATGTATGAACAAAAGATAAAGTGCTTGGAAGTAGACAAGTATACATAAATGGAATAATGTGTTAGATAGATACACATATTTGACGAGTAGGGATGGCTTACATGATATTTTAGGGTTCCTTAAAGTGTATCCAAAGCCATACCTTTTTTTCCTCTACTTTGCATAGGGTTGTGAAGGGCTAGAGCATCTGTCTGGTTTTTGCTTCCATTTGTGTCCCCACTGGGGAGATTCGCCCAAATTATCCTGGTGACCCTAATCACCAGGGCACAAAGTGATGGGAAATCCAAAACTATTTTTATCAGAACAGAAACAGAGGAAAAATCTTTACACACAGACACTCATACCTCCCAACATTAAAAGCTGACAACGAAGGATAAAGAAGAGATGCAGCACGCCAAGTGGGTGTGGCCTAATTGCGCTGTCGATTAGGCGTGGCCTAATGGAACATAGTTAAATATAGCCTAAGCATACCCGCAGTGCACACTGCACACATGCATATGCTGCCCCCTTTGTACCCACAAAATACTCTACTGTACCAATGTAAGTGAGAATTCATAGACATTCATAAACCCAAAGGATCATCTTTGCAAAATAAAACAGAATATGAACAGAGCAGAGCCTCACCTGCCATGAACAAAAAAAAAATAATCGAGGGTCATAGTAAGGAGACCTGAGGTCACAAAGACCCCAAATGGGGGGTAAGTAGTCTAATGCGGCGTACACACGGTTGGAATTTCCGATGGAAACAGTCCGATGGGAGCTTTTCATCGGATTTTCTGACCGTGTGTATGCCCAACGGTCTTTTTCTGTCGGAATTTCCGACGGACTTTGAATTGAGAACCTGTTCTCAATTTTTCCGACGGAAAACCTTTCTATCGGATTTTCCGATCGTGTGTATGCAATTCCGACACGCACAATTCCGACGCATGCTCGGAAACAATTCGACGCATGCTCGGAAGCATTAAACTTCCCTTTTATAGTGCTGTCGAACGTGTTTTATGCCGCTGTGTTATTGACCGTCGGAATTTGGTGTGATCGTGTGTAGGCAACACAGCTTGAGCGGAATTCCGTCGGAAAAACCGTCAGAGTTTTTTCCCACGAGAATTCCGATCGTGTATACGTGGCATAAGTCCTACCCCACTACTGGTAAAAAATTTGGGGCTCCACAACCTATGGTTCCGGAGATACAGGGCTTCTTGTGCAGCCTGTCAGAAGCTACATACAGAGCAGATATACAAGCAGATATACAAGCATACATAGCTAAATACAAGCTGCTCAGTCTGTTTGCAGCAGACTGAGAGGATGAACTCACAGTGCCTCTCCTCACTTCTTGTCAGAAGCACTGAGCTCAGTGGACAGCTTGGAGTCTTGGACCAATGGTGAAGTATCATTAGCCCCAGCTGTCCAATAAAAATGCTGCAGTGAAGGCACGCCTCTTACTGCAGTGTCATAGAAGGGGCATGTGTCTAAAAGACAAAAGCTCCCTTCCAGCCCAGCCCTCTTAACTACAAGGCAAAAGCATGGGTTTATGGGTATAACATCCACAATCCCATGTTTCTCTCGCACAGTTAAGAGGGAGAATAAGAATCTGCTGCTGCTCTCTTCCAGCCCAGCCCTCTTAAAGAGAAGTATCCATTAGAATAAAAAAAATTTAAAGTCAGCAGCTACAAATACTGCAGCTGCTGACTTTTAATAATCGGACACTTAGGGTCCAGCGAAACGGGGGGGGTCGAAGCTCTGCACGTCCCCCGATCCGCTCGGCGGCGCTGGCATTGCAACAGTGGGCACCTGGCTGTGGTCGTGCAGTCATCTGGGACCTGTCACGTGTCCCAGATGACTGACAGGAGGGAGCCCTTCCTGCGCCGAGGAGAAGTGATGTCACTTAGCCCGGGCACTGAAGGAGGCAGACTACGAGGGACCCCCTAGCAACAGGCATTTAGTGGTGAGTTAAAAAAAATGTATTCCAAATGTTTGTTTTTTTTAATGATTTTTAATCCTTTTTTTTGGGGGGGACACACGACTTTAACTATAAGTATAAGATTTGCCCATAATCTGCTGCTGTTAAAAAGGTACTGTTATAATCAATCTAAACCATATATTATTATGCTATAAGATAATAATTTATTATTTATCTATTTACTGTGAAATTACTGGTTTGAAGTTATAACTTCAAACTTCAGTAATTTGTCCATTGAGCCACCTGCCTGAGTACAGTTTTTTAAAATTACGTAAATTACCTTAAAAACACGTCTACATGTAATAATCATAATTGTGCTAGAAAATTACTCAGAACCCGCAAACATTATATATATTGTTTTAGCAGACACTCTAGGGAATAAAATGGTGGTCGTTGCAACTTTTTATGTTACACAGTATTTGCGCAGCAATTTTTCAAACATGTTTTTATTTTTTTTGGAAAAAAACTGTTTCATGAATTAAAAAAAAAAAAAAACACTAAAGATAACCAGATTTTTTTGTATAATGTGAAAGATTATGTTAAGCTTTAAAATTGTGCACACTTGTGGAATGGCGCCAAACTTCAGTACTTAAAAATCTCCATAGGCGACGCTTTAATTTTTTTTTACAGATTACATGTTTAGAGTTACAGAGAAAGTCTAGTGCTAGAATTAGTGCTCTCGCTCTAACGATCGTGGAGTATGTAACCTGTGTGTATCTGGCTATAAAACTAGCCCGTGCCTCACCAGCCACTGACCTCACCGCACGTCTCTGACGGAAAAGAGCATAAAGAAAAAAACAAACAGTCACCACATCTAAGGACAATGCAGTCACCACATCTAAGGACTAGTAAACTGCAATATGTTAACATTTTTGTTTTTGGGTTTGGACACATGTCTAGCATGTACAGTACATAGCCACTAGAGGGCGCATCAACAAATATGTATTTGAAATCATCATCATATAAAAATGTAAAAAGGTTAATAATAAATGTTTATTCACATGAAATGAATGTAGTTTCCCTCTAACACATAATATACTGCATATATTTTTTCTTCTATAAAAATCTCCCTCTAAACCACAATACTGGGAGCCACAGTGAATGTCCGTCTTCTTGCCCTTTCCCCCTTTTGGATCACTGTCAAGGTCAACTTGACTAGTCAGCAGAAAGTATTTGGAGCTGAAGCTTAAATGCAGCTGTTACGGTCAAGAACCCTTCAAAATTCCAGCTATTATGAAATTATAATCCCATTCTACGCCAAAACACTTTAACATTTTCTCTCTCAATTAATTAAACTGCAGGCCTGATTTTTTTTAAATCCAATCTAAGACACAACATGTCAGTCTGATAGTCATGTACCAAGCACTGGATATCATCTGTAAAAATGCTGTCTTCATGGGAACACCTTTTATAAGAATTCTGCAAATGTCCATGTCGCAGTGCTAATAGATGTATATTGCACAATGATTACATACTGGGTCAACAGGGTTACATGACAGGAGAACATTGCAAATCTGCACAGTTTCCCACCATCCACTGGGAGCAACAAACCTCAAAACGGAGATTTCCAGGGATCATCAGTACATTGAGAAACATAGTGTCCTGTGGACATGGTCTAATAGTGTTCGAGTCGACTTATTACTTGAGGCGCAACATCTGCTAGAAAGAGATGGGTTGGGGACACTGTTTTTTTAATCGCCTGTGTTTTCACAATTTCAGTATGTGTGGTCCCCCATTTGTGTCGAGAAGTATTTTTTTTAGCCAACTCTTTCTTTAAAAAACATTCTTTTATTTTAAATTAAAATCTTTTTATAGTTAGGTTTATAATCTCATTACATTGAAGCTTTAAACTTCCTACTGCACCATTTTCAAGTAAAATGTGAATACAGGTACTCCTCACTTAACGACCAGGTTCCGCTACAACGACCAGGTCGTTAAACAAAATGGTTGTTAACCGCTTGCCGACCGCCGCATGTACATTTACGTCGACACAATGGCACGGACAGGCAAATGGGCGTACAGGTACGTTCCTTTAAATTTGCAATCGCGTGCGCGCCAGCTGTGAGCTCTGTGAGTGTAAATGCAGGTCCCACAGACTCGATGTCCGCGGGGATACCCGCGATCGTCTCACGGAGAAGAAGAACAGGGAAATGCTGATGTAAACAAGCATTTCCCCGTTCTGCCTAGTGACACTGATCACAGCTCCCTGTAATCGAAGCGGTGATCAGTGTCGTGTCACACATAGCCCCCCACAGTTAGAATCACTCCCTAGGACACACTTAACCCCTACAGCGCTACCTAGTGGTTAACCTCTTCACTGCCAGTCAAAAGTGTCCGATGTGTCCACCATAATGTCGCAGTCACGATAAGAAAAAAAAAAAATGCTGATCGCCGCCATTACTAGTAAAAAAAAAAAAAAAAAATAATAAAAATGCCATAAATCTATCCCCTATTTTGTAGACACTATAACTTTTGCGCAAACCAATCAATAAACGCTTATTGCGTTTTTTTTTGTTTTTTTTTACCAAAAATATGTATAAGAATACGTATCAGCCTAAACTGAGGAAAAACATTTTTTTAATATATATTTGGGGGATATTTATTATAGCAAAAAGTTAAAAATAATGTTTTTTTTTTTGCTAAATTGATGCTTTTCTTTTTTTTTGTTTATAGCGCAAAAAAATAAAACTGCAGAGGTGATCAAATACCACCAAAAGAAAGCTCTATTTGTGGGGAAAATAGAGCTATATACAGCTATATACAATGTAAAAAAAAAAAAAAAAAAAAACGCAAATCACGGCAAAATCACAGTAAAAACGGGGTACTTGCGCTTTTGATGCGGGTCCATTGAATTCTATTACATGCAAAACGCTGCATTTTGCAGGAAAAAAAAGTCCCAGACCCTTTCCAAAAATGCAGAGGCACAAAAATACATTGATGTGAACATGTTTCATGGGAACTCATGTTAAAAAATTTCCCTGCATTTCTGCAAGATGCTAAATGGATCAAAAAACGCATTAGTGTGAATCGAGCCGTACACACCTATCATAGTAAGATGCGTTATTGACAAGTTTTGCATGTTTTTTTTATGTATTTTGTGTCACATTAAATAATGCTTTCCAGATGCCTCCTTTGTGTTGAGTTTCTATTGTATGGATTCTTGTACTATTATCTCAGCTAGTAACGCTTTCTAATTGTATATAAAGCATGCTGTAAACATCATTGAAAGATTTGTGAGGTGATTGTGGTTTGTTTGCAGTGCATTTAGATTGATGATTAGATTTGGAGGGGTTTGGGAAACAGTAAAGCCAGTCAAATGCAAACTGTCAGATACATTTTGACAGAATGCAAAGCGGCACAAACTCGATCATGTAAACAAACACTGTCCGCTGCAATACACATAATTAACACAGATGGTTGACAGGCATTAATGAGGCTTCAAAAACGCAGATAAAATGTCTGTTTTTGATGCTAGTGTAAACTTAGTCATAATACATTTAGAAAGCATTACTAGCTGAGATGATATGACAAGAATCCATAAAATAAAAAAACAACACAGAAGAGGAGTCTGTAAAGCGTTATTTAGCGCAATGCAAACGCATCAAAAACAAACACAAAATGCATAAATAAAGCATTTTAACACAACAAGCACATTGATGGGTGTCTATGATATCTAAAATTTCAAAGTATATCTAAACGAGCTTAAAGTAAACAGCAATAAACAGCAAGAATGCTTGAAGGGGTTGTAAAGGCAGAAGGTTTTTATCCTAATGCATTCTTTGCATTAACCTTCTGTGTGTAGCAGCCCTCTCAGCCCCCCCCCCCCTAATAATTACCTGAGCCCCATCTCTGTCCAGCGATGTCCACGAGTGCCTCAGCCGCCTGGGACTCTCCCTCCTGATTGGCTGAGACACAGGAGTGGCGCCATTGGCTCCCGCTGCTGTCCAAGTCAGTCAGACAATCAGGAGAGAGAGGGGGCAGGGCCAAACCGTGGCTCCTTGTCTGAATGGACACAGGGAGCTGTGGCTCGGCTCGGGTGCCCCCATATCAAACTGCAAGTTTTACTATCCAAAGTTAAAACAACATGGGCATAAGATTTAATAGATGGAAAGATGAAAAAATTACTGAAGTTCCATTTTAAGGTGAAGTGCTACAATGTATTTGTAGAACAAACTGGATTAGTGTCCAAAATACCAGATTGGTAAAAACGTCCTGTCTGTGTCAGTTTGTAATCAGTGCTTGCAGATTACTGTTAAATTATGAGTATCCTGTAACCAGTGATGGCACTAACGCCGTTAAAGTAAACGGCGTTACTTTAGAGGGTAACGAGTAATCTAACTGATTACTCTTCCCCTCGCAGTAACGCCGTTCCCATTACTGGGGCGGCGTTACCGCAATTACCCGCCGCGATCGCGGAGCTGTTCGCGGCCTCGGCCTTAGGAAAGGCAGCGGCTTCGGCCTAGCTCCGGAGCGGCGACCATCTTGGTGCACCCGTCGGCCGTTTACAATGTGATTGCTCCGTCAAATGACGGAGCGATCACTTTGTAAACAAACCGGCGTCAAGATGACGCTGGTCTCCCCTCTGTGTACAGATCTGTACAGTGGAGGGGAGAGATCGGATGGCAGCAGCCATCCCTCCATACCCTGCCACTACTCTGCAACACCCTGCCAATACTGCGCAATACTCTGCAACACCCTGCCAATACTGCGCAATACTCTGCAACACCCTGCCAATACTGCGCAATACCCTGCCAATACTCTGCAACACCCCTGCCAATACTGCGCAATACTCTGCAACACTCTGCGCAATACTCTGCAACACCCTGCCAATACTGCGCAATACTCTGCAACACCCTGCCAATACTGCGCAATACTCTGCAACACCCTGCCAATACTGCGCAATACTCTGCAACACCCTGCCAATACTGCGCAATACTCTGCAACACCCTGCCAATACTGCGCAATACCCTGCCAATACTGCGCAATACTCTGCAACACCCTGCCAATACTGCGCAATACTCTGCAACACTCTGCCAATACTGCGCAATACTCTGCAACACCCTGCCAATACTGCGCAATACTCTGCAACACCCTGCCAATACTGCGCAATACTCTGCAACCCCCTTGCCAATACTGCGCAATACTCTGCAACACCCTGCCAATACTGCGCAATACTCTGCAACACCCTGCCAATACTGCGCAATACCCTGCCAATACTGCGCAATACTCTGCAACACCCTGCCAATACTGCGCAATACTCTGCAACACTCTGCCAATACTGCGCAATACTCTGCAACACCCTGCCAATACTGCGCAATACTCTGCAACACCCTGCCAATACTGCACGTTAAAGTAAACGGCGTTACTTTAGAGGGTAACGAGTAATCTAACTGATTACTCTTCCCCTCGCAGTAACGCCGTTCCCATTACTGGGGCGGCGTTACCGCAATTACCCGCCGCGATCGCGGAGCTGTTCGCGGCCTCGGCCTTAGGAAAGGCAGCGGCTTCGGCCTAGCTCCGGAGCGGCGACCATCTTGGTGCACCCGTCGGCCGTTTACAATGTGATTGCTCCGTCAAATGACGGAGCGATCACTTTGTAAACAAACCGGCGTCAAGATGACGCTGGTCTCCCCTCTGTGTACAGATCTGTACAGTGGAGGGGAGAGATCGGATGGCAGCAGCCATCCCTCCATACCCTGCCACTACTCTGCAACACCCTGCCAATACTGCGCAATACTCTGCAACACCCTGCCAATACTGCGCAATACTCTGCAACACCCTGCCAATACTGCGCAATACTCTGCAACACCCTGCCAATACTGCGCAATACCCTGCCAATACTCTGCAACACCCTGCCAATACTGCGCAATACTCTGCAACACTCTGCCAATACTGCGCAATACTCTGCAACACCCTGCCAATACTGCGCAATACTCTGCAACACCCTGCCAATACTGCGCAATACTCTGCAACACCCTGCCAATACTGCGCAATACTCTGCAACACCCTGCCAATACTGCGCAATACCCTGCCAATACTGCGCAATACTCTGCAACACCCTGCCAATACTCTGCAACACTCTGCCAATACTGCGCAATACTCTGCAACACCCTGCCAATACTGCGCAATACTCTGCAACACCCTGCCAATACTGCGCAATACTCTGCAACCCCCTTGCCAATACTGCGCAATACTCTGCAACACCCCTGCCAATACTGCGCAATACTCTGCAACACCCTGCCAATACTGCGCAATACCCTGCCAATACTCTGCAACACCCTGCCAATACTGCGCAATACTCTGCAACACTCTGCCAATACTGCGCAATACTCTGCAACACCCTGCCAATACTGCGCAATACTCTGCAACACCCTGCCAATACTGCGCAATACTCTGCAACACCCTGCCAATACTGCGCAATACTCTGCAACACCCTGCCAATACTGCGCAATACCCTGCCAATACTGCGCAATACTCTGCAACACCCTGCCAATACTGCGCAATACTCTGCAACACTCTGCCAATACTGCGCAATACTCTGCAACACCCTGCCAATACTGCGCAATACTCTGCAACACCCTGCCAATACTCTGCAACACCCTGCCAATACTGCGCAATACTCTGCAACACCCTGCCAATACTGCGCAATACTCTGTAACACCCTGCCAATACTGCGCAATACTCTGCAACACCCTGCCAATACTCTAAACACCCTGCCAATACTGCGCAATACTCTGCAACACCCTGCCAATACTGCGCAATACTCTGCAACACCCTGCCAATACTGCGCAATACTCTGCAACACCCTGCCAATACTGCGCAATACTCTGCAACACCCTGCCAATACTGCGCAATACCCTGCAACACCCCGCCATACCCTGCAACACCCCGCCACACCGGGCCATACCCCGCCACACCCTGCAATACGCGGTAATACCCAACCATGCTCGGCGATACCCAGCCATACTCGGCGATACCCAGCCGTACCCAGCTATACTCAGACAATATTACAGTTGGGGAGATGACACAGTGGGGGCTTTATGGTGGTGGAATTTTCAAAGGTTTTTGCAAATTCAATTATTATTTGCTGATCCGAAAAATGATCCGATCCGTGACTCTGCAACGATCCGATCCGTGAGTTTGGGGGGGACAGATGTACAGAGGGGGAACAGATATATGTGTGTGGGGGGGGACAGACGTGTAGTGGGGTACAGAGGGGGAACAGATATATGTGTGTGTGTGGGGGGGACAGATGTATAGTGGGGTACAGAGGGGGAAACAGATATATGTGTTGGGGGGGGAAATAGACGTGCAGGGGGGAACGCGCCCCTTGCTTACAGTAATACTAGACCCGCCCCTAAGAATATAAAAAAAAAAAAAATCAGTTACTTTGCTGAGTAACTAATTACTTTTCCAATGTAGTAACTGAGTTACTAACTCAATTACTTTTTTGGGAGAAGTAATTTGTAACGTAACTAATTACTTTTTTAAAGTAAGATGACCAACACTGCCTGTAACTCTGATGAGATCACAGACCAGGAAAACGTCACTACTTCACAGGCTCATTAAAAATCTTTATTGGACATTTACTAAAGGCTGTGCAGTGGTGTATTTAGATGTGCTGCCCTAGGCCTGACTAAACTCGTGCACCCCCTAATTTAAATATGACCCACCCCTTCCCACTTTTTACGGTCAAGGCCACAACCCCTTTTAATAACCACACCGACATTTTCCAGTGGGGATACTTGTTCTGAGGGGGGGGGGGGGGCAGTGGAGTCCCTTAATTTGCAGGGATTTCCTCTCACTTCCTGTTTGGCTATGGAGCAGGAAAAGAAGGGAAATCTCTGCAATGGGACAGGGGTGACAAAAATAAACTTACAGGGGCTATAACACTCCCTTACTCTATCCAAAATAAAAATAAAAAGTGTTACCTATAGTTATACTTTAAAGTCGATGTAAAGTCACTCTCATCCTTTCTAAACTACTGCCATAGTGGTTATCTATAAGGATATGTACATGCCTCCTGCATGTATGTTTACCTGTCAAATGTCTCCCCTCTGTCTTTTATGA
Source organism: Lithobates sylvaticus (assembly GCA_028564925.1). Taxonomy (NCBI): domain Eukaryota; kingdom Metazoa; phylum Chordata; class Amphibia; order Anura; family Ranidae; genus Lithobates; species Lithobates sylvaticus. The sequence goes on along the minus strand of CM053029.1, from coordinate 185,423,014 downwards.
GACCAGAAAAACTGCAGATTCTGTGGGTGGGTCTGTTGTCCGGAGCTCTGTGGGTGGAGACGTGATGTCAGTAGACTCCCCGCCCACCTCTACACTCCCCTTGTCAACATACATTTTCTCCTGTGTATTTCTTACACTGAACTTCTGCTATGATCACTAACCATTCAAAACCCAGAAAAGTCACCACATGACTTCAGCATGTCCAATCATGCTGAGGTGTGGCACAGCCAATCCTGGGAGAGCTGGAGAAGAAAGGAAGAGGGGATCTGAAGTACACAGAATGCCTCTCTCAGACTCGTACATGAGATATGTAAATCACCTGTCACTCACAGCAAGGGGGAAGAACTGACTACTATTTCTCTATGTGTCAGTTTTTATCTCACTGAAAAAAGTGGATTGCTCAGAGCTGGATTAACTCTTTGTGACAAGACTGTGCACAGATGACATGAAATCCTATACTGTACAAGGTGCAAGCCTTAATTAAAACAAAAAATTGGATTTACATCCACTTCTGCTACATTTATGGAGAGGACTAAGGCCGCAAACACACGAGCGGACTTCTCGTCGCACTGAACTCCGAAGGACTTTTCCGCTGAAACGGACTTGCCTACACATGATCACACCAAAATCCGATCGTTTAGAACGCGCTGACATATGACGGGACTAAATTTGTGTGAACACCATTAAAGTCTATGGGACTCGAACGTGAAAAATCAAAAGTGCTAATTTTAAAGGCTAATTAGCAAGTTATTGTCATAAAAAGTGTTTGGGGACCCGGGTCCTGCCCCAGGGGACATGTATCAATTCAAAAAAGTTTTAAAAACTGACATTATTTCGGGAGCAGTGATTTTAATAACACTTAAAGTGAAACAATAAAAGTGTAATATTCCTTTAAATATTGTGCCTGGGGGGTGACTATAGTATTCCTGTAAAGTGGTGCATTTCCCCCGTGTTTAGAACAGTCCCTGCACAAAATGACATTTCTAAAGGAATAAAAGTCATTTAAAACTACTTGCGGCTGTAATGTAATGTTGCCCCCCCCCCCCCCCCAGCCCATTACCAGGCCCTTTGTGTCTGGTATGGATATTAAGGTAAACCCTGCATCCAAATAAAAAAAAAGGCGTGGGCATCCAGGCCCTATATACTCTGAACAGCAGCAGTATACAGGCAGTCCCCGGGTTACAAACAACATAGGGATTGTAGGTTTGTTCTTAAGTTGAATCTATTTGTAATTTGGAACAGGTACATTTTGTAAGTGTAGCTCCAGCCAAAATAAATATTTTTAAGCTTTTTGGATAACATAGGGAAGGGTTATCATCACCCATGTAACATTTGTTTTGCTGTCTGTGCCCCTGTTCAGAAGATTTCACCTCACTTTCTGTCCCAATGACAATTGGATTTAGAAAATTTTGGGTTGGTGATAAAGCATCAGCGAAGACACCTTTTTCCTATATTAACTCTTACAGGAGAGAACAACACTGTAAAGCCTCCCAGATACTTTTGTTGAGCGCAGGAAAAAGTTCACAAAAAAATATACTAAAAACAGCGCTCAATAGGAACAGAAATTGATAAGCTGATAATGATGATGTAAATAAAAATTTATTTAATTGGGTGCACAAAGGATTAAGATTCACAACAGTCAGATGAAAAGATTCAATCAAGACAAAGCACCACCAGAAAAGTAGTAGCACTAGCAACTGCACTAGGGGTGCACGTTACTGTGTACACCAACAGAAGTGTAATAACAACTATGGGTGTACTATATTGTGTACACCACCAGAAAAGTAGTAGCAAATGCACTAGGGGTGAACGGCATTGTGTATACCACCAGAAGTCTAATAGCATCTATGGGTGCACTGTATGTATTGTGTACTGTGTACACCACCAGAAAAGTAGTAGCAACTGCAATAGGGGTGCACGGTACTGTGTACAGTGCACCAATAGAAGTGTAATAACAACTATGGGTGTACTGTATTGTGTACACCACCAGAAAAGTAGTAGCAACTGCACTATGGGTGCACAGTACTGTGTACACCGCCTGAAGTATATTAGAAAAAGTATACCAGGGACGGCCTGCAGTCAGATATAGCTAAACTGGATACAGTTATATATATATATATATATATACACACACACACAAGACTATCTGTATATATTGTGACGATTCGGGGTGATTAGATTCAAGTGGTGCATGCGATTTTTCAGAAACGTGCCACTCCAGACTTGTGTTTTAGGGCATGGCAGCCCACTTTTATTTAAAGGAAACGAAAAAAAGTTCAAATCAACAGAAATATTCCCTCGCAGGGGGTTCCACCATCACTGCATAACCAAACGATAGCCTCCTGGCTTACTCATTGTCAGCTTCGTGCTGCTTTAGTCGCAGGCTACACCTGCCTGCTTCAGACTGCCACCTCCAGTCTTAGGCTCCTGTCTCTATCTCCTGGAACTCTCCCAACCTCCTGGCCAGACTTCCTGTCTGCTGGGCGGAGCCGTCTCCAGGTCTGAGCACTGACTGCATTTCCTGGGATGTTTATGAACCCAGCCCACAGGTGTGCAATTAGCATCCCTGCCAATCGCAGATCGCCGCCGTTACTAATAAAAAAAAATTAATAATAAAAATGCCATAAAACTATCCCCTATTTTGTAGACGCTATAATTTTTGGGCAACCCAATCAATATACGCTTATTGTGATTTTTTACCAAAAATATGTAGAAGAATACATATCGGCCTAAACTGAGGAAAAAAAAAAAATGTTTTATATATTTTTGGGGGAATATCTATTATAGCAAAAAGTAAACAATATTGCGTTTTTTTGAAAATTGTCGCTCTTTTTTTGTTTATAGCGCAAAAAATAAAAACCGCAGAGATCAAATACCACCAAAACAAAGCTCTATTTGTGGGGAAAAAAGGACGTCAATTTTGTTTTGGTGCAACGTCGCACGACCGCGCAATTGTCAGTTAAAGCGACGCAGTGCCGAATTGCAAAAAGTGCTCTGGTCAGGAAGGAGGTAAAATCTTCCGGGGCTGAAGCGGTTAAACACCCCATGGGGGTGAAAACTCTTGAAGTGTAATAATTGATTACGATCAGTATTTTTTTTATAAACATTTATTTTCAGTAATGTGTGCAAAAATGAGATCTCCCTATTACTGTATAAGACATTACATTTCAGACCTGGGACTAAATTATTGATATACTGATCAAACAATAAAAAGGATTCCAATGTCGCCATCCCACACCACCAAAATATCATCTATAAATCTGAGCCACCCCATACAGTGCTCAGTAAACATGTTATTATAAATAAATGAGGTCTCAATCATATTCATAAATATATTTGCGTATGGTATTAAATAGAGGTTTTTAACTTTGATATTGGTGAAATCCTCACTGTTAGAAAGTTCCTCCAGTTGTTTCTCAATATCAGCAATCTGCTATTTAATCACCACTCGTTCCTGTTGTAGGAATTGCACTGTCAATGTCATTATATTGAACAAACATTTGTTTGCAATCTGTGCAAACTTTGTTTTGAAATCAAAATTCTGTGAAAATAATGTAGGTACAAGGTGAACTCTTAAACCTGTCATTCCACATGATTTGGGCATGGAAGCCTGCCGGCGGCTACTGATACAGTCACAGTGCTATAATGATGAACAAATTGATTTTCTGCTTGCATTGCTTAAAATTGTTCTTGAAGAGAACTATTTTTTATTTAAAAAAAAAAACATTATTTGCAGCTTAAAGGCGCAGCGATGGGTTCCAATGTCGCAACCCCATACGCAAATATATTCATGAATATGATTGAGACCTCATTTATTTATAATAAAATGTTTACTGAGCACTGTAAGGGGTGGCTCAGATTTATAGATGATATTTTGGTGGTGTGGGATGGCGACATTGGAACCCTTTTATTGTTTGATCAGTATATCAATTATTTAGTCCCAGGTCTGAAATTTAATGTCTTGTACAGTAATAGGGAGATCTCATTTTTGGACACATTACTGAAAATAAATGGTACAAATATAGAGAGTCATCTGTTTATAAAAAATACTGATCGTAATCAATTATTTTGCCCCATACACACAGTCGGTAATTCCGACGGAAAATGTCCGATCGGACCATGTTGTCGGAAAATCCACCCGTGTGTGGGCTCCATCTGACTTTTTCCGTCGAAATTTCTGACGGAAAAAATTTGAGAGCAGGATCTCAAATTTTCCGACAACAAAATCCTATCGGACTTTTTTGTGTCTAGAATTCCGACGGACAAAGTGCAACGCATGCTCAGAACAAATTATGAGACCAAAGCTATTGGCTACTAACGTGAACGTAGTCCCGTCGTAACGGACGAACGTCATCACATTCAGAATGATCGGATTTTCCGATCACTTTGTCCGACCGTGTGTATGCAACACCAGTTTCGGACAAAGTCCGACGGAAAAAATCCGACGGATTTTGTGGTCGGATTTTCCGACCGTGTGTACGGGGCATTACACTACAAGAGTTTTCACCCCCATGGGGTGTTTATTTCGTTACCTAGGAGCCAACTGTAAAGGGTTAAAAGAATTGTTAGTGATCCACTAAATGAAATGGAAACCAGGCTTGTCAAGCGGGGTTATCCAGCTTCATTAGTTAAAAAAGAACGTACACATTTAGCAGATAATAGGCATCACCATAGAAATGATAGGAGAATTCCATTTGTGTCACAGCATCATCCATATTCACTTCGTATTCACAATATTCTTAAGAAACATTGGGGTTTATTAAGAGAGAATTATCCGAACATGTAAATTCCAAGCTCCCCTCTTAGCCTCATATAGAAAAGGTCGAACATTAAGGGATCGATTATATATGACCAATATGTCCCTCCAAGCCCATTAGTAACCATGTCTATCGCGTATACAATGTAACTCCATGATAAAAGGCAAGAGTATATCCCATCCACATATGCGGTATGATATTAAAATCAAAGGTTACTACACTTGCCAATCGTCATATGTAATATATGAAATAAAATGTCCATGTAGTTTACTTTACATCGGAGAGACCATTCAGAAAGTTAAAGATAGGATAGCAAGGCATAAATATTCAATCGCAGACAAATTGGTACAGTTGCCTTTAGCGAGACATTTTTTTGGAGAAAGGACATTCGATTTCTCAATTAAAATTCATGGTGCTGGAGGGGACAAATAAGAATAGGAGGGGTGGTAACCGAGAATCTATTTTAAAAAAGCGAGAAGTATATTGTATTAATTTTCTTGATACGATTGCCCCCAAGGGGTTGAATACAGATCTGGATTTACATCTGTTCATTTAGGTGATAATTCATTCAATGTGATGTCTAGCTGGTGATACATTATGTACATGTTTCTTTTTGACAGATTAAATGTGTTGAAGGCTTCTGTTGAAATAAGGGAGGGTTTCTACGTTTGGCTAACCATTTCCCCACCTGTGATATAAGGATGTATAAGAAAAGGATTTCGTTTGCATTCAATTGATTGCTAAGCACATCATTGATTCCAAATGTGTGAAATGTTGGTATTTAATCCATGTGTGTAGCTCTGACTTTAAATGTGTGTTTGCTCTGAAGAAGGGCGTAAGCTTGTGAGCCCGAAACGTAATGAGCTTACACATCATGTAATGTTTGTTTGAACTTTGGTTCGATAAAGAAATTAGAGTGCAGCGATCCTCTGGACTTTTTCTTATATTTGGTCAGTGGGATGACCAGATCGCACTGCACTAATTGAAGACTGGAAGTGGGCTTTCCTCTACTTTGAAAAGTTATATATATATATATATATATATATATATATATATATATATTGTAACATGGGGGTGTTTAACTCAAGTGAAAAGATGCATTTTTTTAATGCAGTGAGTCCTCATCAGACAGGCGTATAGAGTTAAGGGCCTGGTAGCCCACGTTTATTGAAGAAAGGAAAAACACAAAAGTCCATCCAGAAGTCCCACGCAGGGGTTTAACTTCATTAAGCATTCATCAATGAAAAACATACCAAGCCACCTGGCTCTCTCTTGTCAGCAGTTCCTCTGCTTACTCTCAACAGAGTTGATTCCTTCCAGTCCCCTGGACTCACTGGCTTCCTTAGTCTTCCCGACTCTCAAGGCTGTCCCTCCTTTCCCAGTCTCTGGGCAAAGAATACCCCTTACACAGGGATGACCCCTCCACAGGTCTGTCTTCATACAGCAGCAGCAAGCTGCTCACACTCCACCATCCTCCACTCATTAGCCCCTCATTATATGGTCTGTGTGCAGCTGGGCACACACCTTGTTTGCCATCCTCAAGACCCGGACACAGTTGGAGATCCCATCCAGGACTAGCAAAACCTGGAGAAAACTGACAGAGCAGTTTTCTCCATTTAAATTCTATAGTCTGTAGATATGCAAACTCTGTATCTCCTTTTACCTCGAATTTCAAAGGGACAGAGCTTCGCTCTGCCACAATATATATATATATAAAATACAGGGATGGTGCAAGGATCTTTGACACCCTAGGCGAAACCTAATTTTGCCGCGCCCCTGACTCCACTTTACCCTGCCGTTGCTACACATGTGACCTATCTGACCCCTACACTGACCCCCTGACAGACACATACACTGATCCACCTGACTCCTACTTCCCGCACTACTCACATTACACTGATCTACCTGATAATTACACTGACCTACCTGGAACCTACACTAATCTACCTGACACCTACACTGACACATGCACTGACCCCTACACTGATCCCTACACTGACACATGCACTGACCCCTACACTGACACATGCACTGACCCCTACACTGACACATGCACTGACCCCTACACTGACACATGCACTGACCCCTACACTGACACATGCACTGACCCCTACACTAATCCCTACACTGACACATGCACTGACCCCTACACTGACACATGCACTGACCCCTACACTGACACATGCACTGACCCCTAAACTGATCCCTACACTGACACATGCACTGACCCCTACACTGACACATGCACTGACCCCTGCACTGACCCCTACACTGACACATGCACTGACCCCTACACTGACACATGCACTGACCCCTACACTGACACATGTACTGACACCTACACTGACCATTGCACTGACCATTACACTGACACATGCACTGACACCTACACTGACCATTACACTGACACCTACACTGACCATTACACTGACACATGCCCTGACCATTACACTGACACCTACACTGACCATTACACTGACACCTACACTGACCATTACACTGACACCTACACTGACACCTACACTGACCATTACACTGACACCTACTTCCTGCACTACTCACACACAAACCCCCTCCATACAGCTCAATGTAGATCGGAGAGGATCCATCCTCCTCCTTACCTCTGCTATTTGTACCTCCGCTCCACGATGTCCCCGCCAGGGCCAGGCCAGCGCCGTCCATCCGCTCCATGATGTCCCCGCCGGGGCCAGGCCAGCACCGTCCATCCGCTCCACGATGTCCCTGCCGGGGCCAGGCCAGCGCCGTCCATCCGCTCCACGATGTCCCCGCCGGGGCCAGGCCAGCGCCGTCCATCCGCTCCACGATGTCCCCGCCGGGGCCAGGCCAGCGCCGGCCATCCACTCCATGATGTCCCCGCCGGGAGGTCAGCTGACAGACGCTGCACCTCTCAATGCTCCTATCTCCGCCGAGCCCCGCCCCTCCGCTGCACACTCACACACAGAGCCACTCCAAGGGGACAGGAGCAAAGGAGTCCCGGAGCGGCGCTGTGAGTTTACATCTGACCTGTGTGAGGAGATGTGACAGCCCAGCGGGGCGCTCAGCGGGACACATGGGGGATTGGTGGCGGATTTTTAAACTTGAATGGGGCAAGCGACCAGGAGAGGAGAGCTGAGCTCAAACAGGACAGAGGCCGTGGTTGCGCCCTAGGTGGTAGTGCGCCCTAGGCGGCTGCCTACTTTGCCTAGTGGTAGCACCGGCCCTGATAAAATATGAATTTCTCTTCCTGGTTGGAAGTCATTGTGAGATTTTGCATAGATTGGATCCTATCAATTCTAGCATACGAGTGCTACTTAGTAGTTGGATCGGTATACAGAACAAGTTTACATGTCTTAGCTGTCATCAAAAGGTGTTTGATAAGGGAGTTTTTGTATATTTTATATAAGAGGGGTGTGCCATGCACTAAGTATGCTAAAGGTTTGTTGTCAAGAGATACTCCTGTGAGGGTCACGACTTGTTTAAATGTATTCCAGAAATCCTGTAGTCTTGGACAGTCTCAAAAGATGTGAAGAAAAGAGCCACCAACAGCGTTGGGAGACTTGGGTTTATTTCTGATGTAATTGCTGGTCCTATACCAATGTGTCCATCATTTCTATCCACTCTCTTGGTATTTATTGGCTAGGCAGGCTTTGTGAGTAAAAAGGACAATACATTCCAGGGTGCATTTGGCCAATCATGGCTCAGGGGGCCAAAGTCCACGCCCCACACTATATACGGCTGCTTACATAGCATAGTGTTGTTGGTGTGGACGGAGAGATAGCTTGAGTTAGATTAAGCAGGCAGGTTATTTAGTTAGTGGCAGTGTATTTGAGATATATATATATATATATATATATATATATATACACTCTGCATTTAGCATAGACTATATATTCAGTGTATACTTTATATTCAGTCAGTGCAGACAGTGTATCAATATATATATACATATATATATATATATATATATATATATATATATATATATATATATAATACAGTCGTGTGTGTGTGTGTATATATATATATATATATAGTGCATTCGGTGGTGTACAGTATATAACACACTTCAGGTGGTGTGTATATATATACAGTCTAGTATATATGTAGCAAGGTCTCTGGCCTCCTTCAGCCTAATGATGACCTCCAGGGCCAGAGATAGATGACATCCTTCTGCATGTGGTGGATTGTAAGGCATAGTGGGTGTAATGCAAGGTAGATTCTTTGTGCGCCAGACACTTCTTGAATGCAAAGAGATTTTTATTTCTCTTAACAGAACTTTGAGAGAGAGGGTTAGAGCCAGGACACTCTTAGGTAGTTGTTAATTGACAGACTCTGAGACTTCAACAGGAGGACAGCCATGCAGGGAAATGCATCCAGCAAGACACCACATCTGCATGTGTAGGAATGCTGTCTCACACAGCAGAGGGCCTTCAATGAGTACCTGTGTGAGTATGGCAGCAGGACAGGGTCAGGGGAGCTTGGCTTCTTTTCGCCCCGCCAGTGGCTACTGATCAAAGATGCATGCACTGTCCTGTCACCATTTGAGGAGACCACAAGGATGGTGAGCAGCGATGATGCATGCACCAGTGACACTGTCCCTCTAGTCTTCCTGTTGGAGCACACACTTCATGGAATCATAGACAGGGCACTTGAGGCAGAACAGCGGGAGGAGGAGCACTTCCTTTCCTTTCAAGGCCCCCTTTATCCAGATAGCATTCCTGCGGGACCACCAAACACACAGGAAGAAGAGGAGGATTGTGTCAGCATGGATCTAGAGGATAACATGCAGCAGTCTTCAAGGGATGACAGAAACCTAAGGAGTTGTACGTGACTGGGAGGAGGTAGTTACGGATAATGTAATCCTTAGTGACCCAGGGGACTCAGAATCTAATGCCTCTGCAAACTTACACTGCATGGCCTCCCTGATTCTGCAAAGCCTGCGAAAGGACCTTAGTATTTGTGGTATCAAGGAGAGGGATCATTACTGTCTGGCAACCCTTCTTGATCCACATTACAAGGGTAAAGTTACAGAACTCATCCTGCCTCCACAGAGGGAACAAAGGATGAAACATCTTCAGAAGGCCCTGAAGAAAAGTTTGTGTAAAGCATTTCCAGACCCTGGGAGGTTACCATTTCCTGGTGCTGGACAACATGTTTCTGAGGCTTCGTTCGGTCAGAGGAAGAACGATAAAGAAGGTGGCCGGCTGACCGATGCCTTTAAACAATTTTTCAGTCCTCAGTGCCAAGGTCTGATAGGTTCAAGCAACCATTGCCAGCATCTGCATTATATGGTGCAGGAATATCTAGGGGCAAGAGCAGACTTGGAGACCTTTCCAACAGAGCATCCACTGGGTTACTGGGTCTTGAGGATGGACCACTGGCCAGAACTTGCTCAATATGCAATCAAGCTATTGGCCTGTCCTGCGTCCAGTATACTTTCTGAAGGCACATTCAGTGCTGATGACGTTTTTGTAACGGATCGAAGAGTGCGCCTGTCCACAGAATCCGTTGATAGGCTCACAATTAAAAAATGAATCAGTCCTTGATCAGCAGCTATCAACCACCTGATGCTGATGTAACTGATTGAATTTGCTATGGATCTGGGATCCCTTGAAAACTGCCTATGCTGCCTATCCTATTCCTCCTGAATCTTGATGATGCTAGCTTCCAACAATATTTTTGGTTTAGGGCACCACCACCACTCAAGGCCCAATTTCTCTGCCCCTGTTTAACAGGGGTATGTAATTACAATTTTTGAAATACTATTTAACAGCAGGGCCCATTCCTGCACCCTGTGCAGGGGGTTAGAGTGAGGGGTTACAGTGTTCTGGCACCACCAACACCTAAGGCCCAATTTTTCTGCAGAGTATATAGTGCTGGCCATATAGTATATATACTGCAGTTCAGAGTATATAGTGCCTGGGGGACCCCCACACCATTTTCCCCTTAATATCCATACCAGACCTAAAGGGCCTGGTATGGAATTTGGGGGGGACCCCCACGCCATTTTGTTTTTTTAATTTTGGCGGTTTTTTCAATGATTTTTTTTTGCATATTGCCGGGATCCGGCAATACCTTATAGCCGTGAGCAATTTTAAATGACATTTTTTTCCTTTAGAAATTAAATTTTGCTGCAGAACTGTTATGAACATGGGAAAGATGCGCTAACTTTATAGGCAGACTAAGGGGACTCCCAGGCACGATATTTAAATTAATATTTCATTTTTGTTTCACTTTAAGCATTATTAAAATCCCTGATCCTGAAAAAACTGACATTTTTAAAACTTTTTCTTGCATTGATAAATGTCCCCTGGGACAGGACCCGGGTCCCCATACACTTTTTATGGAAAGAACTTGCATACAAGCTTTTAAAATTAGCAGTTTTGATTTTTCATGTTCGTGTCCCATAGACTTTAACGGTGTTCGTGTTTGCACAAATGTTTTGCCTGTTCGCATGTTTTGCTGCGAACCGAACCTGGGGGTGTTCGGCTCATCCCTATTAATGAGTGAAATAAAAAGGCCGGCACTGCAATTCACCTAAGAATGCTGCTTACATGGCTATTATGCTGGTTCACTGACTTCAATATTTTCTAAGTTAATGACCACAAAGAAATAATATGCAGGTCAACAAAGACAGAGAAAAGTGCTTACTACCTGTACTAGTCAATAATTGAAAGTATTTAAACCAGAGGATCAGCATGAAAGCTGGGAAACAAGCATTTTCAGAAGGATAGAAGAGCAGTGGCAGTTTAAATATTTCCCCCATGACACATTTCCTTTAATAGTACTGTAGAGTAATTTTATCAGCTGTACACAGATCAGAACTTTAACATAGTTTTGTATTTTTTATATTTGCCTTCTCATAAGTCCATTTTTAGTTTATGGGTCTTACTTTCTTCCAGCTGCCGGGGTAGACTGTAAATCAATTGCGTTTCTTTATAAAGCGAACAGGCTGGGAGGGCCAGAAGGGAAAATGCTTCACAGATAGGGACTAATTTAACCCATTGGGGATGCAACTTTGCATTGTTTTTTCATTTACACAAACAAAACCTGATTTTTTGATTGGTCACTATGAATTTTTTTTTTTGCAGTTATCATTTGCTTCTATACTAACCATGCCCTAAGTTCAGAAAAGCAGCAGCCCTTTTTTTAAAAAAAAAATCATGGATGGCTGGGTAGGGGCAAGAAAACTGAGCACCAGCCGCCACTGCCTATACCTCTAAGTCGTATTACCTGCCACCATTGCAGTGGTAGAAGGATCATCTAACCAGCAAGATAAAATATTCTGAGATTTACGGGGACACCCCCTTTTGGCATAAGTGTCTTCATAAAGAGTCAGGTTAAAGTTTACCAAACGCATTCAAAAGAGTATTGTGAGAGGAGAGGCCTGCTTCCAGCACATTGTGATTGCTTTACGAGCATCAAATAGCAGGGGGCTTACAAGAGTTCTCTTAGCCAATTTACACAGCACTTTACATTCACATCAGTGCCTGACCTCAAGAACTTACGATCTAAGATCCGTAACACACATTCAAACATACACGTGCTAGAACCAATTTAGACAGGATCCAATCTACCTACAAGCATGTCTTTGGAGTGTGGGAGGAAACCCAAGCATTCACAGGGAGATCATGCAAATTCCAGGCAGGTAGTGTCATGGTTGGGATTTGAACCTATGACCCCTGGTAAAGCTTGGCAGAAATGCTAACCACTTAGCCACTGTGCTGCCACTTTTCAAAACATGAGGCTGCATTAGTTGGAGGCATTTTTTCCTTTGTTTTCACTTGGTGATCCTGGCAAAAATCCTGTTCTAGGATAACAACCCTTACTGACTGTACTATATCAATGGAGGAACCGTGTTGTCATCTTACAACAGAAAGTGTAATAGGGCTACAGAACACCTTCCCTTCTCCTCCATCTCCATAACATCAAGAAGGGTTCTGTAGTCCCAACACACTTCCAGTAATAGGGTAACAATAGTCACCATACTGTATCTATGGAGGTGTAGCGTTGTTGCTAACTGATAACACATAGCACAGGCATTGAGCACAGAATGTGTCAGCTCTCTAGTATTCCTCACTTAGAGAGTTGTCACCCTTATGCCACGTACACACGAGCGGATTTTCCGTCAGAAAAATCATAGGTGGTTTTTCCGACGGAATTACGCTCAAGCTTGGCTTGCATACACACGGTCACACAAAAGTTTGCTGAACTTTCGACCGTCAAGAACGCAGTGACGTACAACACTACGATGAGCTGAGGAGAAAATGAAGTTCAATGCTTCCGAGCATGCGTCAAATTGTTTCCGAGCATGCGTAGGAATTTTGCGCGTCGGAATTGCTACAGACGATCGGAATTTCCGATCGGAACTTTTTCCGACCGAAAAATTGAGAACATGCTCTCAATCTTTTGCTGGCTGGAATTCGGCCAGCAAAAGTCCGATGGAGCGTACACACGCATTTCCCGACCAAAAGGTCTCATTGGTCTTTTTCTGGCCGAATTTCCGATTGTGTGTATGCTTCACTAGAGGTGCCCCATTGGAAGATTTATGTTTATCTCTATATTTTCCATCACTTTCTGCCTTGGTGACAATGATCAGCAAGAAAAATAGAGTCTAACGGGGACACAGAAAGTAGAATAATCCTTCTCTACTCTATTAAAAAAAGAAAAATCTTTTAGCTTAGATGCACTTTAAGCTGTATAGATCATTGCAGAGTCTTTAGGTCACTTACCAAGTGGGAGATGATGGTCAGTGTATTTAGGAAAGTTCTGCTTCATAGCCTTCTTGTAGAGAAGGATTGTGACCTATATAGACAGAATACAGCTGCCCTACTGGAAAGATGGATGACATTCTCTTCCAGGGATATTTATATCATCTATTCTAGAGCAACGAATTATGCAAATTAAACATTTCAAGAGGGATCAAGGTCAGTAATACTTCTGTAATATCATTTAAAGTATATGACCCTTCATTGTATTTCATTTGTCAACCCAGTGCAAGGAAAGGAGATAAAATGGTTGTTCAGTGATTGGATATTCTGGCTAGATCTCAGCATCTCTATTTTACGGTACAGTGGGGAAAATAATTATTTGATCCGCTGCAGATTTTGTAAGTTTGCCCACTTACAAAATAATGAGGGGTCTATCATTTTCACCATAGGTGTATTTTAAATGATAGAGACAGAATATCAAGCAAAAATCCAGAAAAAACACATGACACAAATGTTATAAATTGAGTTGCAGTTCAGTGAGTAAAATAAGTGTAGCACCCTGGGGTTTAGTCAGGGAGCTCCTTACAAATTTACTTGCCAGGAATAGTTATCTTGGTCGATTGATAGAGATCTATTGATTTCTCCCTAAGTTTGGCCTTGTTGCACTTTTCTTTCTACCACTAGGTGGCCGGGTACTTGGTGGTACTAGATATGAGAAGGGCAACCCAAGGTCAGGTTATGAGTATTCAGCCAATGGGCAAGGGTTTTCTTGAATCTCTTGGCCTGCTGGGAGAACCTATATATTCTGGGGAGGTCAGGTGATCTATGTTCTGTGCCACCTGGACGACTGTCTGGGTGGACATGTGTCGTATGCCCCAGGCCTATCACTGGGGCATCTGGCTGCCCGGTGGTGTGGCCTATCCAGAAGTAAGAGGGCAGCGCAGGGTTGGGATTGCGGCTTTCAGGCCAACCAAAAGTGGTGGTTCTGCCGGCCAGAGGACCTGTCAGTGGTCGGAGGTAGAAGGAAATCTGTTGCCACAAAGCAAAGGGACCACCCACCTTTACCAGGGACCACAGTGAGTAACTGAAGCAAGTACCGGAACCATATTCTCACTAAAGGGCACAGTGGAGAATCGAGAAACTTCAGGTGGTGATCAAGTCAGGGACCCAACCCGCGGAGGAGACTCTTGCAGAGCAGCCTTGTGAGTCAAGACAGGGACCTTGCCGGTTAGCAGAGGTTAAGGTTGAGAAGTATCTGGAGTGCCAAGCTAGGGACCCAGCAGGGAAACGTGGGTGACGCTTGAGGGGATACCACCGCAAACCTTGGAGGAGCTCAAGGGATTCAGAGTCAGTGAATCAGTGGGTCTAGTGAGAGACCAGGAGCTCAGTGTTGAAGAACTACAAGAGGCAGTTGTAGTGAAGCTGAAAGGACTTACGTTTGAATTAGGAACTGTTAAAGACTGTTACCATAAGAGGCAGCAATCCTGCAAGTGCAGATGTGGCTTCTTGCTGGGGCCTTTCCCTGCACGGCTGTTCTCTTATTGAATCTCAGAGTCTGCCAATTGAATTTGCAACTATCTAAGGGTGTCCTGGCCCTAACCCTCTTTCCCCCGAAAATACAAAAAGGACTGTTAAGAGAAATAAAAAACCTCTTTTACATCCAAGAAGTGTCTGGCACCCAATAACTTTGTCCATCTTGCACCCACCATGCCTCACAACCCACCACATACAGAAGGATGTCAGCTATCTTTGGCCTGGAAAGTTCTCATTAGACTGGACAAGGCCAGAGACCTTGCTACATAAGTATTTGATCCCTAAGCAAAACATGACTTAGTACTTGGTGGGGAAACCCTTGTTGGCAAACACAGAGGTAAGACGTTTCTTGTAGTTGGTTACCAGGTTTGCACACATCTTAGGAGGGATTTTGGTCCACTCTTTTTACAGATCTGGAGACTGGCTAGGCCAATCCATGACCCTAATGTGCTTCTTCTTGAGCCACTTCTTTGTTGCCTTGGCGGTATGTTTTGGGTCAATGTCATGCTGAAAGACCCATCCATGACCCATCTTCAGTGTTCTGGCTAAGGGATGGAGGCTCTCATCCAAGATTTGGGGATGGTGTTCTTAGGGTCATAGTCAGCATACTTTAATAGCTCAATAATGCAGTGCCCCCACGTTATCAGTATTAAAGTGCCTTATAAGTGCAAAAAAATCATATATATATATATGTGTGTGTAAACATATACAATTATAACTAATCATATGCAAATAAAGTGCCAGAGCATTAGTGCTAACATAAAAAGCACTAATCAACAGATATGGCATATATAGATACAATATATTGCCAAAAGTATTGGGACACATGCCTTTACACGCACATGAACTTTAATGGCATCCCAGTCTTATGCTGCGTACACACGGTCGGAATTCTCGTCGGAAAAAGCTCTGATGGTTTTCCCGTCGGAACTCCGACGGAATTTCGCTCAAACTGTCTTGCCTACACACGGTCACACCAAATTCCGACGGTCAATAACACCACAACTTAAAAAACTGCACTATAAAAGGGAAGTTTAATGCTTCTGAGCATGCGTCGAATTGTTTCCGAGCATGCATCGGAATTTTGCGTGTCGGAATTGCATACACACGATTGGAAAATCCGATATATAGGTTTTCCGTCTGAAAAATTAAGAACAGGTTCTCAATCCAAAGTCCGTCGGAAATTCAGACAGAAAAAGACTGATGGGCATACACACGGTCAGAAAATTCGATGAAAAGTTCCCATCAGACTGTTTCCATCGGAAATTCCGACCGTGTGTACGCGGCATTAGTCTGTAGGGTTCAATATTGAGTTGGCCCACCCTTTGCAGCTATAACAGCTTCAACTCTTCTGGAAAAGCTGTTCACAAGGTTTAGGAGTGTGTCTATGGGAATGTTTGACCATTCTTCCAGAAGCGCATTTGTGAGACCAGGCACTGATGTTGGACGAGAAGACACGGCTTCCGCTCAAATTCATCCCAAAGGTGTGCTGTTGGGTTGAGGTCATGACTCTGTGCAGGCCAGACAAGTTCCTCCACCCCAAACTTGCGTATCCATGTCTTTATGGACCTTGCTTTATGCACTTGTGCGCAGTCATGTTGGAACAGGAAGGGGCCCTCCCCAAACTGTTCCCATAAAGTTGGGAGCTTGAAATTGCCCAAAATGTCTTGGTATGCTGGTGCTGTAATAGTTCCCTTCATTGTAACTAAAGTGTCAAGCCCAACCCCTGAAAAACAACCCTACTTCATAATCTCTTCTCCACCAAATGATTTGGACCAGTGCATAAACAAAGGTCCATAAAGACATGGATGAGTGAGTTTGGGGTAGAGGAACGTGACTGGCCTGACCTGATAGTACACTTTTGGAATGAATTTGAGTGGAGACTGTGAGCCAGGCCTCGTCCAACATCAGTGTCTGACCTCACAAATGCGCTTCTGGAATAATGGTCAAACATTCCCATAGACACAGTCCTAAACCTTGTGGACAGCCTTCCCAGAAGAGTGGAAGCTTTTATAGCTGCAAAGGATGGGCCAACTCAATATTGAACCCTACGGACTAAGACTGGGATGCCATTAAAGTTCATGTGTGTGTAAAGGCTTGCGTCCGAATACTTTTGGTAATATAGTGTATTTAGTAGCAGATGCAGAGAATAGTCCCAATTCCAATGCCTGTGATGAAGATGGTGCTACAGCTACACACGTTTTAACTTCTGTTCAAGTGACCAATTAAGAGGGCTCCACCACCATGCAAAAGATGGATGCTTACCTGACACAGAGACCTCTGTTAGGTCTGACCACGCATTAATGAGCAAAGCCCCCCACTGCGGGCATAGATATATGGCTCCCTTCAAAGGATCTGCATGGCAGACAAATCATCAGATGGATATCCAGGACGTACAGCCGGTGAGATTTCAGACACCATACATCAGACAGGCGTATATGGAGAGGTAGACAATCGCTTATTGTGAAATTTCCAACAAGAGCATGCTTTATTAAAATGGTAATCTACTTACAGGTATGATCAAAACATTAGGCATTCAGTTGACTGATGACTACCAGAGATCTGCCTACCTTTCGAGGGATTTCTTCTCACTTCCTGTTGTGGCTGTGTTTTCTTGATGGGGCACAGATGGCAACAAAGAAAACTGACAGGAGTTATAACCTTTCTTTACTCTACACCTCAGCACTACGCCCCTCTCTGCACCTCTCCTCCTTAACATTCACAAATTTCAACCCCAGGCTTCATTTTATGAACGGTAAGAAGGAGGGGTGCAGATGTGACTGTAGCGCTGAGACATGCCATGCTTACAGCCAGAATACCCGGTAAGTACAGTGGAGCTTGACTTTCTTCAGCATTTAAACTAGATGATTTCCATGACGTAGAAGTGAAGGTTGAGAAGGTGTGTCTTCATAAAAAAAAATTACCAAATGTTGACTCAAAATGCGCATATACACAACAATGCTCAGAAAATATACAATCATCATATATCATGTGCAGTAAATAAATAGAACAGTAAAAAAATTTAAATCAGTCCAATATACAGTATCATCCAAATCAGTTGTAAGTGTCGAGGAAAAAAAACAGCCACCACAGCTTATGAGCCTCCAATAAAGGTAAGTCTTCCGAAGTATCAGAAATCTTGCACCATGGATCACCACCAAAGAATATCACCCACTTGCCCAATTGAGTGTCTCCTCACCTGATTCAAAGGACCCCCTTAAAATAATCAAGGTGGTCAAAAGCTCTTTTAATCCTATAGGCATATTATATATTATATTTGTTTTATGGGAGTGTAATAGCGCAGGTTTTTTTGCACTACATTTTTTCTTAAACCCTGCTAAGGTAACCCTGCTCGCAGTTGGGCTTTAAAGTTGTGGTAAACCCCAGAAATGAACAATGAACAACACATCTTCACATGTGCGTACTTGCCTCAATCTATATATTTTTTTTCAGACACCAGGAAATCCTTGGTGATGGACTGCCCCCACCTCTAACACAAAGAAGGTGATTGACAACCTCAGAAGTGTATGTTTCCCTATCAGACTGTGTAGAGGGGGTGCTATTTCCCCCCACTCAGGTCTCAGATTACACTCATCTGTGTGCTGTGCAGTGTGCGACATCACAGCCCCACTACTCTGCCTCCTGGAAGCTGAGAAATACCATTTAGACCAAGGATCCTCAAACTACGGCCCTCCAGCTGTTGTGGAACTACATATCATATGAGGCATTGTAAAACTCTGACATTCACAGACATGACTAGGCATGATGGGAATTGTAGTTTCTGGATAACTGGAGGGCCGTAGTTTGAAGACCCCTGATCTAGACTGTGTACCTGGAAGGCTGTAGAGGAGAGAAGGCTGCAGATAAGCAGGTACAGCTTAGGTACAACTTATGTAGGAGGATTTGTTTCATCTCTATGTAGGCTAGACACTTCAGAAGGCTTATGTAAGGGATTATTATCACTTCCATTGGTTTCCATTACCTCCTTCCTACCCTTCTTCTTTTGGTGCCATTTTTTCTTAAATTCTTAAAGATTCCCAACATTGCTGCAGAAGTTCCCTCAAATGCTTTGCACTGGTAGTTTTTTTTTGCTATCACCCTTCTGTCTAGTAGTTCATCCCAAACCAGTTCAGTTGGATTTAAGCCTGTAGACTCTGCTGGCTATTTCATGATTTGAAGCCTACGGTCTTCTTCTTCTCTTATAAGGTAGTTCGGACACAGCCTGGAGGTATGCTGTGGGTCATTATCTTGCCGTAGGATGAACCCCTGACCAACTAGGCCAGTTTCAGAGGGTATTGCATGGGGCTGAAAAATGCTGTGGTAGTAGGTTTGGTTCTGGGTGCCACTCACTCTGTGCAAGTTGTCAATTCTGGATCCAGCAAAAGAGCCCCAGACCATCAAGCGTCCTCCTCCATGTTTGACACGTTGGTGTCACACGCAAATAAACCAACCTTCCACCTACTTGACAGCATACAAAACCCCTGCGTGATGCACCAAAGATCTCAAATTTTGATTCTTCGGTCCATAAGACCTTCTTCCAGTCTTCAGTAGTTCACTGGCAGTGCTTCATGGCCTATGCAAGCCTATTTCTTTTAATTTTGCAATCTTAGAAATGTCTTTTTACAGCCACTCAACCTGTCAAACCTGTCAAACCTGCAGCTTGAAGTCTTCTCTTCACAGATATAACTGAAACTTACTTACTTCAATGAGTGTTAAAGTTTTACTAAACCCAGGACCCTGCATTCACTATATCTGGTCTCACACAGTACACAGAACATGGAAATGCAATTATTTTAGTAAATATAAACTGCTAAATACCTTCTCTCATCAGGAGAATATAGCAGTCTTGTGACTTCTATCAGTGTCTGGTTAAAGCTTGTAGGAGGAGTTTTCATTCTACTCTGACTGCCCGATGAGTCTTTATGACCCTGAGTTTCTGTCTGGATAGTGCTGATTGGCACTGAGCTGATCACATGCGTCCTCCCAGAAAAAAAAAAACTCTCTAGCAATACACACCAAACTGACATGTGCAGCGTGCCCCCAATGCTCTGTTTTATCAGCAGATGGATTGGGGACTGCAAAAGAAGGAGAAGATCAGAGGTGACAGGATCAAACAGCCTTTTTACACAATGCAGAGGATTAACCCCTTAGGTTCCACAGTGAGTATAAAAAACATGCTTTACTGCATATACAGACTGATTTTACTGTTGTGGGTTTAGTAACACTTTAACCGCTTCCCGACCGCCTCCTGCACATATACGTCGGCAGAATGGCACAGCTAGGCAAAAGCACGTACAGGTACGTTGCCCTTTAATTGCCTAGCCGCGGGTCGCCCGCGTGCCGCCAGCGGCGCGCTCACGACCAGGTCGGGAGCTCCGTGACCCCGGCCGCGGGACCAGCGGACCCGATCGCCGCTGGTGTCCCGCGATCGGGTCGCGGAGCTGAAGAACGGGGAGAGGTATGTGTAAACAAACCTCTCCCCGCGCTTCCTACTCTGCCTGTCATTGATTGGCTGTTCCCGGTCATCGGGAAAGCCGATCAATGACGTCAGACGTCAGCCCCGCCCCCTGATGTAAAAAAACGCACACACGTCACAGCCCATAACCCCTCCCCCTAGTGGTTAACTCTTTCATTACAACTGTCTTTTATACAGGAATCAATGCATTTAAATAGCATTGATTGCTGTATAAATGACAATGGTCCCAAAAATGTTTTAAAAATGTCCGATGTGTCCGCCATAATGTCGCAGTCACAATAAAAATCGCTGATCGCCGCCATTACTAGTGAAAAAAAAATATTAATACAAATGCTATAAAACTATCCCCTATTTTGTAAACGCTATAACTTTTGCGCAAACCAATCAATAATCGCTAATTGCGATTTTTTTTTTTTATCAAAAATATGTAGAAGAATGCGTATCGGCCGAAACTGAGGAAAAAAAAAATGTTTTTTTATATATTTTTTGGGGATATTTATTATAGCAAAAAGCAAAAAATATTGCATTGTTTTCAAAATTGTCGCTCTATTTTTGTTTATAGCGCAAAAAATAAAAACCGCAGGGGCGATCAAAATACCACCAAAAGAAAGCTCTATTTGTGGGAAAAAAGGACGCCAATCTTGTTTTGGAGCCACGTCGCACGACCGCGCAATTGTCAGTTAAAGCGACGCAGTGCCGAATCGCAAAAAGGGGCCTGGTCCTTTGGCTGCCAATTGGTCCCAGGCTGAAGTGGTTAAGCTGTGCTTGAAGCTATTTTTCTGTGAGCTGCCTGTCATGCAAGCTGTTGATTCTCAGAAACTTGTCTTCTGATTCTGTTGTGGCTTTGCAGGAGTCCCCACTGTCAAAATACCATATCACAGTGGGGAGGATTCATCCATCCACCTAATTTGTGTGGATGGGGAATCTGTTCAGTTTTTTGCAATTATGCTGCTGACTGATCGAAAGAAACAAATCCATATATGGATGCCTGTAACAACAGATTTCCACTTAAAGCCTTTCATTGGTTTAAACAAACATACTTTTTACATACATTCAAAAACTTTAACCACTTCCACCCGTCCACAATGTACTGCAGACGGGCAGCTGGTGTAGGCAAAGCGACGTACCGGTACATCTCTGCCTACTTCTGGTTCCAGGAGGAGTACGTACGCCCTCTGGCAGCCACCCGCTGTGATTGTACACAGTGGGAGAATGTCAGCAAGTCCCAGCCAATGATTCGTAGCCTGGATCTGCTGATTGGCTGTGTACAATGACAGGCCAGAGGTCTGTGTTGACAATCTGTACAGAGGGAGAAATCTCTATTTCTTAGAGCTCTATTAGTTAAAGCAGCACACTTTACACACATTACACATAGTTAGGCACACTTTTAAACCCTTGATCACCCTAGATGTTAACCCCTTCCCAGCCAGTGCCATTAGTACAGTGACAGTGTATAGTATTATCACTGGTCACTGTATTAATGTCACTGGTGATGTCAGTGGCAGTTAGTCGCCCTAGCACAGTCCCATTATAAGTTGCTGATCACCGCCATTAGTAGTATAAAATAAAATAAAAAAATACAGTATTTATACTTTTGTTTCCCTTTCTCACCTATAGTACTTTCATGTTTCGTACATGTGATTGATGTGGATACATGTTAGCTCACCCTCTCTGTCCCACATTGGGCAGCCCCAGTGGATGTGCATTGGCTCCTGGGATGTGTTCTCATCTGGGTCCGGGGTGGATGATCAGCTTTTTGGCAGCCCTAACCATCTATATTCAGCCATTTTGTATTGTTAATCTATTATGTAAGTATAGCTGGACTATGTAATAAGACAGCATGTTGATACTATACTGGTACTATCTGTTTAATGTGATTGATATACTTAACAATTTGTATGCTTTCTAGAAATGGCATACCTCTGTTTTACCCCTGAAGAATAAGGTTTTTTTTTTCTAAACGCATTGAGAATTGTCCTAATAAAATTCAAGCCACGACAGGTATACTACATAAAACTTTTTATAAATTATGGACATATGGGAGTTTTAAGACTTTTAGCTGTGTTTATGTAATAACATTCATACAGTGTTTAGTATAAGTATGTGTGTACTCTGTGGATCTTTTGCAATAAATTTGGCACACTAGCCTTTTATTGAAATGCACATGATTGTTATATTTGCCTTAAAAGTCCCCAAAAGGGGGGGGGGGGGTTTGTATGTTTGTTTCAGTACTATAGTTTGTAGGCGCTTTAACTTTCACGCAAACTAATCACTATACATTTATTGGAACTTTTTTATCAAAGCCATGCAGCAGAATACATTTTGGCCAAAATTTATGAAGAAATTCGATTTTTATTTTATTGGATATGTTTTATAGCAAAAAGTAAAAAATATTTATTTTGATTTTTTTGCAAAATGTTTGTTTAACCGCTTCCCGACCCGCGCACGCCGATGTACGTCGGCAGAATGGCATGGACAGGCATGAGGGCGTATATATAAGTCCCTTTTTAAATGACGCCGTGCCATCGGGAGCGTGCCGGTCGGGACCCCCGTGAGGCCGGTCGCGGGTCCCGCAGACTCGATCGCCGCGGGGACACCCGCGATCGTCTCACGGGAAGGCTGAATGGGGAGATGCGGAAATAAACAGCATCTCCCCGTTTTGCCTAGCAACTAGTGACGCCGATCTCTGCTCCTTCTGATTGGAGCAGAGATCAGCATTCACTAGCTGACAGCCACGCCCTCCCCCCACAGTAAGAAACACACCCCTAGGCATACTTAACCCCTACACTGCCACCTAGTTGTTAACCCCTTCACTGCCAGTGTCGTTTATACAGGAATCAATGCATTTAAATAGCATTGATTGCTGTATAAATGACAATGGTCCCAAAAATGTGTCAAAAATGTCCGATGTGTCCGCCATAATGTTGCAGTCACAATAAAAATCGCTGATCGCTGCCATTACTAATAAAAAAAATTATTAATAAAAATGCTATAATTGTAAACGCTATAACTTCTGCACAAACCAATCAATAATCGCTTATTGCGATTTTTTTACCAAAAATTTGTAGAAGAATACGTATCGGCCTAAACTGAGGAAAAAAAATGTTTTTTTTATATATTTTTGGGGGATATTTATTATAGCCAAAAATAAAAAAGAATGTGTTTTTTTTCAAAATTGTTGCTCTTTTTTGCTTATAGCGCAAAAAATAAAAACCGCAGGGGCGATCAAATACCACCAAAAGAAAGCTCTATTTGTGGGGAAAAAAGGACGTCAATTTTGTTTGAGAGCCACGTCGCACGACCGCGCAATTGTCAGTTAAAGCGACGCAGTGCTGAATCCCAAAAAGGGGCCTGGTCCTTTGGCTGCAAATTGGTCCAGTCTGAAAGTGGTTAAAGCGCAAAAAAATAAATAAAAAAAAATAAACCCCAGTGGTGATAAAATACCACCAAAAGAAAGCTCTATTTGTGTGAAAAAAAAATGATATAAATGTTGTTTGGGTACAGTGTTGCATGACTGCACAATTACCAGTTAAAATAGTGCAGTGCTAGATAGCAAAAATTGGCCTGGTCATGAAGGGGGTAAAATGTTCTGTAGCTGAAGTAGTTAACAAAAAATATACCAGAAACACCTGAAAATTGCTTCGTTTAAGTGCGAATGCATACCAAGCTTGCCAGCTGCAAGCAGTTCTGTTCTGCCAAATCCCTTACATTGGTGGCAGCGGAAGGGTTAATGTTATTACCCTATGGACTTGTCTTTGTTTGCTTGTTTGTGAACCAAGCACAGTGGAAATCCCCTGCTGTTATAGATGAATCCCTGAACGTTGCAGATGTTAATCTGATTTGATGTAATCTGATTTTGGGAACACCATAAATCAGTTATGTTGCATCTTTGACTTTCCGTAATAAATGGGGCCAACAGCTCCCGTGAGTTTTTTTATGAAGGTTGTGGATTTCTGCTTCACCTGGGTGTATGCACAACAAAGGATTTGAAGCCAGCACGAAGACACATCATTTTGGACATTCTAATCACCATGGGGTCTATTTACAAAAAAAGAACATTCTTCCAGCAAATCTGCATGTAAAATTTTTCTGTGCTAAATGGGCAAAAGTGTTCTCTGGCTAATCACTTCTGAACTAACGTTTTTTATTATTAGTAATGGTAATATATAGCATGCCCACTAGATGGCATTGAGAAGCACAGGAAATACATTTGTAACAAGAGATACAATGTAACAATCCTAGAGAACACTAAAGGGAATTAGCCAATAACCAATGGCTACATTCATTTTTTTCCCCTTTTGCACAAAATGAATGTACATGCAGATTTGCTGGTCAAATGGCTAAGCAAATTTCTTTTTTATTGATGCAAACATTCTATATTTCCTTTTCAGTTATGTGTCAAATGAAAAGGGTAAAGTGCTACTTATATATTTACGTTATGGATTTAATGGAGATGATGATTAGAGCAACAGCAAACACGAAAGTCCGGAACAGCCTGCTCCTAGGTAGCACACACCCGCAGAGCTCATTAGATAATCGCTGCCAAATGTCTCTTCTGTTTAAACACTGACTCAGAATTTCTAAATACGCAAAACCTTTAGGGCACAATACGATAAAGCTACTGCAAGGTGCTCTGCCCTGGAGCTCAAGTACAATAAAGTAGAATTATGACTTACATAATGCACTACCATTAACATTCTGAGTCCCTCCTGTAACGTAATTTTATAACCCATTGATCCTGCCAGTAGATCTAGTGATTTCCCATTTCCTGTAATCGGGTGACAAAACAGTTTGTTTTGCTTTGAAATAACTGAAGAGTAGTGATGGGCTCAGGCATGTTTGGAATCGTGGTCCCAACCCACCAGGAAGCCAACACTACACACCACCAATTACAGGCAGTGAGGTATGTCCTGGTCTGTGCAGCTGTGGAACGGGAAATGCCTCACTGCCTATGATTGGAGGTGTGTGGTATCGGCTTCCTGTCGGGACTGCTCAGGGGTGTTAGGACTATGATCCTGAACAAACTGGAGCCACACTACTGAAGAGTTGTCACCCTTTAGACAAGGTAGTCTAAAATGGACTTGTAGTTTTAGGCTTAATGCCCCGAGACACACGAGCGGAATTTCCTTTGGAAAAATCTTGGATGTTTTTTCCGACGGAATTCCGCTCAAGCTTGGCTTGCATACACACGTTTACACAAAAGTTCTCTGAACTTTTACCGGCAAGAACGCGGTGACGTATAATACTACGGCGAGCCAAGAAAATTAGGTTCAATGCTTCCGAGTAAGCGTCAAATTGTTTCCGAGCATGCGTAGGAATTTTGCGCGACGGAATTGCTATAGAGAACCTGCTCTCAATATTTCAAAAATTCCGATGGAGCATACACACGGTCGGAATTTTCGACCAAAGGCTCACATCGGACTTTCGTGTGTGCGGGGCTTTAGTAAAAAAATAGAACTTCATCAAAGAATATGCGCTGCAGCTGAGCTGCAGTGATATGTTGCTCAGAATTGCTCTGCAAAGCAGGTTTGCATTTTTCCACCCAGCACCACACCATACCATGCATCACCGCTGTGTTGTGTTAGTAATGAGGCATATAGAAAACAAGTATTTTCTATGTGCCCAATCAGTGATCTGCTTTGTTCTTGTGCAGAAATATGTGTGAGCAAGCCCTTAAAGTGGAGCTTCAGTCCCCATAATCATTTTTTAACAAAAAGCTCCCCCGTGATTGTTATTACGTGTACATTATAATTAGAATACTGTTAGAACATTATTCATGCTGGTCAGGTCAGTATTAAATCTTTAAAAATGTACCTGATCTCAGAAGCAGGCAGCAGTGTTGCCAACCTACCAGATTGAAATGTACTGACACGACACTCAAAATTTACTGCCACAGCCCAGTTTTTACTGGCGTTTCCAAAAGTTACAAAATTACAGTTTTAAGTGCAAAATTCAGTATTTAGGCTACAAACAAGTACAATATGCAATTTAGAAATGTGATTTAAGGTAGATATTAAGGCAAAATGTTTTCTTATTTTATTTTTGCTATAGTAAGTAAGTAGTTCAGGGACAGGACTCAGGAGGACAATAAATTAGAATGGGCGGGCACACATACATGAAACGGACACTCACAGTGACACTGATGGCACTGTGCAGCAGCACAGATGATGATGACACCTCAGTGACATGACACGTCCCCTCCTGAGTTACAGTGACAGTCTCTCTCCATGCCAGGTGGTCCCTCCAGTCCACTCCAGTCCAAAGAGCACTGACAGTCCTGCTCCAGACTTGCCTTGCTCCCTTCCCGCACACTTGGCTCCAGCCACTGTACTCAGCTCCCTTGCACCATGACATTACATGACATGCTCAGGCAGCACCTCCACCAGGCCCGTCCCCTGCTGGCACCACCTGAACACACTGTAATAGGCACTCAGATGGTCTCGGCCAGCTGCGGAACTGAACTGCACATGCGCAGTTCCAAGCCGAGCGTCACAGCCAGACTTTTTTCTTTTAACAGAATATATTTTATTAGACAAACAAGACAGTACAAACTGTTCAGGGTCAGCAAAATAAAAAAATTATGCCATCTGACATAGTATTACAGATCCTAATAACAATTTAGCCACAGTGTCACCATTGAGATAAAAATTCTTGTAGAGTAGTATACACATACAATACACATTATACCAGTATGTGAAAAACAACAGTCAGGGGTATGGAACTGATATGAGCAAGTATTCTTTCCCTACCCTATCCATCACTGGTGCATGCTACCAAGGGTGAGAGGAGGGGGCAAAAGGGGGGGATGGGTAGACAGGGGGACAGAGATTGTGACGAAATGGTGGTATGAGCAGGGATCTCTCTGGGGAGGGGAGATACTTTTGAGAGAGGAGGGGGGGAAGGGTGACATTAAGTAACCGAGGATCAACCACAGTCATCGATCCAGTTCGACCAAACATTATCAAACTTCCCCGGGCAATTTCTACTCTTGCATATGATCCGGTAGAGTGGCAACACACTATTGATCGTCTTTTGCCACGATTCTTTGGTAGGGGCCTCCTTCAGCTTCCACCTTAGCAAGATTTCTCTTCTGGCGTAAAATAAGGAGTATGTAAGGCACAATTTGACATAACAGTCCCCCTTAATTGTCTTCTAAATGTCTCAGTAGCAAGATCAGGGGATCCAGAGGTATGTCTAGCCCCCAGATATCCCCCAAAGTGTCTGCCACTGCACGCCAGTATGGAATGAGCTTGGGACATGACCAGACCATATGGAAGAAGGTACCCGGTTCAAGGGTACATCTAGTACAACTTGGGCTAAGACTGGGATAAATGCTAGCTAGCCTTTGTGGAGTGTAATATGCTCTGTGCAGAAACTTCAACTGGATGAACCTGTCTTTGGCCGCAATCATAGAGGGGATAAATGATGTAATGCAGTCTTCCCATTCCTTGTCTCCCAGAGAGGGAATGTCCACTCTCCATCTGTGCAGGGATCGTGTGAGTTTAACGTCATGTGTTACTGTTAAATATAGGTACAGGGTTTCTCCAGCATGCCAGAGATTAGAAGGTGCTCAATCAAGTCAGGTTTGAGCGTCACCTGAGTAGGGAACTGGGCTCTAAGGGCATGCCTCAGCTGCCAGTATCTGAATTGAAAGGATCCTGGAAGGCGATGGGAACGTTGCAGCTCCTGAAATGAGGTGATTTTGCCCCTTGGCATCACCTGCCTGAGGGTGATAATCCCTCTCCTAACCCACACCGCAGGGTCAGGTATTTTATATAGGTGGGGAAGCAAGGGATTGCCCCATAGCTGGGTATGCAGGGAGATACAAGATGGTTTCAGGACTGCTGCTCTGGAGCACCACCACACCTGGATCGTGGTTTTCATGGGGCCCATCACAGAGGGGTAAGCCCCACTGCCCCGGTACACCAAATTAGACAACGCTGCATATGAGCCTAGGAGAGCCATCTCCAATGTAACCACGGGGTTCTGCCGGGGCTGGGAGAACCACCACCCCACAGTAACCAGTATCACCGCCCAGTAATATATTAGAATGTGCCAGTCCACCGCAGACAGCGGAAGGTAAAGTACATGTTTTGACACCCGCGGGGGCTTGCTGGCCCAAACGAAGGAGATTACAACACTTTCCAGGCAACAGAAAAACTACTTAGGAATAGGGGTCGGGGTATGCCTAAAAAAATACAAACATTTTGTGAGGTAGATCATTTTAAGGAGGTTACCTTGACCAACCAGAGTCATACGGATACCAGAGTATCTACCAAATCAATCAAAAACAGCCAATGCCGAGTGTAGTGAGGAGGAAGCATTGCTGCGTCATGCATGGTGTCGGTAAGCGTTGTCACTTCTAGGGATTTAGCCGGTAAAGATTGGAGCTTAGGGACCAGGTCTTCTGCATACATCTTATAGAATTCGACTGGTATGCCGTCTGGGCCAGGGGTCTTGCCCGTCTACATCGTTTTTAGTGCTGTCTGAATCTCCTTAACTTTAATAGGTGCATCTAGTTTATCTGCATAGGACAAGGTGAGAACCAGGATATCTATATCATCTAAATAAGCTGTCAGTTCATGGGGTTCATAGTCTGCTCGGGAGCTATAAAGCGTTTGGTAGTAGGAGGCGAAGCATTGGTTGATCTCCGCCGTAGTGGAGAGGAGATTACCGTCAGGGGCAAGGATCGGAACTATGGTCATTCTGCCTGATTGCTTCCTGGAAAGCCAGGCCAGCAGGCGCACAGTCCTTTCCCCTTGCCCCAATATTCTTTGGGGCTGATGGAGTAACTTCTTTTGCGTCAAGGTCGTTCTCAAAAGCAGAATCTCTCTGGACAGGGATTGTAGGCGGGCGTAACAGTGGGGGTCTTGGGATCTGACATATAGAGCCTTCTGTCTATTGGCGTGAGCCGGTCGGCAAGCGGTTAATGGATATCTCCTGATTTTTTACTATCAATATTTTTTAAGAGCTAGCTGTATATTTCTTGCTATTGCCATAACCTGCCACAAAAAAACAACCCAAAATAAATTCTCCTGCTCCCAAGGATCACAATGATACCACATATGTGCCTGATCTTTGACTCTGACCATGACTCTTGACCCTAACCCTGGCCTAGATCAAACCCTGATCTAGCTACTATATCTCTATTTTTTTATATTATTTAATATTATTTTTTTACACACACTTCTTGTTTACATTCCTCTAGCAAGCATTAAAAAACACAATCTATCTTTTTCTCCATTCGAGAGGAGAACAAAACACAGGAACTGACTAATTACTTTATCTTTTATTTTATTTTTTAAAAGCCCGTACACACTCCCAAAAACTCCACCCGGTGCCAAAAAAAAGTGCACACACACAAAGAGTGATACACAAAACGTGCAACGGGTGTACACATAGTCCTCTGACATCGAAGGACCTTGCCCTGATCCCCCAGGGTGTTAGGCTCCAGACGGGGACTGGGGTACTTACACTTGGTCCATCTGGCCGAAACTTTCATACACTGCTAGGGGCACCATAGCAGGCTCTGAGACTCAGCAGCTTAAGATACATCTCAGATTCTCATGTCCATGGTGAATTCATACAACTTATGTGTTAAAACGTTTGCACTAAAGTCAACCTGTCGCCCTGAGATCCTTTCAACAGTCGCTGCTACTATTCACTGGGTCCCCCCCCCCCTTTCCCAGGTTTCCTGATATACCACCATTATATCTCTGCTCATCAATAAAGTTTCAACACAATCCAGAATAAAGCAATTTGAGTACTGTCTGTGTTTGAATAGGATCCATTTTTAAATATGCTGAAGTTCCTAACATTATGACTTGTGGCAAGTATACTGAGCCAGAAATAAATGCTCCCATCCTATTTGCATAGGAACCAAGAGTGAGAAACGGCAAACAAAGAATAGAAAGAATAGATTTACAAAGGTGCTCAAGGGTAAAAGCCAGAACTTTCCCAACCACAGCCACTTCTAACAACTCCAAGGAAAATAAAAGAAAACAAGAAAAAAAAGGGGAAAATGCACCACCTTCCATACCACCCACACTCTCTGGTTTCAAGACCCTGACTCCCTCATCCCCCCCAAATAGAGTTAGAATAGTTCGAGCCAGTAAAAGTTCAGACCGAACATCGCCTGTTTCGAATTTGTGGGGCACTCGGCAGGATGTTCACCCACCGAGCATCCCACAGTGAGTGGCCCTAATTGGATGAAGCAATGCACCTGACTGCTGGTCAGGTGCAAGCCTTTGCCCAATTAGGGCACAGAACACAGTCAGAGCCATAACTGGACAAAGTCATGATGACTTTGCCCACTCATGGCATAGTGCTCATAGTCCTACCCCACACTTTAAAAGGCTCCTTCCCACGGGAACCTTTTGCAGTGTGTTGTAGGAGTGAAGATAGATAGAGAAGGGCTCAGTTTGCTACTAGCGAGTTAGTGTGTTGTGTTGTTAGTATAGTGTGTGAGTATAGCGTGAGTATAGTGTAGTGTATCATGTGTGTAGTGCCAGTTTAGTGTGAGTGTAGTGTTAGTATAGTGCATTGTTTTACACATCATTACATAACATTTAGTGCTGTATATATACAGTGCTGTATTCCCCTTTTGGGGGTTTTTTTCCCCATGCGTGCCACCTTTTTTGAAATTGTCAGATGCAGTTTTTATGACTGCAACGCTGTTTCCCTGTTTTTTATTTTATTTTTTATAGTTTTTAAATTTCTGTCAGCGGCAGTCCTCAATTTAAAGTGTATCCAATTACACATTTCCCAATATAAATTAAATTTGGGTAATAAGTCCCCCCCCCCCCATCATGTCTGGAAATCCAGCAAGGAGGAACAGATGTTCCCATGAAACTTTGAGGGGGCCACCATCGTCTGTGTCCGCAGGCAAAGGTGGATTTCCTCAGCCAGGGCACGTTTTTCTCTGCTGAGTGATGTTGCCCGTGCTATCCAGCACGGTGTGCTGTACCACAATGGCAGGTTCCCAGTCGCTATTCCTTTGCACGCAAGGCCATTCCAGCTTTATACCATCACGTGGAAGGCAATGTTTTGGCATTGTTGGGCAAGGCAGTCAGCAGCAAGGTCCACCTTACTGTTGACACATGGTTCAGCAAACATAGTTCACAGCACACTGGGTAACTCTGCTTGCAACTAGGAAGGATGCAGGACAGGGCTCAGTGTTGGAGCTTGTTTCGCTGCCATGTCTCTATACAGCTGGTGGTGATTATGTAAGATCTGTCAGCTCCTTCGCCTCCTCCTCCATGCCCTCCTCTGCTGAATTGTTCTATGAACCACCATTACCCCCTAAGCATTCAAGGGGCTATTCAATTAGTCAACTGGTCTGTCTAGGGCAGTGGTTATCAACCCTGTCCTCAGGGCCCACTAACAGACCAGGTTTGCAAGATAACGTAAATAAATCACAGGTGATATCATTTGCTGCTCAGTGATTGCAATATTTTAGTCTGCATCTTTTTTTAATACATAAAACCTGGCCTGTTATTGGGCCCTGAGGAAAGGATTGATGACCACTGGTCTAGGGTACAGGAGCCACACTAGAGCAAAGGTTCTTTCAGCTCTGCAGGGGCAGGCCCAGAGGTGGTTTACACCATGGAAGCTTGAGCCAGGAATGGGAGTGTGCGATAATGGCACTAACCTTCTGTCCACCCTTCGACAGAGTACATGTCCTTAATTTGTTGGTGCAGCGTTTCTTAAACAGGTACCCAGGTTTGCAAGATCTTCTAAAGAAGGCCAGAAGAGTCTGTAGACAATTTAGGTGGTCATAAATCAGTGTTCGGTTGGCTTAAATTCAGCATGAATTTTACCTGCCCGTAAACCCTCTGATTGTGACATGCCCACCAGGTGGAACTCAACTTTGGCAATGCTGCAGCGGCTGCACATGTAGCAGAGGGCCATCGATGAGTACCTGTGTCAGCAGGGACGGTACAAGGGGTGGGTGGAAGGGACGGGTGCCCTGGGCGGAGTATTAAATGAAGGGGGAGGGATGCATTGGAGCCACGCAGAAGTGTCATTACTATCAGGGCAGAAGGAGGAATCTCAATAGCTGCTGAAGGGAGGCGATTGCTCACTCCAATAGCAACATGTGGGCGGAAGAGAGGAGGACCGCCACGGAGAACACCTCCTTCTGTGTATAGAGCGCTGGGGAGTAGCATCCTTTTGTTTGTTTCCACAGAGCAGAGAACTGGAGCTTTTTGCTAATGACAAGAAGAAAAAAACAAAACTTATGTGTGTGCAATCACTGCCCCCCGCCTCCTCCCCACATGCCAGGCTCCTGCTTACCTCTACAGTCAGACTATATGTGTCCCATTGAGGGAGAACCGAATGGCAGCATTCCTAGAAGTTGATAGCAGCACTGCTCTCTATTGCTGTTACTGAAAGGAGGGAGGAAACAGCTTAAGCATCCTACAGACGATTGTTATGTGGGTGATGGTATTGCAACAGAGAAGAGCTTGCTTCAAAATGACTGGTATTTTAGAAAGGGGGGGTGGGGGGTTGGAATACAGGGAGGGGGCTTTGACAGTTATATGTTACACAGAGATAAGGAAATACACTATTCCTCAAGAGCTTCTTCATCTCAACAACGATTGCTCTTTTATTGGGGTGGATTTGATTTACATCAAGTCGATTTAATTCACTAGTAAAAAGGCTTGATTTAAATCAACTCGATTTAATCATAATTTTTAAAGAGCAACTGTCTTATCTATTCCGCAGCGGCTCCTCCTCTGACCCGCTGTTGACTCACCGACAGTCCCATTCAATGGGACGGCTGGTGATGCGGCAGTGACACAACAAGGTGAGGGACGTGGCGGCAGCAGGTGAGTGGATCCCCGCTAACAGGCGCTGCCATGGTGGATCTGAAATGACAGGTGCTCTTTAAATGTAAGGACTTATTATTGATGGTAGTTAAAATCTTTAATATTTGCAAACAAAATGAAGGTTTCCTATTTAGAATAATAAGCTGTCAGGTTAGTAAAACAGCGATATCAGAATAGTTTTTAGGTTAATAGGTTAATCGCACATAGTTTGAGAACTACTAAAATTATTTTATTTAATTAAAACCATAACATTATATTACCTGCTTTATCCACAGGTAGAGGAACTTCAAAATATCCCCAAACTGGGTCTCTTTTACAGCCTGCTGCTATTTTGCTCCTCAAGGGAGGAATAAAGCACTTCAAGATATAAGCAGAAAGATCACAAGGTTTATAAGTTGCTTGGAAGGTTCCACTTTCATTTTCTACTGCTTGCCCTTCCTCCTCACACTTAGATGCATTTCTCTTCAAACAATCATACAGTTTATAGTGTACATAGATTTGCAAAACAATGGGATAAAGGAATATTCCTGAACTTTGGAATCTTGGAAGACTTCAGGTCAGAATGTATTAAAGATAGTAGGTCAGCATAACACTATGTAACTAGCATTCTCAGGAAGAGGCTGGCAGTAAAAGGGCTTATAGATTACTAATCAGACCTACCCCCCCCCCCCCCTTTTCCCAAACACACACAAATTCACAGGACTCTGCTATGAGGTTTTATAAGTAAAGTGTAATATGCCTTATTGCAGGTGCTTAGGAGACATTATGTCGCCTCTTCTCTACCTCTTTTAGGCTGGGTTCACACTATTGCGATGACAGACATCACATGCGATTTGCACCGCATTGCTGTGCAGCTCACGTGCGACGTCTGTGCGATGCAAATTCAGCCATACAGTTTGTATGGCTGAATGGGCATCACATTTGGACCAAAATGGTGCAGGACTCTTTTTTTGGTCCGCACTGGAATCGGATCGCATGGCTGTTCACACCTATGCGATAGATTTCCTGGACCATTTCACAGTACACATTGCGATATGCGAACCGACCTGGGGGTGTCATTAACTTTACATTGACACCCGCAGCAGTTCACAGATGTCAGTGTTAGGGGCAATGTGGCAAACTGCACAGGAATCGCAGGGTTTCCCACATCACACCAGTGAGAACCCAGCCTGAACCTCTAATAGTCTTCACCACTGTGCTGTAAGCACACAAATTGCACATGGTTTTCGGGTGGCCGATTAGGTCATATTCTGCAGGTAGTACTGCCCACCGAACACTACAGGGAATTTTTTTTGCCATACTATGATACAAAGCATCACAGCCTGGCATGTGTATACCTCCATATACAAAACAATTCATCCAGACTTTTCATTATATCCAATATTAACTATAATCTGTACCCAGGACTAGCTACACATTCTAATGCATATCCAGTCTGACATGTGTACTACTAAGAATACAGATGTGTGTTTACTCTGATAGGTGTAGAGATGCATATTAGGAAGTATGTCAGACCCGATATGCATTAGAATGTATACCTCCATATAGCTGCCTTTGCAACTTAGGGGGGTCATTGGGGGATATGTGTATGTGATAAGTTGTAATCATTGCAGCAGCATGCTGTAACCAGTACATACATCTCAGCGCTGCATTTACTTCTCTAAACCCCCCCCCCCATCTCAACTCCTTGGGGGAGGGGTTGTCATTTTCGCCCTGGGCACTAGTTGACCTTGTCCCACCACTGTGTGTCAGTATGGCACAAGGTCAGGCTCGGAGGAGCTCAGCTTTTTTTCCCCACGCCAATGGCTGCTGATAAAGGATGCATGCACTGTACTATCACCATTTGAGGAGGCAAGAAGGATGGTGAGCCATGACAATTCATGCATCTGTGTAGCATTATGGACAGGGCACTCAAGGCAGAGCAGCGTGTGGAAGAGGAGGACTTCCTTTCCTCTCAAGACCCAGTTTATGCAGACACCATTCTTGTGACGCCACAGAACACACAAGAGGAGAGGGAGGAGGAGAAGTATTCTGGCAGTTTTGGAGGCATTAAAGCAGAAGAAGACATACGTCAAACCGTAAGAGATGGTTTTTAGTCCCCAGAAACCTTGGGTGTAGTACGTGGCTTAAAGGAGGCAGTTCCATGATAGTGTAATGCTCAGTGACCCGAGGAATCTGCTTCTCATGCCTCCGCAAACTTGGGGTGCATGGGCTCACTTATTCTTCAAATCCTGTAAAAGAAAAAAAAGGAATTTGTGGCATCAAGGAGAAGAATCATTATTGGTTGGCAACCCTCCTTGACCACCGTTACAAGGGGAAAGTCTCGGAACTCAACCTGCCCTTGCAGAGGGAGCACAGGCTGAAATATCCTGAGGACACCTTAAAGAAGAGTTTATGTAACACCATCTCGGACTCTGGTAGGTTACATTCTCATGGAAAAGGTAGTTTGCAGGCTTCTGTTGTACAGAGGAGGAACAGTATAGAAGGGGGCTACCTAAGTGATGCATTTAAAAAAATTGAGTTCTCGGTGCCCAGGGCTCTCAGCTTCAACATCCCATTGGCAGCGTCTGACTCATATGGTGGGAAATTATCTAGGGGCGAAAACAGACATGTAACAGACTCCAGTAAACGATCCACTGGGTTACTGGGTCATGAGAATAGACCACTGGCCAGAACTTGCCCAGTGTGCAATTAAGCTGCTGGGCTGCCCTGCATCCAGTGTGATTTCCGAATGGGCATTCAGTGCTGCAGGAGCTTTTGTGACAGATAAAAGAGTGTATCTGTCCACAGACTTCGTTGTCTGGCTGACATTTATAAAACAAAATTCAGGCCTGGATTAGCAGCAGCTATCAAGCCCCTGATGCCAATGTTGCAGATTAAATGTGTTTTGTCTCTCGCAGTGTGTTCTTGGAGCATTCCACAGGGATTTATTTTCTTCCTTTCACTGGTTTGTAGATCAGCGGCGGCTTTAATGGCAGAATGAGTTTGCCACTAAACCCAAAACCATTCCCTAATGGCCTTACTGGTAAACCAGTAATGGTGAAACTGAAGTGGGGAATGGCATACAAGGGACACTATGTGGATGGGTTCATGAACATGCAGATTGCCAATACAGAAGAGTATATTGATAGGGTATTGTCTGGACATCTTGGACAAGTTCTAATAAGGTGTAATAATTTATTGCATATACAAGGAGTAGAAGAAGGGGAAGAAAATGGCGAGATGAGAGTAAATTTATTTTGAAACTTCTCTTTTGAGGTTATTGTTGGACATGTTTTTGTATGTTTTGTTAAGAAAAATAAACAGATTTTTTTTTCAAGAGTACCTCTATAGGCACCACCAACACCCAAAGCCCAATTTTTCTGCACTTGTTACTTCTATCCAAAGTCTGCGAAAGAGACACCAGAATTGTTAATCTTGACATACGTGTACTATAATTTGTTTTCTTCACATAAGGCTTGTTCACTGTGGTGCAAAATTGTTATTTCCATCTAAAGTCTGCCAAAGAGACACCAGAATTTATCCCAAAAAATGTTGAATCTTATTCCGAGTGCACTAAATTGTGGTCTCATCATACAGACTGGCTCCCCAAACCGTTGTTTACAAAATAAAGAAAGCTTGCAGGGAAAATCAATTTAAATGTCATTTTTTATTCTTTATATATGTCAGTTTTGCTGCAGCAGGTTCTATACACAGTACAGATAGGCCACTTACAGACAGACTAATGGGACCCCCCAGGCACTATATTTAAAGGAATTTTTGTTTTTTTACTTTAAGCATCATTAAAATTACCGCTCCTTTTTTGCATTAATACCCCCCAGGGACTGAACCGGGGGGTGTTTGGCTCAACTCAACCCCTGAACTAAAGGACCATGAAAAGAAAGATATTTCTGTTTTCAGCAGTCCTCAGTCTTCAAGCTGAATCGATTTCACCCAGGGTTCCCACTTATTTTTCATGTGTCATGATTGAAGATAACTTATTTTTCAGGATTTCAGGGCTTATCACAGAAGTTTCAATGCTTTAGCGATAGCTATGTTGGCAGCAAGGAAGAAAAAAAAGAATGTTAGTCTCCAAGAGGACATAGAGATACCCAGGATTAGGGATGAGTCGAACACCCCCCTGTTCGGTTCGCACCAGAACCTGCGAACAGACCTAAAGCTCATGTAAACTTTAGAACCCTATTAAAGTCTATGGGACTCGAACGTTCAAAATCAAAAGTGCTAATTTTAAAGGCTTATATGCAAGTTATTGTCATAAAAAGTGTTTGGGGACCTGGGTCCTGCCCCAGGGGACATGTATCAATGCAAGAGCAGTGATTTTAATAATGCTTAATGTGAAACAATAAAAGTGTAATATTCCTTTAAATTTCGTACCTGGGGGGTGTCTAAAGTATGCCTGTGAAGGGGTGCATTTTTTGCCGTGCTTAGAACTGTCCTTGCACAAAGTGTCATTTTCGCAGGAAAAAAAGCTATTTAAAATCACTCGCGGCTAATGAATTGCCGGATCCCGTAACACAGAGAACAGTCATTCATTGAAAGTCATTGATAAAAAAAAAAGTAATTGATAAAAAAAAAAAAAGCGTGGGGGTTCCCCCAAATTCAATTACCAGGCCCTTCAGGTCTGCTATGGATATTAAGGGGAACCCCGCTTCAAATTTAAAAAAAAAATGATGTAGGGGTCCCCCTAAATATTCATACCAGACCCTTATCCGAGCACGCAACCTGGCAGGCCGCAGGAAAAGAGGGGGGGACGAGAGCGCCCCCCCCTCCTGAACCGTACCAGACCACATGCCCTCAACATTGGGAGGGTGCTTTGGGGGTCTGTGACCCCTCAAAGCTCCATGTCCCCATGTTAATGGGGACAAGGGCCTCTTCCCCACAACCCTGGCCATTGGTTGTGGGGGTCTGCGGCAAGGGAGCTTATCGGAATCTGAAGGCCCCTTTAACAAGGGGACCCCCAGATCCCACCACCCCTGTGTGAAATGGTAAGGGGGTACAAAAGTACCCCTACTATTTCACCAAAAAAGTGACAAAAATGTTAAAAATTACAGGAGACGGTCTTTGACAATTCCTTTATTAAAATCTTCTTTCATCTTCTTTCTTCTGGTCTTCCTTCTTCCTTTCTTCATCCTTCGGTTTCTTCATCTTCTTCTTCCATCTTCTTCTTCCTCCGATCTGCTTCTTCTTGCTCTGGTCTTCTCGTCCGGCATTTTCTTCCACGGCGTCGGCGTCTCTTCTTGGGCCGCTCCGCGCAATGGGAGTCTCCCGCTGTGTGAGGCTTCGCTGCGTCTGACAGCTCTTTTATAACTGATGGCCCCCGCCCCCCTCTTACGTCATGGGGAAAGCCATAGGGAAATCCCCATGATGTCTCTGTGCGTCAGAGGGGGACGGGGTCACCAGGTGGCCCCGCCCTCCGTTATAAAAGAGCTGTCAGACGCAGCGAAGCCTCACACAGCGGGAGCCTCCCATTGCGCGGAGCGGCCCAAGAAGAGACGCCGGCGCCGTGGAAGAAGATGCCGGACGAGAAGACCAGAGCAAGAAGAAGCGGATCGGAGGAAGAAGAAGATGGAAGAAGAAGATGGAAGAAGATGGAAGAAGAAGGAAGAAGAAGATGAAGAAACCGAAGGATGAAGAAAGGAAGAAGGAAGACCAGAAGAAAGAAGATGAAAGAAGATTTTATTAAAGGAATTGTCAAAGACCGTCTCCTGTCATTTTTAACATTTTTGTCACTTTTTTGGTGAAATGGTAGGTACCCCCTTACCATTTCACACAGGGGGGGCCGGGATCTGGGGGTCCCCTTGTTAAAGGGGATTCCAGATTCCGATAAGCCCCCCGCCCGCAGACCCCCTCAACCAATGGCCAGGGTTGTGGGGACGAGGCCCTTGTCCCCATCAACATAGGGACATGGTGCTTTGAGGGGTCACAGACCCCCAAAGCACCCTCCCAATGTTGAGGGCATTTGGCCTGGTATGGTTCAGGAGGGGGGGCGCTCTCATCCCCCCTCTTTTCCTGCGGCCTGCCAGGTTGCGTGCTCGGATAAGGGTCTGGTATGGATATTTAGGGGAACCCCACGTCATTTTTTTTTTAATTTGAAGCGGGGTTCCCCTTAATATCCATAGCAGACCTGAAGGGCCTGGTAATTGAATTTGGGGGAACCCGCACGCTTTTTTTTTTATCAATGACTTTTTTTTTTATCAATGACTTTCAACGAATGACTGTTCTCTGTGTTACGGGATCCGGCAATTCATTAGCCGCGAGTGATTTTAAATAGCTTTTTTTCCTGCAAAAATGACACTTTGTGCAGGGACAGTTCTAAGCACAGGAAACATGCGCCCCTTCACAGGCATACTATAGACACCCCCCAGGTACGAAATTTAAACGAATATTACACTTTTATTATTAAAATCACTGCTCCTGAAAAAACGTCCGTTTAAAAAAAAAAAAAAAATTGCATTGATACATGTCCCCTGGGGCAGGACCCAGGTCCCCAAACACTTTCTATGACAATAACTTGCATATAGGCTTTTAAAATTAGCACTTGAGATTTCTCCCATAGACTTTTACAGGGTGCTCGCGGCTTTTCGAATTTGCCGCGAACACCCCAAATTGTTCGCTGAGCAGGCGAACAGGCAATGTTCGAGTCGAACATGAGTTTGACTCGAACTCGAAGCTCATCCCTACCCAGGATAGGCCTATTCAATATGTAGAAGGGGGTTCAAAAGAGTTTCACCCTAGGGCAATTTCACCATACATGAAACATATAACCCATCCTGCATTGTCAGAAACAATGGATAGAAGAGGCAGGATGCATTTTTGAGAGTCTTGTTGGCACCAAGTGCCATTGAATGTATAAAATAGTTCTTATGGGACCTGGACAATGCAAGCACCAATATTTAAAAGTTTTCATGCTAGTCACATTAAGGACTTGTGTTGCAAGATTATGCAGGCAGTGTGAGAGTAGGTGCCCAAGAAACATTTCTATTCGATGCATTTTTAATATATCCCACAGGTGAGTAGCGCCCATGATAACTGTTACCATGATAAAATGGTGTACCCTGTATGCCAAGTGCCATCTGGATACAGCTTTATAGTTCACTTCCACTAGAGATATATTTGGGCACCCTTATATACTCTATCTATGTCTTCTGGTTTCACCACAGTATCCAGATCCTTCTGCCATGCCAAATGGTGCAGAAGCTTATTAAGGGAATCAGCTAATTGAATGTATAAAGATGAAATAGTTCTTCTAGAATCTGGACAATGCAAACACCAATATTAAAAGGTAGTCATGCCGGTCCCATCTAGAACTTGTCTTGCAAGGTATGCAGGTAGTATGAGAGTTGGTGCCCAAGAAACATTTCTGTTCGATGCATTTTCAATATATCCTACAGGTGAGTAGCATCCATGATCTCTGTTACCATGATAAAATGGTGTACCCTGTGTAATCCCTTTTAAAGCTGGAGTTAGAGTTGTTCACTTTAACCTCACAAATATGCGGCCTCTCTGTGGGTGGGCCTTTTCGTCGAGCGGCCGCATATTTGCGTGCAGTAGAGCAAATACAGCTGTGACAAGGGCGCACAACTGCAAAGTTACCGGTGGCTAACGGAAAGCTCCCGAACGCTGCTTGCATTTAGGAGCTTTCCGATCATGTGACCACTGTGACAGCCAATCACAGCGGTCACATGATAATAAACCCCA
Organism: Lithobates sylvaticus; assembly: GCA_028564925.1. Taxonomy (NCBI): domain Eukaryota; kingdom Metazoa; phylum Chordata; class Amphibia; order Anura; family Ranidae; genus Lithobates; species Lithobates sylvaticus. The sequence continues at coordinate 185,382,009 of CM053029.1, read as the reverse complement.
CCTCCCGACATCCTAAACCCCTTAAAGAGGCTTCTTCACAGTAAGAACTGTGAAAATATGGAATAGACTCCCTCATAAGCTGGTTTTAGCCAGCTCAGTGAATTGCTTTAAAAAAGGCCTGGATTCTTTCCTAAATGCACCATGGATACTAACATTTATAGGTAAAGTTTATCCAGGGAACATCCGATTTCCACCTGGGAGATCAGGAAGGAATTTTTTTCCTCTGCTGGAGCAAATTGGATTATGCTTTAATGTTTTTTTTTCTGCCTTCCTTTGGATCAACTGTGGGTATAGGATAGTGTATATGGAGGCTTTTGATTTGTGAGTGTGGGGTTGATTTACTATAACTGGAGAGTGCAAAATCTGGTGCAGCTGTGCATGATAGTCAATTGGCTTCTAACTTCAGCTTGTTCAGTTAAAGTAATTGTAATGTCTCGTTTTTTTTTTCTCTAAAAATAACAAACAGATTATACTTACCTGCTCTATTGTAGTGGTTTTGCACAGGGCAACTCAGATCCTCCTCTTCTTGGGTCCCTCTTCAGTGCTCCTGGCCCCTCCCTCCTGTGAGTGCCCCCACAGCAAGTAGCTTTCTATGGGGGCACCTGAGCCAAGTCACAGCTCCCTGTGTCCATTCAGACACGGAGCCCCGGTTCGGCCTTGCCCCCTCTCTCTCTTGATTGGCTGACTGACTTTAATTGACAGAAGCGGGAGCCAATGGCGTTGCTGCTGTGTCTCAGCCAATCAGGAGGAGAGTCCCGGACGGCCGAGGCACTCGTGCACATCGCTAGAGAGAGATGGGGCTCAGGTAAGTATTCGGGGGGCTGAAGGCGGCTGCTGCACACAGAAGGTTTTTTATCTTAATGCATAGAATGCATTAAGATAAAAAAAACTTTTGACTTTACAATTACTTTAAGCTTTGACAAAAAAACCTGGAAGCGGATTGGTTTCTATGCAGAGCTGCACCAGATTTTGCACTCCCCCCGGTTTAGTAAATGAACTCCTGTGTGTGTTTTTTGTATTGAACTGGACGGACTTGTGTCTTTTTTCAACCAAACTATGTAACTATGTAAAGCCACTACGCAGTACAGAATAAAAAAAAAAAAAAGATACTACTGCTGTGAAATGTGACTTGTTAGGAATGTATTTATGCAGAGTACATTTAGTGAAGGTCCATTTTAAAAAGATTTACACTTCTATTTCGTCCATCGACTTGACACCTTATCAGTTAAGTTGACCTCAGCCACTCAGTTCTAGGGCTAATTTAATATTGACAAATATTATACACAGCGTTACATGACCTTTATTATTGAGCGAAAATCAATAGAGAATTTGCATAACAATCAGGTATGAAGTTGGCACCAGTTCACCCCAATGCGCTGTGAGTCACAGGAAAACAAAATGGCTGATGCCGAGATAATTGTACGTAATGATACATTTATACATGCTGGAATTTTCTGACAGTGAATTATTCATAAGCATGCCAGGCTTCCAGGAAAATGTCCCCACAAGTACATTTTTGTTTTCCCACAGGAATTTGCCCGTAAGGATTAATACTTTCCAGACAAAGCAGTTGAGGGGGGCTGCCTTCCTGATTGACCTGACAGTGAAGATGAGGTGTTATCCAAAGTGCAAATTAATTCTGTTAAGACAATCTAGTTTTGTATTCAAGTGATCTTTATTGATCTTCTCCTGTAACGATACATATGAATATTTATAAGATCTGTTACAGTCTCTTGAGATATGAAAGCATGATTTTAAATTAGGTGTAAATTTTAACTAAATGACATGTAGTTCACTTAAGCAATGTGTATCATTAACAACAATATACAGTATCTCACAAAAGTGAGTACACCCCCCATTATTTTTAAATTTTTGTAAATGTTTTATTATACCTTTTCATGTGACAGAAATTACACTTTGCTACAATGTAAAGTAGTGAGTGTACAGCTTGTATAACAGTGTAAATTTGCTGTCCCCTCAAAATAACTCAACACACAGCCATCAGTGGCGGTCCATGCATTGTGGGCGCACAGGAGCCGCCCCCCCCCCCCCAACAATTACTATTGCAGGGATAGGCGGGGGGTGTATTTTGAAACACCTGATTAGAACCAGAGGCTCTAATAGGCTTTAAAATAGGGTGGGCTTGAGGCGCAAAGAGTGCGCCCTGATCCCACCCAGTTGTGTGACACTAACAAATGAATATTCGCTATTCTGCCACATTCTCCTCCCGGCCAATCAGGAAGCACCTATTGGCCAGGGAATCTTATGACTCCCTGGCCAATCGTGTTTCAGGACACACTTCTGGGTTCCAATCGGCCGGAAAGGAGAATGCCTGTGTCCTTGCTGGAGCGGCCTCTCCTTCACCCTGCCTCTATGCCTCCACTAGCAGGTAAGGTGATCACTGCTGGCTGTGTCTCCCGCTGGGGGGGGGGGGGGGTGCTTCGGGGTGATCACTGCTGCCTGCTGGATGTGTCAGTGTCTGGGGGGGAATGCTGCGGGATGATCACCGCTGACCGTGTCCGTGTCTCCCGCACGCGGGGGGGTCGGTTGCTGGGCGGTGATCGCCGCAACTGGGGTAGTTGTGTTGGCTGTGCTGCCCCCTACCCCCAAAAGAAATAGTAGGCACCAGCCACCACTGATAGCCATTAATGTTTAAACCACTGGTAACACCCCTAAATGAAAATATCCAAGTTGGGCCCAATTAGCCATTTTCCCTCCCCGGTGTCATGTTACTTATTAGCATTACAAGGTCTCAGGTGTGAATGGGGAGCATACTGGTCACTGGAAGTTCAACATGGCAAAGGATCTGAATAAAAGAATTGTTGCTCTACATAAAGATGGCCTAGGCTATAAGAAGATTGCCAAGACCCTGAAACTGAGCTGCAGCATGGTGGCCAAGACCATACAGCGGTATGGTGGTGGTGGGAGTGTCATGGTCTGGGGCTGCATGAGTGCTGCCGGCACTGGGGAGTACAGTTCATTAAGTACTGAAGATTGCTGCCATTCCACGTGTGTGTGCAATTTTAAAGTGTGACATGCTAGGTATCTATTTACTTGGCGTAACATTATCTTTCACATTATGCAAAAATCTGTTATCTTTAGTATTTTTTCTTTTTTTTATTATATTCATGAAACTATTTTTTTTTTTAAATGCGTTTGAAAAATTGCTGCGCAAATACCGTGTAACGTAAAAAGTTGCAATGACTACCATTTTATTCCCTAGGGTGTCTGCTAAAACAATATATATAATGTTTGGGGAGTCAGAGTAATTTTCTAGCAAAAACATGATGATTATTACATGTAGGAGAGAAGTGTCAGAATTGGTCTGGGTGGCAAGGGGGTTAATTACCATAAGTAATATACAAATAATTATTATATATTGTTTTTAAGGTAATTTACTATATTTTCAAAAACTGTACTCAAGCAGGTGGCTTAACAGACAAATTACTGAAGTTTGAAGTTATAACTTCAAACCAGTAATTTCACAGTAAATAGATAAATAATAAATTATTATCTTATAACATATAGCATAATAATATATGATTTAGCTTGATTATAACAGTACCTTTTCAGCAGCAGCAGATTCTTATTCTCCCTCTTAACTGTGTGAGAAAAACATGGGATTGTGAATGTTATACCCATAAACCCATGCTTGTTCCTTGTAGTTAAGAGGGCTGGGCTGGAAGGGAGCTTTTGTCTTTTAGATGCATGCCCCTTCTATGACACTGCAGTGAGAGGCGTGCCTCCACTGCAGCATTTTTATTGGACAGCTGGGGCCAATGGTACTTTACCATTGGTCCAAGACTCCAAGCTGTCCATTGAGCTCAGCGCCTCTGACAAGAAGTGAAGAGAGGCACTGTGAGCTCAACCTCTCAGTCTGCTGCAAACAGAGTGTGCCAGCTTGTATTCAAACTGGCCGTTCTGTATGTAGCTTCTGACATGCTGCGCAAGGAGCCCCCGTATCTCCGGAACCATAGCTCATAAGAGCCCCAAATTTTTACCAGTGGCGGGGTAGGACTTAGGCTACCCCAATGGGTCGCCAAGCTACGACCCTCAAACCCCTTTTTGTTTGTTTTTATTTAATGTTCATGGCAGGTGAGGCAGAGTCTCCTCTGACTGCACGTCCCTGGTAAGATGGCTGCAATGGTTCTGTGATTCTGAGTGTTCTGCACTAAAGAGCACAACTGTCAGGAGTCATAATATAAAGGGGGTATAGTATTCTACACTAGAGACTACTGTCAGGAAGTCATGATAATGATTGTTGTGCTGTGAAAAAATATCATTGTGCCAGTGTGATTATCTGAACAGTTCACAGTAAAGAATTGAAAATACTTTTAAGCTGGGCATTATTTATTCTGGATGTAGCGCCCTCCTACATAGGCTGTTCGATAAATTTAGTATGGGACAGTTAAAATAGCTGGCAGTTCGAAAGGTAAACTCTTTATTGAAGTCGATGTTGGGGTAAAAATCCAGGAACAAGACAGTAGACGCGTTTCAGCCTATGTGAGCCTTAGTCATAACTGTCTTGTTCCTGGATTTTTACCCCAACATCATTTTCAAAAAGGAAGATTGGATTTTAACAATTTAAGTTCCTGGCTCTTTTGACTGTTGTATACCTATGACTTGAAGAGGCTTTGAGCGGGGCACCGATAAGGTATCTCACCTCATTTGAAACAGGATTGCAGAGTGGTAGCGCTGTCAGCCTTTGTTACTATTCTACATTTAGTATGGTGCTTCTGCTTTAGCCACTGGAGCCAAAATTGTTTAGTTTCCACATTCTGGAAGTTTGAGTACCTCCCCTTGGCTCTAGAAGAAGTTTCTGGAGATGAGGATTCAAATACCCAGTCTGAATAATTAGTAGGGCCTATCTGTCACGTACCTAGGGATGGAGCCCAGAATGCAGGGAGCGGCCTCTCGTATGCCTCTGGCTCGTGAACCCCCGAAGGTGGGAACAGGGGCCCGCGAGTGCAGGGGTGCACAAGTGCCTGGCAGATGGCAGATGTGGGCTTGACTGGAACCGTGCAGGTAACAGGAACACCGGAACTGCAGACAGCACTGTAGGTTCTGAGGTTTGCAGGAACTTCTGGAACAGCAGGCTGAAGAGAACACGTGCTTAGAACACTGGAACGCTGGACGTGGTCAGGCAGGCCGGGTCAACACTGGCAGACAGAGCAGGTTCTGGCAGAGGCAGACACTGGCAGACAAAGCAGGTTCAGACAGAGGCAGGCTGGTTGTCAGAGTACAGGCAGGGTCGGCAACGGACGGGCAACAACAGGACCAGAGGAGCAGGCAGAGAATAGTCAGACAAGCCGGGGTCGGAGGCAGGCAGCAGGCAGGTGTAGTCAGGAACAAGCCGGGTAACAGGGATCAACAGGTACTTAGTAATAGCAGGGGTCTCAGGAAACGCTGTAGACCGGACAGCAAGAGGCCTCAGTCACAAGCTTCCCCTTATAGGCTCTTTGGCGCCAATGGCAGACTGACGGCGCGTCAGCGCACGCGCGCCCGCCGACGCCAATGCGCGCCGACAAGCGCTGATTGGGTCTGAAGGAAGCTCTGTGGGCAGGTCCTCCTGGGTCACTGGGATGTCTTCCTTGACACTATCCAATCCAATCCAATTTTGCTGCCTAAGTTCAACTTCACCTTTTAAAGTGGACTGTGCCTACAACTTAACCTCTGAAAGTGAACTATGCGCACAACTTTACCTTTTAAAGTGAACTGTGCCAACGACTTTGCCTTTTAAAGTGAACTGCCCCTTTGGTCCCACTTCTTAAAGGTATAGCACCTGATTTTGTGGGCCAACGTAAAGGGCCCCAACTAAGCCGGCAGAAGCCTCAATCTTCAGACTATTTTTTATACCCAGGGTCTGTTCTGGTAGCAGTACTCTTAAGTAGTATGGTCTTATAAATTTTCAGGCTTAAACCTAGATTCTCCTGACTGAGGGACTAAAGTGATATAGCCAGTTCGTTATCTTGATACCCTAATATGTCTCACTTAGGGAGTAATCTCCCAGTCAGAATGCCATTGTTTAGGCTCTTGGTACTGCAGGACATAGGAGGCCCCACTTTAAAGGGTATTTGACTGTACTGCATTGTTATTGTGTTGGCTCATTGTGTTTAATGATTAACCTCTAAACTGTTGCATTGCCCTACCATTCTATCTTTACCAATACAACCTGTTTATTTCATCACAGCTGGTATGTATTCTTCTTGAGTGACTGCCAGGAGACACCCCCCCCCCCCCAGCCAAGGTATTCTGGTGGAGTCAGCAGGGGTGAGGCTCTGTTTAGTGTAGGGGAAGAGTAGAGGAACCAAATTAATCAGCTTCTCCTTCAGGGGTAGCGCTACACTCCTTTACAACTGGCTACAATACCTGGCACTTCCAACTTTGGAGGAGCATGTCACTTTCTCCCCTGTCAGCTAGCAGCTGCAAGGGAGTGCAGGAAAGATGGGTATATAGGGTTGGGGGGCATTGCAGAGACACTTAGATGGGTGCAGCATGGTGTGGTGGAAATAACACACACAGTCCAGGTGCAATGTAAAGAACTTGTATTGAAGTAAGTCAAAGACAGTTCACAACAAACCTAGTGGGAAGACAACCCTACTAAGAACACTTACGAATTCCCATAGCATGTAGTGGAGCAGGTTTCAGCCGAACTGACAGCGCTTGTTAAGAGGGGCAAAATGCAGCATGGCCGTCTCCTGCCCAAGCGACAAGAAGTTCACAGAAGTTGCCTTCCTCATCTGGAACCTATCCCTGCCGCTAGTACTGTATTTTGTAAATGTGTGCAGACTAAACCTCTGTTTAAACCCTGGAAACCTGCCTCCAGGAGCCAGAAAACCACAGAGAAAACGGAAAATTGTATACTTACCTTTCCGTAATTTTCCTTTCCTGTCGCATCCTCATGGCAGCATACACTCTGGGTTGTGACTCCGCCTCCACAACCTGATAGGACCACATAACTATAAGATGAAGATACGGCCCCCGCCCCGGTATTCTCTGTATATATGAATCACCTTTATTCAAGAATGGGAGGGATATTGTATGCTGCCATGAGGATGCGACAGGAAAGGAAAATTACGGAAAGGTAAGTATACAATTTTCCGTTTTCCTGTCGCATCATGGCAGCATACACTCTGGGGAGTAACTCGCAGACAGGGTGGGTAATGCATCAATAGTAGTTTTTTATTCACAAGGAATGGCAGAGTTGGCCTGAATAACCGATCTCCCAAAATTTACAGTAGACAAGCGGGCAGAATCGACTTTATAATGGGAAATAAAAGTATTCCTGGAGGACCAGGTGGCCGCCCTGCAGATGGTTTCAGCTGAGACCCTACAATAGGCTGCCCATGAGGTCGCCACTGCCCTGGTGGAATGCGCCTTCAACCCGTCCGGGATCTGCGTAGCACTTAGCGAGTAGGCCTTCTTGATGGTTTTCACCAGCCATGAGGCGATGGTGCGGGCCGATGCTGACTGACCTCTCCTGAAACCGTGAGGGATGATTAGGAGGTTTTCTGACTTCCTAAAGGGTTCTGAGGCCGAGAGGTATTTGATGATGTTACCTCTGACATCCAGGGGGTGCGGATCGCCCTGGTCTGTGGTGAGCGCTGGCAGGTTAATCTCTTGGTTGAAGTGAAAGGAGGACGACACTTTAGGGATGAAGCGGTCTGAGGGTTTTAGGACTACCCTGTCTGGGTGGACGACCAGATATGGATCCCTGGCCAGTAAGGCTTGCATCTCAGAGACCCTTTTAGCCGATGTTATAGCGATGAGGAATGTCACCTTTAGTGTCAGGTCCCAGAGGGAGATGTCTTCTAGAGGGAAGAAGGGTTCTTTAGATAGGGCCTCCAGAACGACCGACAGGTCCCAGGTCGGGAATGAAGGCTTCCTGGGAGGCCTCAGCTTGAGACATGCCCTCTGGAACTGAACGACAAGAGGGTCGAGGGCCCATCTAGTCCCAGTCAGGGCGGACAGGGCTGACACCTGCACCTTAAGGGTGCTGGAGCCGAGGCCTTTGTCCAGACCTGTCTGCAGAAACTCCAGTATCTGAGGGGTTGAGATGGAGGATAGATCCCACTCCTGCTGATGGGCGAAGGAGGTGAACCTATCCCAAACCCGCCGGTAGGTGGTGTTTGTGGTGGATTTCCTGGCCTGAAGTAGGGTGTCCACTAGGGTGCCCACGTGTCCCGGATTGCCCGGGATTGTCCCGTAATAGGCATCTGTGTCCCTGGTCCCGGGAACATCCATTCCGGGACAATACAGTGTCCCGGAATGAAACTGACACTGGGAACAGGAATTCCGCCTCCACTCCAACTGACTCTAATCCTGCCCACTGGTTGGTAGAGCCGCCAGCCCTCCCTGCTCAGTGTTGCAAGCGGAGGAGGATTTCACTTCCTCCTCCGCGCTAGTGCTCCTGGGGCCCAACGCAGCTGAGCTCCGCCCCCGCACCCTTGTCATGCCATGGTCCTAGAGAGGGACAGTTCCGCTGGTCCAGTGGCGGCAGGGTGGAGGGCAGCGCACACAGCAGCATTTTAAAACAGTGAGTGTGACCCCAGGTAGCAGCACGAGGCTGGCTAGAAGGAACAGCCAGGGAGGAGTGGGAGAAGACCTCACCGCCACCCTGACCTGAGCAGCAGTGTGAGCGCAGTGTCCCCAGCACCTTCCCTTGAGCCTGCACAGAGCCTGCACACCTTCTTCGGCTGTGACCTGTGACTGCCATCATGAAGAAAGATAGGCTGACCAAGAGCCCAGAGGACGAGGATAGCGGGAGGTAGGTGCATCACACACACACACACCTACCCACAGACAGGGTGTACAGGAGAGACTGCAAGCAGGGATAGGGGGTCACTTTCACTCACCCTCTCTCTCTCTCTCTCTCTCCCCCACCTCTCTCCCCCTCTCCCTCTCATCTCTTCAGCTCCTCTCTATCCCACCCCTCTATCTCTCCCCCTCTCTCTCTCTCCCACCCCTTTCTTTCTATCTCCCTCTCTCCCACCTCTCTCTATCTCTCCCCCCCCCCATTTCTCTCCCTCTCTCCCACCCCCCTCTCTTCTCTCTCCCACCCCCCTCCCTCTCCCCCCTCTCTCTCTCTCTCTCTCTCCCACCCTTTCTTTCTATCTCCCTCTCTCCCACCTCTCTCTATCTCTCTCCCCCCACCCCTCTCCCACCCCCCCCCCCCATTTCTCTCCCACCCCCCTCTTTCTCTCTCCCACCCCCCTCTTTCTCTC